>WAAD01032611.1:462960-789570 GCA_013389945.1 Fregata magnificens | reverse complement strand
GGGGGGGGGGGGGGGGGGGGGAGTCCAATTTCTGTAGCCTGGAGTAATTAGGGGGCCTCTGATTACTGCCATTCAAGGCTGATGAGGCCGGAGGTGCTGGCTGCAGTTTGCATTTGGACAAGCACCACTTGTTCCACTCCGAGGCCACGTGCACCATTGTTGCAGCTGAATGTGCTATTAGTGCTCCGGCAAGGCCCAGAAGGCAGCGGAACGGCTCCCTTCCATCCCAGCGGAGCCCTGCACAGCAGAAACTCTTCCCATACATCCCACCGGGAGAAGAGAAACCCACCATCCAGCACAGAGGGTGGGATCCACCATCTCGTGGACCACCCTTGTGTAGGACGGGCTTTTCATCCCTAGGACATCCCTAGCAGAGTGTTGCCAAGAAGAGGCATTGCCTCCTGCATGGTTGTCCATGGTCACCCATCAGCATCATCCTCACATCCCACCCCGGTGACATTTCTCTGGTACAGGGGCCACCATATGTGCCCACGGTGAGGGGCAGCGCTGCCACATGAATAATTCAGGGCAATGAGATAAGTTTCCTTGAGCAAGCTAATGCATTGATTAGCCCAAATTGCCTCCCTCACCCTCGAGGAGGTAAAAATGAGCTAATCACCGTTTGTTCTCTCTTGATAGATGATTAACCACAAATTAGAATATTAAACAGAGGACTTTGGGTACATAAATTAACAACTGAGAACTAAGTTAATTATTGGAGGAGCCATAAAACTGCTTATTTTTATTCTTGGATTATTGTTTGATGGTTTTGCCTCTTTTTAAGAGGGCCTTATTTTAAAATGGCTTGTTCTGCTGCTTGTGGCCAGAAGTGCCATCCATAGCTGCACCAGCCGGGACATGCAGGGTAGATGAATCTCATGCTCCATCAGCAACACACGGGGGTACTGCAGGCCCCATCTGTGCCCTGCGGGCAGGATGCCCCAAGCCAGGACAGGCAGGATGCCCAAGGGACACGCAGGCAGCTGGAGGAGCTGATCCTGCTTCTCCAAGGAAAAGGCCAAATTTGGATACTGGCTGTACCCAAAAAAAGTGACAAGACTCTCGCAGACTGGGGATGGCAGGCAATACAGTGTCACAGGGAATTAACTTTGTTAATAGCCCATTCATTTAAATGTAAAGGGTGAGCCTGGCTGCTATAATGAGGCTGGGAAATCTTATTAGCAACCAAATTAAAGGTTTGTGGGTGAGTGCATGCGGGAGTTGGTATGAATGTGAGACAGGGGCTTCCAGGGGGAGAAATGTGCTGCAGACATGGGTTCATACCCAGGCAGAAAGCAAATACACTTGGCTGTAAAGCACAGGAGGGAAGGGTGGATTTGGGTTAGACCAGTGCTGGAGGCAGGACATGAGGGGTTAATTCCTGCTCTTACTGCTGCCTTTGCTTTGTGCCTGCCCCATGGCCGATGCCTGCAGCAGTCCCCGGGGGGGTTATGCCACTGACCCCTTATGGGCAGAGCAACAGCCCTGCACGTAACCGGGGTGAGCCCATGGGCGCCCTTGGGCAGAGCAGGGCAAGGTCACCTGCCCTCCGAAGGGGTGCATGTCCCCAAGCCCTGGCTGGGGGGTTTGGGGCTGGCAACAGCTCCGAGCCAGATGCTGCTGCAACAAACTCCTTGCAAGCAGCTCCGTTCCTCTCCAATTTCAATTAGTGGTGCCAACCGCGGCAGTGGCAGCAGGCCACCAGCACGGCGAGTGCTCTCCGGGGCGCACGCTCCTCCTTTGGAGGGGTCCTGCCACGCAGCTCCTGCACCCGGCAAAGGAGGAAGGAGCGTGCTGACAAAAGGCTGATTTAATTACTAGAATTGTTCTGATTACAGCCTGCAAACACTGTTATCTTGTAATTATTGCCAAGAACATGCCATTAGTACATGATTAAACACAACATCTTGTGGGCTGCTAGCTGATTGTCTGATGCCTTATGAACTTAATTACTTCATGCTGATAGAAAGCAACTGGAAGGATGGAGCAGGGCAATGGCTCCAGAGAGGAGCTGGGTCTGGGGCTCTGCTGGGGCACCCACGATGAAGGGGCCCTCAGCTCTCTTCCAAGATACTCGGCCCATGTCCACGGGTGTACTCACGATCCCAGCCCCTTAACAGCCCCCGCAAGCCTCAGTCAAGACAGAAGCAGGGTCAGGATCAGTACCTCAGTCCTTTTCTTGCTCTGTTAGATGCCACTTGTCCTGTATTTAAGCTTATCCTGCTGAAGCAGCCAACAAACATGGGGCACCAGCTTTCTCCTTGGGTCTCCTAAGGTTCCAGAGTCTCCATTCAGCAGAGAGAAAAACAAGAATTTGTTTGGTACATGCTGGTGGCAAGCTGGCATTGGGGGTGCATGGAAATGCACTGCCTCTGGGGGCTGCAGGACAGCCCAAGCCACTGGCTGCATGCACGGTGGGGTGGGCTGGGTGGATGGATGGATGTGGGATGCTAATCTTTGCCCAAGCATTGCTGCCCCCGGACACTGGGCTCTGGGTCCCGGCAGGCAAGCGAGAGGAGATCCTGCTATTGATGGGTGAAGGTTCCGCCTGCAGCCCTTGGCTCCCCCCTCCCTGGGGAGCCCTCAGGAAGAGCTCAGCGGTGCCTCATGGCCCACAACAGCACCGGCTGTGAGCAGCCTGGTTTCCTTCCAGGCAAAAAATCAAATAGCTGCCTGCCTCAGGGACCCTTCAGCACCTCGCACACGCTGTCACCCTGCCCTGGTGACAAGGACATACAAACGAATCCTGACATCTCATTAGCAGGATTAATTCTCAACCTCATTCTCCTCTCGGCTGAGAAATTGGCACTTCCACTTGCTGCTGCACCAAGCCCTGCTCCCCTGGCCAGGGCTGCAGCCGAGCCACGGGCTGCTCGGGCTGCGACCGAGCGAACAGCAGGGAGCAGGAAAACACACTTCTCTCCTGCTTTCCCTCTCCCTCCTGCCCTGGCACCCAGTGCTCAGGTGGCCTCCGGCTGGTCACCCACACCCCCCATCCCCCTCTGTGCCCCCATGCTGTGTTACCTGCTTGCAGAGGAGTCTCTACCTCTGCAGGAACCACATCCCCTCAGCAGCCAGGACACCCCGGTCTTGGGCTTTCCAGGCACCAAACTTATGCAACTTTTAAATAAAGATGCTGTGGGTCCTCAGTGCAGGCTCTGTTGGCCATGGGACAGACCCACAGCCTCCCAAAGGGTTAAGGCTACCTGGCCGGGTGCATTTATAGCAGAGCAGTGCATGCAGCTGGGACGGGGAGGCTGCGGGAGCAGGTGCCGCAGGAAAACCCGTCAGCCCCGGTAATTGCTTTCAGGCTGATCATCTGCTGGACTTTTTCATGCTTGCTTTCTAAATGGGGAGCATGTCCTCCCAGGAAAGGGAAAGCCAAGGAGAAAACCCAAAGTCCCTCTTCTCTGGAAGAGGTTTTCTCCATGTTTCCTCATCCTCTGCCTGCGGCATCGGAGTTATATGGATATGCCAACCTCCGCACGTTGTGTGGCATGAGAACAACTCCACGTGTGAGCGACAAAACGGCCCCATGAAAGCCAAAGGAAAAGGGGGAAACACATTGGAAATGGGTCTATTAGCCCAGCCTGAGCTCAGTAAAGGATCTATGAATAAAATATGAAAAGCACGCATTTATAATGGCTCATAAACATTTAATCCCCTTATGTAGAACATACATATTTTTATATCCAGACGTATGGGCTGCAGAGTCCTCTATTTATGGAAACGCAGTCTGGGTAAACAGCCTGCTGCTGGGCGAATGCAAATCGCTGGGTATGGGCCCACTCAGCCCCTTCCCGTGCTTGTCCTCCCACGGAGCCCAGCGGTGCACAGACGAGGACGCTTGCCCGTCCCCATGCCCCTGCCTGCTCCACCGTGATGCTGCCGGGATAAGGGCTTGCACGGCACTGGGAAAAGTCCTCAGAGACACGGCTGCAGTGCCGGCTCTCGCCTCGCTGCAATAGAGAAAACTGTGTCTGTTCAGATCTGCATCACCCGGGGCACAGAGCAGGGTCTCATCCTGCTGCCCTCCCACACGCGTGGGGCAGAGCCCCCATGTCGCTGCCGTGGGGCTGCAGAGCAGGGGGATGATGCTGGGGCTGGTGCTGCTGCCTTCCCCGGCTCCTGCTAGATTTACTCCAGTGTAACTCAAGGGCAGAATCTGCCTTCCTGGACTCAGAAGTACGATAAAGGTGATAAATGGAGAAAAGTAGAGGAAAAAGTGAAATGGCCCCGGTTGGGCTGGGGTGCTGGCTCGTGGGAGGCAGGGGAGCCCTGGGGCGGTGCTGGCTGACCCAGGTTATGGCTCTGGCTCCTGAGCCGTGTTTGCATTTCTCTTAAAAGATGATTTCCATTGCAATAACTTTGCTCCCATCAGGAGGCAGCCTGGTGTCAGATCCATTTTTATGGCCCGCTGAAAATGCCTTTTCTGTGCCTGCTCCTTCCTGTCCTTTCTCTTTTGCCCTTTATTTCCTGTCTTGCAGGAAAAGGAGAGAAAATCCCCAGCAGATTTGCTGTTTATAGAGTCGTGTTCAACACGAGCAAATCAATACAACAAACTGTACAGTGTGATTCCGGGCCTTGAATAAACGAGGTCCCAGGCAATTTAGCCGGGTGCCTGTCATGTTCAGGTACCCTCCAGATCGCAGCCTGAAATGAAACCAAAATGTCTCTTTGCAGGAGTTAATTACAGCTCTAAATTTCTCATCTCTCCACCACCAAAGCTATATTGTGTGGCTTCGGGTCACAGGCAATTTTGGCCGGGCTGGAGGAGGCATCCCGCAGCTTGTATTCCCACGCAGTGAATTTTGGTGAGGGGAGCGGGGACATAGAGGCGAGGACAGGGGGAAGAGGGCAGGATTGAGCCTGGCTGGGCTCGGGAGACACTTTGGGGGGAGCAATGCTGCCTGGCCAGGAGCGACCGGGGTCCTGGGCTGCGTGCTGCTGCTGAGCTGCTTTATCCCCTGTGCCCAATCTCTCGTTGGCATGCTGGTGAGCAAGGGCTCTCCATGCTCCTTGAGCAGTTTGAGACCTGGCGTGACCGGAGCTGGGGTGGGATTTGGTGTGGGGCTGCCACCATCTGTCACGTGCAAAGATGGTTGGACCTGAGCTTTTGACACGGGCGCTTGGCGGAATCAGATTTTGCTTCTTTGAAGTCAGTCCCCACGAAAAGCTCCTGCAGAGATGTCGTCGGTGGTGTCATGCTTGCAGAGGGCTCAAGGCCACACGCTGGCTTTGCTCCAGCCGCACGTGCTGTACAAGCCAGCAATCAACGCAATGGGTACAACCGTGAATTACACCAACAAAGGGGGATTTTCATTAAATGGGAACAATTCTCACTAGTCACCAGCTTATAACAGGCAAAAGCAGCTTTTAACTGCCTCTTGGTCTTGTCTCCAGCAGGAGCAGTGCCCATGGGAGCAGATCCATCAACATCCTTTGGGACCGGTGCTGGGCTCTTCACCTCGTGACTGCAAGCACCCATTCATTACTGTTTCCGAAGCACTTTGAGATCCACAAACGAAGGGTGCTGTAGAGACGCAAAGTGTTATTAAACCCATAGACAAGCCATCAATCATCGGGCCTGACTGTTGCAATATCATATTTCTTATTGATGGAATTAGCGACGCCGAGCTCCCAGCCCGATCAATAGCCTTAATAATTCCATCAAGGTCATGTCAGCTTTCATTTCCCTCAGTACGTTTTCCAAAAGAAACTCATTTCTAAAACCAAGAAGTAAAGGCATTGCCCACATCTTACACAGCTACTGCTCCAAGGTGAGCCTTCAGGCAACATCGGGCGGTGGGACCCACAGCAGCCTTGCTGCGCTCTGCAATAGATCAGGAGGCATCACCCATCGGATGCAGAAACCTGGCTGAGCTCGGGTGGCCACGGCCGGGCATCCTTTGCTACCTACACGCTGAAGCAGTGTTTGGGTCCCCCCGTGAGGACTGGCTTAGGAATAGCTTTGATAGACAGTTAATGACTGCACCCTTAATATGACACCCTTTTAATGCTCCTCACTGCTGGACAGCCTCTGTTGTCCTTCAGACTATATTTTCATCCCAAACACACCCAGATTCCTGGATTGTCCTCACTAGTAAGTCTTTCCCTTGCTTCTCCTGCTGCCCTTCTGCTGGGGAAGGGCGAGCTGTTCTCCAGCTCAGGGCAACTCCTGGCCCTCTGCATCCCACGGACCGGTGCTTCCTGCAGCCTCGAGCTGTGCTGGAGCCTTGGGGCCGTCGCCGTGCCGTGCCGGTCAGCGCCGCAGTTGGGACGGTGACTTTTCTCCAGGGAAGGGGACGCCACCGGTTGAGAGCAGCTATCGGCAGAGACAGGGTATTACTGAAACGCAGGACTATCAGATGAAATGGTCATTACATTTCAAAGCTACAAACAGGAGCTGTAAGTAGCTCAAGCCTCAGAGGTCTGATGCCTCAAAGAATCCCTGTATTTACCAGTCACACTTCAAATTGCTGCCTGAACTAAAGGATTTGATTGCAGTTTAAAAATGGAATTACTGTCTGTTAAGAGTATGTTGGGAAGTTATTAGAGACCTGTTTACTGGGGTTTTGGAAACATCTTCCACTAAAATCTCTCTGCAGGAGCTTGGCAGGCAGTGGGCACGGTTTTACTGCATGTGCAATAGCAGGTGGGCAATAATAGGGGTGCAATAATAATAATAGGGGTGCAATAATAACAGGGGTGCAATGGGAGAGCTCCTTCCCTGCGGCACAGGCAGGCAGCAGCCTCGGGCTGGCAGCCCTGGGAGGAAAAACGGCTGGGTGCTGGGGACCGAAACACATCCCAACAGAGATGCAGCCTCCCCCAGTTCCTCGCAAAAGGCAAACTGCTGCGCGCAGGTTTTCCTGCGCAATGGTGGGATTAGGGAGGAGAATGAGCAGCTCGCTCCATAGGCAGCGGCTTTGCCTCTCGTTCTCCTGGAAGGACTTGGGGTGGCAGGAGTCCTCTTAAAGGCTGTTCTGTGCTCTGCTGATGACCCTAATCCCCCCTCACATCAGGGCCCTGCCATTGTCTGGGCTTTACGAGGCCCTGAATCTGCGCTCAAATCTTTTCGCGTGTATTATTAATCCTGTGTCTCCATTCCTGTGGAGATGGATTTAATGAGGGTAATTATGATTTGCAAGAGAAAAACCGCTCAAGCTGCAAATAGTGCCAGCAATTCCCCTTTTCTTTCTCTCTCTGCGACAGTAACTCTTGAAGCACCAAGAAACGCAGTGTTCCCTGCTTATGTTGAAAACAAGGTCCTGCAGCTTTACTCCTGCAAGGAGGCCCCTGTTGCTGCTTGCTAACCCCGCTGCCCTGGTCCCTGTCTGCTGGGAGAAATGCTCCCCATTACGTCGTTAAAGCAAGCTGCAGCGGCAGTGCCTGCTGATGGGGTAGGAGCAGCTCCCTGGAGCCAGCACCCTGCTGCAGATACACCCAGGGACCTGCTGCAGCCTGCTGAGACCCCGCGTCCACCCTGGAAATGTCCTCGGAAGCAACAAATTCCTAAGGTGGAGCTCTGCTGCCCCAGCCCAGTGCTTGCCAGCATCCTGCTGGCTGCTGAGAAATTAAAGCGCTGCTGAGAAATGAAAGGACCAGGGGCACTTAACGATGGTTCATCTCCTGCCGCATCCCGGGGCTTGGTCCTGCTTGCAGCCTTTGGGGCTGCTCCAGAGTTCACGAGCTGTTGGAAGCTCCCGTAGATTCTCCCATTACAGAGATGAACTCTTTAGCCTTGTTTTTCCTGATGGATTAGTTCTGCATGAACGGCCTAGATTCTCCCAGGGATTTCCATCATATCTGATTTTCTCATTTCTTCCTTCTTGCTGCCTCTGTGCCCCAGGGGGGCACTTTGAAACCCAGGGCTCTGCTAGGGTCTGTGCTGGGAGAGAGGTTGGGGTGTGTGTCTGCTGGCGGAGGGAGTAACGAGTACCCAGGGACAGTGCAAAAAGTTTGATTTCAGGGGTCAAGATTATAGGCACAAACTCTTAGGGAAGTCCAAACTAACGGACGCCTCTCCTCGTTTATTCTTCTCCGTCCGCTGATGGCGACTCATCGCTCCATCGGCCCATTTCTCCGTCACCTCTGGGCTGACCAGTGCATTCTATCACAAAGAAAGCATCTTCAAAGACACCAAATCATCTCTGCCCACTGTTCAGCCAGCTTTTCTTCCAAGCCCAGCTCTGTATCTCTCTTGCTTATTTCAAGTCATTATTTTTCCCTTTGTAGCTTGAGAAACACTAACATTTTGCATTAACTCCCTTTCCCTCTGCCTTATTTATTTATTTACTGCCTGCATTGCATTAAATCTTGGATGTGTCAGCCACAAAGCCCCTATTTCAGGCACACAACGGCCAAAGGTGCTTGGGGAGGCTCTGGGATGTGTAAGGGTAATTTTTTTCTAAGGATTTGGCCTTATGGAGATGGAGACAGATTTTCATGGCTTGCCTCAATGTGAAGGGATTCGCATGTTCGTAAATACTGGTGCAAACTCAGCGCTTGTAGTGCCTGTGTCTGCACCGCTGTGCGTTGGTGTGGGTAAGGCAAGTCAAAAGCGAAACAAACTGTGTCAATAGCATTATAAGAAAGGAGAAATATAACCCTTTCCATAAAAATCCATCTTTCCATAAAGATGGATTGAAAGGTGCTCTGCTCCTTCTGGGATAAACTCACTCCCTATCTCTAGAGAGCAGGCACAGGGTTTCATGGCACTGTAAATCCAGCTTCAGGGCTTCTAGCACCAGATAAAAAGCCTCTGTGGCTATATGACATATCACACTGATCCACTCTAAACTCACTCTGCCAGTTCAAATTTGCGCAGGCAGTTTTGATAGGCTAGGTCTGTATGACAGGTTTATGCTAGATCAGGTATCATCCGTCCTCCTGCAAGCTGCAGAAAACTGGACTCAATTTCCTGTTGTCGGCTCAGGGCAGCTCAGCGTGTGCCACACTGAGCCGCGTCGCGGCCGTGCCGCTTTGCCACCCAGCGTTGCACGTACCCAGTACCAGGGACTGTATCCCCACTGCAGGAAACTCATCCACCGACCTCCTTCCAAGGTTGGGTAGGAATGTTACTATTTTGGAAGGGGAAGAAGAGGAGAAACAGGGTATTTTCAGTTTGCAAGAGCTTTCTAGCTTGCTTGCTTTGCCTCCCCCCAGCTCTCAAACACTAAACACAGATTAAGCAAACACCCCCCTCTTCTATTCCTGATGCTGCAGAGGATGGGGAGCTGAAAGGGATCCACCGGGAGCATCCTCGCTGCTGCTGACAGCTGGGGGGGCAGAGCCCCGCGGAGCGGCCACGCGTGGGGGCTGCACTCGCACACTTCACCTCTGTCAGGCTTAACGGGGATGAGTGAAATAGCTGGAATTCCTTTGCAGAATGTGGCCATATTTCTCTTCACCTCTGCTCGCTTCCAGCCTAAACCCAGCTGAATTGATCTCCCTCAAAATCAAATGTTTTTTTCTAGATGCATCGTCCTGTTTGTTGCTGTGTGCCCGGGGAAGTCTTCAGAGCAGCTTCACTCTTCCCTCAGAGGGTTTTTCTTGCTATCCTCCCTGACGCGCCTTTGTGGTGATTTCTCCCCCGTCCGGCATGGGATGGGGAACAGCAGCTCCTTCGGGTCTTTGCAGTGGCCCTTTAGGTCTCCTGCCTTCCCTTTGACCTCTTGTCTCTGAGCAGAATATCCCTTGTACCCCCCAGGTCTCCTTGGACATCAGTACGGAGAGGGGAGGGCTGTCACAGCACCTCTGCTTTTTAGGAGAAATAGCAGCAATCGAGATAAGCAGGCGCTTGCAGCCGACCGACATCCCTGCCTGCTGCTGGAGGGCTCCAGCCTGGCCCGAGCTGCCCGTTACAGGAGGCATTTGGCAGCCCCTGCTCCCCGTTCCCCTTCCCCTAGCAAGACACGACTGTCTGAGCCAAAGCCCTTTGGGTGCTATTTTGACACCACTTGTAGCACGTCACTGAACAGTTGGGAAAAACCCATCTCCTTTTTATTGTAGGACTTGTCAGAAAAATATACAAAACAAGAGAGGTGCAGAGTGCATTATTATGTGTATGAATCGCTCTGACTGCTCTGTATTGATCTTGCTCTACTTTATCTTTCCCCACCTGCTTACACCACTTCTTCAGGTACCTGCAAAATTCAAACACAGAGAGCGAGGCAGAAAACGAATGGGTATTTCCTAAAGCTGTTGGATTTACGGTGGACTTTGGTGAAGAGCATTATTTCTTAGTATCTTCCTCTTACAAAAGTAGCCCAGAACGTCATACCGTTGTCTGCGCAAGAGCTGTAAGCCTCAAGTCCCCTTAGACATTAAAAATGTGCATGTACGTATATTGGTACGCACATCTTCGCAAATGTGCACCTGTGCCTGCAGCAACTTTTCTCAGCTGTGCACTCACACAAGCCTACAGGTCCCTGGGAAACGTGCAGCCCAACTCCTACATATATCCCTGCATGCATTTAGTATGTATCTGCTTATCCATATGCATGACTAGAAATGAATATGGATTAGTATTTGCAGGCTGTGCATTATTATGTGGCAAGGATGAGCACAGTGTCTTGGATCCTGTTCCTGTAGGTGCTGTTAAAAACACAGAACAGAAGGGGGTAACCGGTAAGTGGAAGATGCTTGACGTGCAGGGAAACACGACAGTTAGTTTCTACGATGGTTCATGAGCTGAGCAAACCAGGGGCTGTGTGCTGCCTTGGAGCTGTCACAGCCAAAGAGGGTTTCGGGCAGGGTCCAGGCAATGATGATGAACGCTGGTGTTAGCAAACGTGGGGCAGGCCTGTTTGAAAAGGCATCAAATAGCAACGGTTTGGCATCATCAGCATCAGGCGATGTAAGGCTGATGTAGGGTGACACACGTGTGATGTGCAGATCTGCAACCAGGAATGGGGGCTGTGGGGACGGTAACCCCCTTCCCGTATTAACGGTGCCCCGTGGAGTGGGGTCTGTGCCTCCTGGTGAGGAAAACACAGCTTTGCCCACGAATATTACAACTATATTCAGCCCCCAAACTTACATGTGCACATTAATGCTAAGAGTATCCTGAAATAAATGCATCCCTGGCATATATCTCTGCACGTACTTCACACTCTCACGTCTGCTGCGATTCAGGACCCAGGTCTGCTCAGCCATAAAGAGCTGTGAGGTGTTTTAAACTATTTCCTTCTCTTTACAAATCCTCCTCCTATTTTCTAATACACTGAACTATGAAATTAGGAGCCTGCATGGCAGGCACGTGAACCCTTGTTGTCAGGATCTTTCTCAAGCAATGGGAGACGTTCGGCAAAATTCAGAACCACAATAACACTCACAACTGCGTTTTTAACTTATTAAACAAAGGTTGTCAGCTACTTCCTAAAATTGCTGTATTTTCATGTTTGCTTTCAAACCAAGCTCTGTATCCCAGCCTGCAGCTGGGCCGGTGACTTGCCCTTGTGCAGTGTCCCCAGCACTGCCCACGCTCTCTCCAGGGCATATTTTACTCCCCATCATAACATAAGGCGCGAGGAAATCAGGCTGAGTGGATGGGGCTTATAACGGCAGGTTAGGGAATAGGGGAAGCGTTAATATACACCTCCCTGTAAGCCTGAAACGGTAGGGTCCCAAAATTTAAATCTCTTCTGCATGAGGGACTTTAACGAGCTAAGGACGAGGCTTGAACCTCAAGCTCTTCAGAGCTGAAGCCGTGAGCTCCTGCTGTTTGCCCAAAGGAGCAGCGTCATCGGCCGGCTCCTGGGAAGGGAAAAATCAGCGATTAGAGGGCAAACGCTCCCGAGTCAGTTGCTGGGACCACGGTCTGGAGGTTGGGTGAAAACCTCTGTGTTTGCACCCCGGGGTCTGTCTCGGAGCTTCTTTCAGTCCTGGCTCATACACTGCAGTTTAAATAATGGTCCTTGAGCCCCAGGAGAGCGGTCCAGGACAGCTCGGGCTCCCCCAGCACGCCCAGTTTCTCTCTCAGCTCTGCTCTCCTGACTGCCCCGCTTGAGCTTTTTGCTTCTGATGGAAACCAGCTCATAGTGGACAAAAGGATACCTCTGAAACACTTAAAAGGAGCCAAAATAAATGAATCTATAAATATCTTTGTCCCTAACTATTCATCTTGCTGTTGCAGATGTTCTTTGGCATTAGAAATCCCCTTGGCCCTTTTTAGCTTGTACATATTTAATGGGAAATTAGGTCTTAAATCCTCCGTCTCCTTGCCGGCTGCAGGCACCCTCTCTGAGGTTAGGCAAAGTTTGGTCTATGGCCAAGTGCAGAATCAGGACTCAACATTTCTATGGTGAATCTGAGCATTGGCAGCTTCCTTTGGGAATCCTGGCTCTGCCTTTTACCCACCCTTGCCATAACCAGAGGCCGCAGAGAGCTGGAGCCAGACATGGTACCCAGGCAGGGAGGAGGGAGCCTTACCTGCTCCATTTACCTTTGTTGTTCACCAGCCCTAAATATCTGCCAGAAAGGTGTAATCTTGTAATTATTTCCCTTTCATTAGTCCTGGCTGCACCTTGTCAGGAGGATCCTCAGCCACAGGCAGATGCTGCCACTCAGCTTTTCCCCCTTTCTTCCTTATTTCCAGCTTTGAGACCGTGGAGAACAGCTGCCCAGTTAGATTCATTTACTTATGCAGAGCCATGCAGCAGCCAAGGCAAACTGGAGTGCAGCAGAAATATTTTAGCGGTGCTAATTACGGCAGCACCGTCAATAGTGAGCCGAGGTTTGTACCTATGGCAGAGGTGCTTTCTCTCCCTGGTGTGCAAATTGGAATTAACTGCGAGGGACACAGAATAGCAATTAAAATGCAACCTAAACTGGAGGCGAGGTGTGACCTGCAGGGAATTAAGGTGCATGTGGAGAATCAGCTCCTTGAGCAGATTTTGTGATGCTTTTGGTGAGGCAGGCAAGGTCCCAGCTGATGTCCCCAGTATGGCCCAGAGGGTCTCTCCTGGGTCTCTGGGAGGTCCCCCAAAGGAACCAGGTCACCCAAGTGTCTCCCTCTCCAGCACGTGCCTCCATAAACCTGCTCCTCAGGGAGAGATATCGCTGCCTCTGTGGTTGTTACAGGTCAGGCTTTCCCAGCCGCCGGCTCATGGCTCAAAGGGCCCTGAATCAACGCGTGATTTATGGACCTGAGTGGGAAAGGGAGGGTTTTTCTGGCTTGCTTTTTTGGCTTGGTTCAGGGAATTCTGCAGCAAGTTCAGCTCCTAACTTGGGGAATAAACCAGACCCCTCTGTGACCCCACCTGCTTTGCCCCATCCCCAGTCCTCGCTGGGCACTGGGGTGGGCTCAGCACGGGAGGAGAGGCAGCGGCTGGAGCATCTCCAAGCCCAGCGACAGGCTCACCAAGACCTGCACGTCGCAGCTGGCCGCAGGGTTGCTGGACAGCCCTCCTGTGAGAACATCCCCAGGCGCTTGCCCGGGGGAAATGGCCCGATGGTTTGCAACCCCCTGCTTCTCTGGAGCAGAAAGGAGAGGGGCGCGACCGGCAGCCAGTGCTGAGCAGACCCCAGCCCCGTGAGGCCGATGTTACCTGCTGCCTGTGCTGCCTGCACCAGCCTTCCTGCCGAGGAGGACAGCACACGGACCTCAGACGCCAGCAGCAGCTTGTCTCTTGGCTGCAGCCCTGCTAGCGCAAGCTTTCCCCCATTGCTAGGGCGGCCCTTTTCCCACCTCTAGAGGACAGAGCAGCAGGCTCAATTCCCTCCCCAAGTGGAAGCTGTAAACTATTTTCCTTTAAAAGCATCGCTAATGAGCATCGATTGGGCTCAGCTCCCTCCCTGCCCAGCCAGTGCTGCTGCCAAAGGGCCGTGGGAAGATTGATCAACAGCGTTCCCCTGCGCCGCTCCCCACAGCCCTTCTCTCTCTCTTTCCTCAAAAAAGAAGAAGGTTTCTTTAGCAGCTGACGGGAAGGGAACGGGGAGATGTTCATCAGTACCGCAAGCCCGGGCGGCCTCGTGGCAAACGGTGCCGGGCTGCGGGTGGGATCCTGCACCAGCCCCTCGCTCTGCGCTGGTTCCCTGCTGCGGACCGAGGGCTGGACGCCTGGCTCTGCTGCCAAGGCACGGAAGGGCCTTCCTCTCCTCTGTATCCCAACGTCGTTAGATTGGGATGCTGCAAAAGGCTAATGAAGAAAGAAGCATTTTAAAAAGAAAGTCATATTTAAAAAGAATGAAGAAAAAAAGAAGTATTTAAAAAGAATAAAGAAAAAAAGTATTTAAAAAATCAAGGTTTTGCACCTCTAAAGATAAGGGATGGGGGAAGCTCATTTCTGTCTCTCCCACTCACCCCACTGCGTGGGAGGGAGGTGACTACCAGCACTTCAGAATTTAGTATCTCCTCCAAGCAAAATAACTGTGCACGGAGAACTGCCCCATTTCCATTTCAACGTGCAGAGGTCTCACAAAACCCCAAGCTCACAAGGAGCTATTTTTCAGCCAGTTTTCCCCCTTGCACGTCTCAGCTGCAGGTATTTCCCAGAGCAGAGCCTGCGGCACAGGGAAGTTATTTCAGCCGCAGCATGGCAAGGAAACGCCACCGCACCGCAGGGTCGAGTCGTTTTTAAGGCTGGCTTATTTGCTGCACATTCCTGGCAGTAAACAGCATCGAGGAATGAATTGATTCTGTGCAATCTCCACGTTAGATGCAATTATATCTTATGATCTGGTAAAAGCCAGGATTTATCTCCTGCTTTGATAGGCAGCCCTTTTCTTCCTCTAGTGTTTTAGCCATAAATCTCTCTCCCTCTCATTATACTTTATCACCGTGCAAACGGTTTGGAGAGGAGGATATTTTAAACATTGAATTAACATACAAATGTAAAAAAAAAAATAACAACCAAACCCCATGCCCTGCAAGAGTAGCATAAACATGGAGAAAAATAATTGTGCATTAATGCTAATTGAAACAGTGAGGGCCCCACTTATACCATTTTGAATATGCATCAATTGAACAAAGAATTAATGGAACATTTTAAAAAAAAAGAATCCCAACAAAAGAGCCCCCATTTCTTTTTCACCATTAATAGTGTTAAAATGTTTTACATTCTGGGAATAATTGTCTGTTTGTGAGTGAGAATTAACCCGTGAGTCATCAGATCATTGCATATTATTATCTTTAATAGTTATTATTATTTTCACATTGCCCAGAACGGTGTTAAACACACCACAAAAACAAATCAGACCCAGCACTTGCAGATCTTTAGAGAAAAATATAACAGCTGCAACCAGGCATTCTGTGTTAAGCTGCTTTAATTTGCTTCCTTGCCTCAGTTTCCCCAGTGCAGCTGGAGATGGTCGCTCTCTCCTCTTTCCCCTTCTTGGCTGGGAGCTGCCCCATCGTGGGCAGCGAGGTCCCCCTGACCCGCACGGGTGCCTTTCTCCTTCCTAAAGCCATCAGCATCTTCCTCGGGTCGAGCTCGACCCCCTGCTCACCCGCAGTGCTGTGCTCGTGTGTGTGTGTCCACCTGCTCCCAGGTATTTAAGTAGCTGAAGCCGCTCCCGGTGTTGTTCGATTTCCATATGTGACCCCGAGGTCTGAGTATTCAATTAAAATCACTGTATAAATTACTGCATATGCTAATGGTGATGGAAGAAGTTCAGTGTAATACCAAAGCCTCTGAAGGTGTTGACGGCAGAGTTCAAACGGCCTCGCTACAAGGAATGAGACACCAGCCGGGCTCCGGAGGTTAGGTGGTAATTAAGATTTAAAGGAGAGCACCTTCTGAGGGGGGAACAGTGGAGGGATTTCACAAATTGGGTGATGCATGAATAAACTATGAGTGACTGGGAAGAAAGTTGGTTATTACTTTATAAAGAGCTCTAATTTAATTAAGGTGTGCAGAGGGCTCTGCCGAAGCCAGCCACGGGACAGCGATCCCCACCACCTCCAAGTCTTCCCCTTTCCCATCCCTTATTTCTTGATTCTGCAAGTTATTTTTGCACTTCACTTTTTCCTCGCAGACATTCAAATAAAATACCCCACCCCTCTCTGGCATTTCCCGTCATTGCAGGTGTGGTTAAATCCCGGCATCCCCGCTGCCCTCTATGAACCAGGCTCCTCTTGAAGCCCGGCCCGGCCGTTCCTCCTTGAGGCTTTGCACGCTGCTGGCAGCCCTGCAGCCGAGCTGGCAGTTTGCAGGCTGCGTTGCCACTCACTACATCTTTAGTACCTTGGGGCCAGACTACATTTATGGGAACGTAACTAGGTTAGAGGAGGGGAAAAGAAAAAAAAAAAAGAGATGCTGGCATGTGAATATAGGCTAAGGAGACCACAAGCTTTAATCTTCTTCAGGGTGATAAATGGGAAAGAGGCGGAAAAATTTGTCCTGTCCGATATTCCCTAAATATATATATATATATAAAAGATATTTTTTTTCTTTTTCCCATAAAGTCTCTTTGTGAAGCTGGGAGAATACCTCAAGTGGGATGTAAAAATGAACTTTCTCAGGTTGGGCACTGATGCCAAAGCCTCTCAGCTAAGCCTGAGCAGCCCCTGCGATGCCAATGATGAAGGAGCAACGGCGTGGTCCAGCACCCCAGACCCAGTGCCGGCATCTGCAGGGGCTGACGGGCTCCCAGCTCCCTCCTTCCCCTCTGTTCGCTCCCCCTGTTTCTCTCCTTTATCCAGCTGGTTTCTCCCCGGCATGGCAGCATCCGTCCCCACCTCTGAGCTGACCCGGGGGTGGCGGGGCAGGATTTCAAGGGCGTCACCCGTGTTGTGAGCTCCTCTGAGCAGGTGCCACAACTTGCGAGAGGCACTGGGCCCCGCTCCGAGGGCACAGATGGTGTTTATGTGTTAGGAATAACCCGAGCTCACTACTGCTGCCTGAGCTCCTGAATGTTAATCGCGGCACCGGCAAGCTGCCGAATTTCCCCGAGCGGGATCCAAACTCCGTCTCGCCTGTTTCTGGAATGCATCTGCGGTACGTGCCTGTCGGTCCCACCCGGAGCGGTTCATGGGTGCACCGCACCCAGGGCTGCGCTCTGCCTTGGCCAAGCTGTGTCGTGGGCTCGTCCTGGCTCTTGCTGCATCCCTCGGCTCCGTGGTGCCTCGTGCCGAGCCTCCTGGCAGCGTGTGCTCCTGCAGCGCTGCTCGCTCCCAGCTGGCTCCTGCAAGGCGGAGGAGGAACAAACTCCCAGCCCAGAAGGGTAGTCCAGGAGTCTGTTTTATGCCGCCCATTGCAAGGCTGTAATAGTCTTCAGGTGCCTTAAACCAGACGAACCACTGAGGGTGGTGGGTATAAACTGTATGATGAAGCCAGTTTCTCTCTGCTGTAAGCATGGGATATGGAAAAATCAGGCACTGAGGAGGCTGGTGAAGCTTCCAGCTGAGCTGCAGTGTGACAACAATCAATTTCCTTCCTTTTAGGAGGCAAAATGCCACACTCCAGCCACCTCCTCTGCACGTCTCGCCTTCCCTGTCATCTGGGAGGTGGTGGCTTTCCAGGGGAGTATGTCTGAGTGGCCGGAGCCTTCTCCAGCTGGCGCCTGGTTGCAAGGTTTCCATCCAGGCAGCTCCAAGGATGCTCACAGCACCGTGCATCCAGCCAGCTCCATCCCTCCTACAGGTGGGCTCAGCGCGGGGCAAAGCACCACAGGAGAGACTTCCATCTCTGTGGGCCGCAGAACCCAAACTAAGGCAAAAACCAGCCATGATGCCAAGGTGTGCAAAAAAACCCCGGATCTTTGCCCTTCTGGGGCATGCGTAATGTGCCCTGGAAAGCGATGGCAGGCTTATTCCTGATGTCCTTTCTGCTTGGCAGGCACCAGCAGCACGTGGGCGGGTGAGCTGCAGGAGCCGATGAGGTCTGCGACAGCTCCAAGACGTAAGACAAATTGCTGGAGACAGTGATGGATGGCTTGATGCAGCTTGTGCTGTGCGTCTGCTGCTGCTCTCTCGGCTGTGCGGGGTCCGTTGGGTCCGTAACTCTGGGACAGCTTTGGTGCAGGGTCAGTCACTTCTTCTCTGACCCAGCTGCAAAATTCATCATCTGTCTCCCCCAGGGAGCCCAGTGCCCTCACCCTGGATAATTCTTACCCAAAGGGTCTCTACACCAGCACTGCAATATGGAGACGTTTTCAAGGGCCAGAAACAGCCGCCCTGAAAATGTCCTCTGCTTTGTTACCCTCCTTTGAGGATACAGCGTTGATGAAGTTTCAAGGGTTCCCCTCCGTTCTCCCAACCAGCCAGCGTGCATCCCACCGCAGCCCGCACGGATCCAGGCGGTGACGTGCTGCACCAAAATGGGAAAGCTCTCGGAGGCGCTTGGCAGGTATGAGCCTAACCCAGCCCCGCAACACCTGAGGTTACGTGGCAGACCCCCCCCTCCCCAGGCAGCCTTGCAGGGAGGGGTTAATGCATTTTAAAATTAGCTCTGTGTGCAAAGAAGGGGACAGCCGTTTGCTGTTTATAAATGAAATAATGTTGATTGGGCCTCCTAACGCCAGCTTGCTGTACAGCTAATTAGCTACCAGACGCTGAGCCTCAGCAGATGCTGGAAGGGGTGCGATCCCAGCGAGGTGGCTATCACGCCAATGAGGGGGGGCAGAGGAGGGTCCGGGATGCTGCGAGACAGCCCAGGACTGGCGGGGGGAGGGGAGGGGCCAAGAAACCCAATTCCTGGGATGCAGGATTTCTGGGCCTTACTCTGTCGTCATTTACCCTGCCTCGACTTCAAATCCTGGCAGCTCTGTCACTTGCTGTAGCCATCTCTTTGGGCTGGAGACAAAATGTGAATGCGGTGTCTTTAAACCATTCTATGCTGCCAACGTAATTTTGCTCCCATCTGTTTATCGAGGGTTTTCCGAAGAAGGTCACCGCAGCCCAGCTCCAACTTGGCAGCACCATCCGGCTCCAAAAGCTTCTCTCCCCGTTAGCTTGGTGCAGCATCGTTAGGTGCTGCGCTTGTTGGGCATCCCATGCCAAACGCTCAGGCTGGGGAGAGCTCATGGCTTTGCTATGAGGAATGCTATAGGAGGGAGCTGGTGTTTTGGGCTGTCGCTGTTCCCCGCTTTCCTTCCAGCGGTCCCTGCTTGAAACGTCTTGACTCACCGAGGTGCCAGGCAGGCAGGGCTGGCGCGGCGCTGGCTGCTGGCAGAGGGAACAGCAGCACCGGCCAGGCTGCCGCACGTGCCACCGCTGAGGAGCATGTAGGAAGAAACAATGAAACCCAGCAGAGAGCAGATTTTTGAAGCCAATACCCTCTGGGGTTTCCGCACCAGCAGGCAAGAGCTGTTTCCCAGCAGGACCGGGTGGTTTAGAGCCAGGATCAAGGTGCAACACTTTGCCAGGCTGCCTGTCGGAGCGCTTCAGCTCCTGGCAGATGTGGCACGGGGCAGTTAATTTGTGCATTTGTGCCCTCTCCCCTTGTGCCATAGCCCATTTCGCATTGCCCGGGTCATGGAGCGTGTTCCCAACCTGTTCCCGTGGGAGAGCTGACCCCGGCAGCTTCTGAAGTCCCTCTCAGCTGATCCTGCATCCGAGCCCAGAGCACTCCAGGTCAAGGCAAGCTCAACCTTGTCTGTCTGCATCTCAATTACACTTCTTTATGGCCATGCAGATGTGACCCTGGGAATTATACTCCCGACTCCCTGGGCTGGCTGCGTTTGTCTACCTCTTGTTTAAAAACCATGGGGGAGGATATGCTTCATCTTCTTGACCTGTCCAGCGTCAAACAGAGCACAGGCCTGCACGTG
Source organism: Fregata magnificens (assembly GCA_013389945.1). Taxonomy (NCBI): domain Eukaryota; kingdom Metazoa; phylum Chordata; class Aves; order Suliformes; family Fregatidae; genus Fregata; species Fregata magnificens. The sequence continues at coordinate 769,854 of WAAD01032611.1, read as the reverse complement.
GCTAGTGGGCTCTTTTGTGGTGTCTGTACGCAGATTTTAAAGAGCTTTTTTCAATTTTTTGAAAAATTTGCTGGTAGGACAGGAGGTTGCATGCAGGTAAACTGTCTGCTGAGCTCCCACAATTACAAGGCTGCCCCAAGGTGACTATCATTTGCTACAGAAATGTTTTTTAGGCAGCCAAATAGTGGTAGAAGTAGGACAAAATCAATAGCTACAATTCCATTGGCTTGATTTTACTGATGAGCCATGCTTTCCGCTGCAAAAGCTTCTCTAACAGAAAATTACTTCACGTAGCAGAAGGTTTTCAGTTGGCCAGAAACAATTCAGTGTGTGCGTGGGGAGAGGTTCAACGTAAAAAAGCCCCACTGGACTTCTGAGGCTTTAAAAAGCAAATCTGGTCAAAACAATCTGATTAAATGTGTAGGGCTGCAGTCACCGTCTGCTTAAACCTGCACCGTTCACTTCTCAGCGGCAGCACCGGGCTGGAGTAGTCAGCAGGGAGATTACGGGCGGTGAGAGCAGCAGATTTACCAACTCCAGAGGAAAGTTTGGGGTCTAAATCTTTAGCAGAGCTGCTGCAGGCGGCAATGCCTTGCTCTTCATGGGGAAGGGGTGTTTCTTCTGCTTGTCAGCCTGGTGATGAGCAGGGCATCACCTCCTGCCCTGCGCGGAGGTGCGAAGGCAAAGAGCGAAGAAGGAAGACTCCCCGAAGGTCACGCTGACTCCTGGGAGGGGCATTGGCTCTGGGTGCTAAATTAGCACTGCTGCTGTTTTAGGCTGCCCTTTTCATAGCTCTGTGCCTCAGTTTCCCTTCTTGCTCTGTCTTGCCTGTTTAAAATGCGAATTCTCTGGAGAAGGGCAATCCCCAGCTGTGTGTATGGAGCTATGCCTCCATCACAGCATCCAAATACAAGCAAAACTGGTCTCTAGTAATAGCGATGTAATCAAGAAACTATGGGCTATCACTGGGCACTGAGATACCAGAGGGCTGGATTTAATAACACAGTGGGGCAAGGTAGGCAGGACACCTCCTCGGGAGCCCGCACTCCTCTGCAGAGGCTCAGTTAGTTATTAAGTCTCTTCAGGGTCTGAACTAAAAGAGAGTTATTCCCTCGCAGGTCAGACTTTAGGGTACTCAATCATTTCTACTCTGCAGTGCCCAGACACCAAGCCAGGGAAGCAGTCCCAGCTCTTCTAAGGAGGCTCATCAATAATGCACTGGTAATATAACATTCAGCTTATTCGGAGGCTCCGGTCATTCACCCGTCAGGGGGACCCATTCATCCCACAAAGCACTCGCTCGTCAGGAGCCTGGGCTTGGCTGTTCGTTATGGGCTTTGAGCAAACTTTCAGGGTACTTTGGAGAGCCGCTCCTCGCGTGCAGCCTCCCATCTTCCGCCTCCTTGCCCTTCTCTCCCTCGCTGAGCTGGCGTCTTTCCCACAAGCTGGCAGCGCCCTCGGCATCACCAGGGCTTGGGCTGGTGGGTGGCAGAGACGAGGTCACGGCGCTGCTGTCTGGGCAGCTGTGTGTATGTCCATGTGCACTCATCCAGGCTGCAGCAGAGCCCGAAGGTCGGGGGGATCGGCGCAGGACCAGCCCAGGAGCTCATGGTCTTCAGCTCCTGGGGACGGGGAAGGGTCTGAGTACATCTTGGTTCTGCTGGGGAGAAACAGTGACTCCGCTGGTCCAGTCTTCCCATCTTCCAGGCTATTTATGCAGCACACAGCACTGGTGGAGAAATGATGGAGCTAGTGATGCCAACAGCTATAAATCCCAAGGATTTTTGTAAAGACGGGCTGGCACTGCTCCCTTCCCCGTTGCAAAGGAGGCCCAGGAGGGTGAAAGCAAGCTTGTGGCAGGACTTCAGCAGAGGAACCAGGGCATGGCTGAGACAGCAGGGAGAGGAGGCAGAGACGGCTTTTATGGAGAATAAATCACTGTCACAACATGTAAATGAAGATCACTCAGTGTGGGTGGCTTCTCCCAGGCAGTGCAGACAGCGTTATGGGATCAAGACCCAGACATTTAAAAATCAAAGGGATTTGACTCTTTTTTTAGTATCTGTCAAATGCTCTGTGCTGGGAAGCCTGCCTCTGCTCAGGCTGAGCCCAGCAAACGCCTCCTGCAATGGCCTCAGCTGCGTGGGGAGTGGATTGCATCGCTCTCCCTTTCTTTTCCCGCAAAGTCTATTCCCAATACACTGCTGACTAATTTCCTGCCTATTTCTTCTCTGCAGCTGGAAAATGGCTGAGAACAACCTGGGAAGGCTGGCTCGCCTTTCAGACGGAGACCTTGACTAGCCAAGCAGGCATCCTGGGGACAAACCTATTTAGAGCCGCTCAGTGCCATCAGATTCACAGCAGTGGGTAGAAATTGCTGGTCAGGGGAAGCAGAGGCCAAAACACAGTTCATATGTGCATTTGTGCACAGTCAAGTATGAGTCCCAAGAAGTGGACGGGTGTCTCCATTTCCCTATGTGGCAGGCAATGAAGGAGCAGGAACCAAAGAAATAATGACAGTTCCCTTCCCTCACCGCGGTTAATGCTCTCCTGGGGTGGCTACACCAACACTACAGTCAGGGTAAGAAAAGTGTTGGACACTGGTATCATAAACCCTGTCTGACCTCACGCTTCAGGGCATCTGCAAGGGGTGAGGAAGGGTATCGTCGTACTTGGTATATGTTAGGAAGTTATTATTGATACTGATCTGCGTTGGGGTTGGGGTCACTGGAATTACCTTCCTGTCTGTGAAAAGGTATTATACCTTCTTTGCAGTATTGAAATAAAACGCTCCTACCCCATGAAAGAATTAGCCTCACTAATACTGCAAAGCTGCTTAATGACAGCCTTGCCTCCTGTAGCAGACTTGCAGCATCAGCATCAGCTTGCCTCAAACGCCAACACCACGGGCAGCTGTGCCAGGGCTCAGTGCTTGGCACTACAGGCCTGCAAGACAGTGTCCTCTCCCTGAAAACGCGTGAGCACCCTGCCCCAGCACAGCCCAGATCCTTTCTTTCCATTTTCTTACAGGAGGGACTGGCTTCACTCCTGCACGGACAACCCCTCCAGCCTTTCAGGCTGGCTCCCCGCAGTGCACGGGGTGCCCAGACCAGGCAGCTATGTATAGTAAGGCAATCTGTACTGTTTAAAATTTTCATGAGGATATTACAGGAATCGAGCAGAGCCCATCCATCACCTAAATTACATTTCTTACTATGACAGTGCCATGCATGTTGGGAGCTGAGGCAGCAGGGGAGGGCAGGGGATGGAAATATTACAGGCGGGTTTTGTCACCATTCCTTTTTTCAAGAAAAAGTTGCAGCGATCAGGCAGCCGCGGGGAAAACATCAGGTTCCCTGGACCTACGCAGATGAGGCTGCAGGACTGCCCAGCCCCTGGGATAGAGGTGACACAAGAGATTTTTTGGGACCTCAGAAGTGGTAGATGTTCCTTGAGCTGTCCCGGGGAAGGGACCGCTGCCGTAGGGTTTGACTGGAGCACAGGGCTCGCCTCTGATGCCCTCTCCCTGCCTCTTCCCCTTAACCTCCTGCTAACCTTATTTCCCTCTGAAAGGTGCAGACACCCCCTTCCAATTTTTGAGGCTTAATTTAATAATCCTGCTGATGTGCGCTGAAATCCTTTAATGGGAGAGAGAGGCCAAGGACTGCTGCATAGGTGAAGGATTTCTAAGAAGCCACAGCAATGTGTTCAGCAATAAGCTGAAACGACTGTTTAAAAGGGCAAATGGAGCAATATTTCCTGAGAGTAATTCTTGGACACAGCACGCCCCTGCCTGTACACACCCTTATCTCTCCATCTGTAGGCTGAAGGGCTAATATACAGTTATATTTAATTTATAAAAAGTAGTAGTAAATCACAGCTGGGAGAAACCGCTGTTTCAGTCTTTTGCTTTCCTGCTTGTACTCTACTGTACACGCAGTCATTACTCAGGGAGTTTTCAATGGCTTGTTTTTACGGTAGCTTGTATTATTTTAGGACGGCAGATGGTTGTTTTCTGAGTAAGTTTTAGCTTTTGGGGATTTATCTTAAAATACAAAAATTCTAATTAAAAACATGAATTTTCTGAACAAGCAGCTATTGACAGCAGGGCATGGAGCTCCGCAGTGCCCGTTACTGCAGGCAGCAAAAGCAGCTGGGGCACCACTCACGTCACTGCAGCGATGCAGGAGCTGGGGGGTCCCATGCGGTGCTCACGGTGAAGTCCTCAGCTGTCCTTCATCTGGTTCCTAGGGCCCTTTAACCCACAGCTCTGACTCAAGAGTGTCTGAAAGAGCATTTTGCGGAGGCAGGGATTTTCCCAGAGCTTCCGCTGTGCACGAGCAGCCCCCAGCCTTGATGGGGCTGGGGGACGTGGAGTGGCGACACCTGGAGCCACCAACCAGGAGATAAACCTGCTGAACTCTTGTCTACATCCTCATCTGCTTTGCATTGTGCTCACATCTGCCCTCCCCATCACCGTGGCTCTGCTCCCGGCTCTCCGTGGCCGGTGGTGGAGGCAGAGCGGGTTACATTGGGCTGCACCAACTATTATCGTAAGAAGCCAGGCAGGAGTCAGGGCCACGTGGCACGTGCATTTCAAATTACCCTAAAAATGACCTGGCTACAGACTTAATGAAGTGTTAATATACAAAAATCTCTCATTAAAAAGCCAAACTGCAGAGGCTTTTGATGACTGGTTGGCCGGACTCTGAACTGAGACCAATTAGATATGCAAAGTTTTTCCAGAGACCTTTGCTTCCATGCCTGCCAGCTTGCTCTCCCAGCTGCCGTGCCACTTCTCTTGTTGCCTTTTTTTTTCCCCCAGAAGGTGCCGGGTTGAAGATCCAGCTCCATGTACAGAGCAAGTGCTGGGGTTTGTGCTGCTGCTGCAAACGGCTTTGGGCTGAGCTGTACCTCGCTGCGCTGTTTCGGCTTCAGCCTTGGGAGCAAGATGCTGGGAACCTCTGTCCCATGGGCGACCCGTGGAGGGAAAACCAGCAGCTGGGGATGCGTCTGCTTGCTTCTTCTTGGTGATGGACAGAGGCAGCACAAAAGGAAGCTTTCTGTCTGCTGTTTCTGTGCTACTGTGGTTTTATCAAATGGCTTTGGGCAGGGATGGAGTAGCCAAGGGGGCAGATGTGCCTGGAGGATGGGCAGCTGAGCCCAGGCTCGTGGGCATGGCCGGGGCCATGCAGCTGCCTCCAGCACTCGTGGCTGTGCTGGGTGAGAGCACGACCCAAAGGGATGGGTACAACCGACCACGCTGGGGGACACCGGGTGTCCTGTCCTCTTCTGCCATCTTCCCTTCATGCTTCACGTCACCATGGTCCATGTGGTGCCTGGCTCCTCATCACCGGGAGCTCCTTGAATAATTCATTCCCACTGCCTCCATAGAAGATGGAAACGGAAAGCACTGTTATTCAGCTCATTTTTTATGTTCTGTTTCCCACAGAGGGAAACGGCACATTTACTTTTAGTAGCCGCCATAAAACACACCCTGAAATCCTCCCTCATCGTTGCTGGGGGCAGGCAGGCAGGGCGAGGGCACGGCCGTGGGCATGGCTGGCCGAGCTCCCCGCGCAGGGCACTCGGGATGCTCCTGCTCACAGCCTGAGACGCCCTCCTCCGATGTTTTCTCTGCTGCCGTCTCCGCCTGCTCTTCTCAGCCCCACGTTAGGTGTGCAGAGGGACTCCCCAGCTGGGGCAGCAGCAGTAAAAGTGCAGCAGGAGCTGCGAATGCAGCAGGTGAGATAAATGTAAATGAAAGAATCAGGGAACAGAAGGATGGAAAACACCACAGTGAGGCTTCTCCGGAGAACACCATTCACCTGGTGCCCCAAAATGTTCCTGGTCTTGGGAATATTTGTTATAAAGACTGCGGTGTTTGGCTGCGGGGTCTGACAGACCATGTTGTGTTGGGGCTGTCACAGGCAAGGCAAGATCCCGCTGCAAAGAGTAAGTGCTCTGAGAAGACAAACTCTTCTTGCTGGAGGAGGGAAACCAAGGGACAGGGAGCTCACGGGCAGGATTTCTAAGGCTATGTAGATCTGGGGTAAGCACGCGGGATGCTGAGCTTGCAGGGAGCAGGAACGCATATGGGTGACCTGGAGCCACCACCAACCGCTCCTGGGAAGCATCCCAAACAATGCTGCAAAGAGCCAACGGCACCTGCAGAAAGCAAAGCCGCCTCTGCCAAGCCCCAGGCCCAGCACTTTTGCCAAAGGCCATCTTCACGCTCTTCCCTTAGGGCAAGCCGGTCCGGGCTCCTTGTGTCGGCACCCATCGCTGGGTTACTCTCAGCTGGGGTCACAGGGGCACCCACAGCTCTTCATTGCAGGGTCTGAGTGTGGCCTCGCTGCAGCACCGGAGTCTGCAATAATGACACAGCAGGTGAAGAGAGGAAAGTGGGTGCAGCCACTACCCACGGCGTTGCACTTTCTTCCCGACAGCATCTCCATCTCCCTCCCTCCCTTGCCTGCGCTTCACCTCCGTACTGGAAAAACAGTTACAAGGAAGATGCCGTGCCTGGAGGCTGCGAGTGCTTGAGCTGGGGTGGAGGGCGGGCTGAGGGCAGCGTGGGCTGGGGAGGGGGCTGCGTGGGCTCCCGGGGAAGGAGGGTCGGGGCTCAATGGGCTGGGGGGCTCTGGAGCAGGACCGACAGCACCATGATGCTCCTGGATTTCAGAAGAGTGTTTGAAACCGCAGCATGGGAATGAGTGAGCTGCAGGAGCTGTGGGGCAGAGGAGCTGTCACAGTGGGTTCGAAACCACCTCTGCAAGCACCAAAGTAGAGACATGCTTTGATGAAGAAAACAAATCTTAAATTTCATGGCTGAGAAAGAGCAAATTGGACACCCTAATGGGTTGTCTAGGCTTCTATTTATTTACCTGTGCCCAAGGAGCAGGATTGCCTAGGGGCTATAAAGGACATGTGTGGGGCACACAGGTTGTCTGCTCTGCCCCACCGCTGGCGTGGTCCCCCACCACTGGGGTCACCAGGCAGGGCGACTGTCCCTGCGGGGACTTGACCGAGTCACGCTGGCACGGAGTGGCTCTTCCCACTCCCCGGTGCTTCGGACCGTGGCAGAAGGTCCCTTTGCCGCGCTAGCTGGTGAGGACAGTAACCAAGATTTATGAGGGCTCCGGTGTTCTCATACGTCGGTCCTGCCAGGAGCGAGGTGACAAGAGAAAACACCATTGATCATGATTATAAACGGAGGCAGATAGATGGGAGCGGCTGCAGCTGCCGGGGCGAGGGGGGGTCCCCCAGATCCCTCTACACCGGGAGCAAACCCCATCCTGCCATGGTGGCTGCAGCGCTGGAGGTTTGTGCTGCCTGCTCAGCCGCCGAGCTGCCGGCCCCCAGCTGAGCTCTCCCTGTCAGCACACGTGCCCAAAGCGATGTTACAGGCTCCCGAGCAAGGAGAGTGAAATTAAGAAGTATTATCAAGACATGAAACTTATGCAAAACCTGATTCAATTAACTCGCCTATGTCCCTACTAGTTAAAGGTGTAAAAAAACCCAGTCCCCTGGGATTAATAGAGGAACCGAAGCTGAACCTCTGCACCGGGGCTACAAGGAGAAGTGCTGCTGGGATGTCCCCAGGGGAAAAAGGGGAATCAGGGCTTGAGAACCGCTCGCGGGCACAGCAGGGAGCAGCCGTCAGTCCCCGGCACAGCCTGGCCACGTCTCTCAGCAAGCACTTCCCGGGGTGCTCAGGCTGAGCCCTGGAGCCCTCTCTTTGGGTGTCAGCCGGGCGCAAGGGGCTCCCGCCAGACGGGCAGGGATGGCACAGCAGGTACCGTGCTCTCTGCAGAAGCAGCCGTCTTCTTTTTCCTCCTCCCAGTACATTTTCGTGTGTGCAGATGAATTATTTATGCAAATGTCTTTGCTATTTATAAGTATTCAACAGATAGCTTGGACAAACAGCCTGCAGCTATATAACAGCAATGCCCACTTCTTATCTAGCTCTTGTCATTTCTAGATGACAAAGAGTTTTACAGAGGAGACCAGGCTTTGGTAATGGGATGGCAGAAGCTGTCAAATTGTTGATTTCTGCCCTGTAGACCGCATACCCCTTACCATACGTGAATTACTTTTATAAAGTGCATTGAACTACAGCTAAGTAAAGAAATATTATTGCTGGTGAGCTCACGTTTACTGCGCAAGAGCCTGCACCCCCATTAAAACGAATAAAGGCTGAATATCACCCTTGTGGAAACCCATGGCTATATAGATACTATATCATCTAACTATGAAGGACGTGAATCAAGGAATTTTTTTCTGATTTCCTGAATGAAACTTTTAAACCAGATATATAACAAATAACAAGCAAATCTGCTGCAAGGGTAAAGAATTGGATGAACTATGTCTCTCTCTCAGGATACAGGATCTCAGATGAATAGCAAGCAAGTAGGGCACAGGAGCGCAGCCCGGCATTCCCCCCAGCGTCCCTGGACTGTTCCTGCTGCTCCTGGAGCTCTCTGGGCAGGGCTCAACAGCTGAGCATTGCTCCAGCACCCTCTTCAGTCATCCAGCTCTTCCAGGCTTCCTTCTTTCATTTTCTTAAATTAAAGAAGAAGAAAAAAAAAAAGATGCAGGCAATTAAATAGCCTCTTCTTTTCAAATGACTTTTCCCTTCTCTCGTTTTTAATTACTCAGGCAGGTCTTTGTCTCAGTAGCGAATGCATTTGCATAATGCCTGTTTTGTAGGAATTGCTTTGGTTCAGAAAGAATTATGCCGAATGCGATTTGGCATCTTACGCTTTTGCAGCGTGTCTTGCAAGAGTGGGCAGGCAGTGACTTTGTGAGTCTGAACAGAGCTCGTCCCTCTGCAGAGCCATCCTCCCTGTCCGCAGCAGTGACGCGGTTGAGAGCATCGGTAGGAGTTGGCTTTTGTGAAGAGTTAGGAGGAAAATTGTTTTGGGGGAGGCAACTATAGACATCACCTGCTGCTCACCAGGCTCTGAAGTCCCCAGGCAATACTGGGAAATGTTGCTTATAAAAACTGAGCAGTGATTTTGTCTTCAAATCATTTCTTTGCAGTCACCTGCTGCTTTATCACCTGGGATTGCCAGGCTTTGTGTAAATATAAATTAATCCTGATGATACTCTTGTGAGGCAGCTGGTGTTACACTGAAATTAAGTACAAGGAGGTTTGTGGCCTCACGTTGCAGAGGCAACGGGTGTCTCGCACCCTGCACAAATCCAGCCTTCTCCCCCAGCGACAGGAGGGGATGCTTTGCAGAACGGCCATCCTGGCGCAGCTGGCGGGTGGGGGGGATATTTTTTGCACGCAGGTGGTTAAACGTCTTCCTCATTCAGGAACCAACCTTGCAATAATGCTGCTTTGCCACTGGTTCTGGCAGAACAAGAAAGAAATGCATCAAAGCCCATGGCTTTAATTTCCTCCTGTACAACAAGAGACAGTGGACGGTAACCCGTGCAGCAGCAGGGCAGCCAGCTCAAACAGCGTCCTGTACAATCCCAGCACTAACACTCATTTACTGCTGCACAAGGGGAGAAGAATAACATGTACGAAGCCAGCGATGGATGCGCACCCCGCTTTGCAGGCCATTAAAACGTGGGAGCAGTGAAAGAAATTGAATCCAGCCAGAGAAGACAGATGCTATTAGGATAACTCTCCAGAGAAAATCAAACCAATCAGTGTGAAATCGATTCCCCTGTCCCCTCCTGAGAGGGTTTTCACAGACCTGTGTATCACCAGTCCTGATAGCAGGAGCCCAGAGAGCAGCGTGGACGACGAGGAGGACGAGGGTTATTCCACAAGTCGGAAGAAAGCAGCTCTGTTATTTCTAGATCAGCGCCTGCTTTCCAGCGCTGATCCCCAATGCTTTAAGGGCACCACAAAGCATTTGGTGTGTTCAGCTGAGCAATGGGGACATCATCGTGTGGCTCACACAGAAATGGAGAGCAAGAGAAAGGTCCCTACCCCGCCACGGCAGCCCCTCCCCAGGGAATGAGATCCCAAAAGGGTAAAAGGGAGCTAGAGGATGGGCTTCCATTTGAAGCCAATGCTCCGAAGTGCCATGGCAAAGCCCAGGGAGCTGCAAAGCGCTGGGGTGATTTTAAATGCCCACGTGGCTCTTACTGGCTATTTCCTACAGCGAGTGGGACCCTAGATTTATATACTTCCAGAAATCCCAAGGGTTCTGCTTTCCAGATAGCTGAGTGGTCGAGGAGGCACTGAGCGCTGCTTGCCTGGAGGAGAGACAGCTGAAGGGAGACCCAGGGACCGTCACAGAAGAGAAAGGGAATTAATTCACTGTCCTCTGTGGCCGTTTTAGGTAAGACAAGCAGTCATCAGGTTAAACTGCAGCAAGGGAGACTTAGAGTAGATATGAGGGAAGATTTCTACCTTAGAGCAGCCTAGACAAGCTCTGTAAGTCCCTTCCTCTATGTTTCTGTGTTTCAATACATTTATCTTGTAAAGATCTTTAAGCACCTAAACTCCCAAGAGATTTCCTAGCATGCTCTCCAGCAGTGCCTAATGCCCCATGACATCCATTAGCTCCAGGCTCAGCGCTCACAGATATCTGCCTGCAGTGCGGCCGTTAAGCACAAAATGCTGTTGAGATTTTTGACCTAAGTCCCTTTCAAAAAGGGAGAACTCAGCCCGAACTCTCTCTGGCTTGTGGTCTTTAATTTTGAAAAGAGATGTCAGTGTGTGCTCTGTTCCCCTGAATTACGCATGTAACCGAAGGAGCCTCCTCGGTACCCATATCCCTGCCCTCCAGGGCCGCCCCGTAACAATGCTGCTGGGCTGCCTTCGCCCGCAGGGGCTTTGGGCAGGACAGGGCTGGCTTGAAAACTCCATGCTTTGTGGAGACGGAGATTAAAACACACAGGCAGCCACTTTACTACCACCCGGGGACCGGTGATACTCCATGCCTGACTCTTGGTGCTGGCAGTGCTTCGCACAGCGCTGGCAGTGCTAAGGGGCCATCCGCCAACCATAAATGTAATTTGCGCCCGCCTTAGAGCCCCTTTACACGTTCGGAGCAACGTACGAGAGGCTCAGCAGATCTGAGTCTTGTGAAAGCAAATGGGAACGCAGCCTCCAAAGCACTTCTTACCCCAGATTCAGCAAAGCACTTAGGCGTGCAGTGAAATGCCACCAAAGTCAGCCAGCGCAGGAAAACTGAGCGGCCGCTTTGCTGAGCCGGGTGAGCCAGCGGCAGGGCAGGGCTGGGCTGCAGAGGCAGCAGCAGCCCAAGAGGCGCCGAAATTCCGTCCTCCCCTTTGCTCCAAAAGCAGACTCTGCCTCCCGGCCCGTCCTCCCTGAAAAAAGGACATTAGCCCTAATGAGGACATCTACAGAGGAGGGATTCAGAAGCATCTTCCCTCTTCTCTGCTCGATGTCCCTTTTTAAGGAAATCCACATTTAAAAAAAAAAATCCCAAAGCAGAAAACCTCAAACAAACAAATCCAACGAAGAGAGGTAATTCCTCGCTGTTTCTTCTCTGCCAAAAAAGTTTCTAGAGGAAAATTCTCATGATGGACATGTGGCTGTACCACTGTTGACAAGAAAACATTCCAATGGGTGTATTAAAACTGGCATCCTGTCAAACTTTCAATTTCTGAATGATTGTGCTTTCCTTAGAGGATGCACAGAAGCATTGCACTCGAAAATTACTGTTCTCCTCCACTGGAGAGCCAACAGGTCTAATTATCACCCAGATCTGCTAAGGCCGGGTGGCTTGTCAGTGTAATGCTACAGGATAATTACAGTCCCAGCTTTCTCTAGCAGAAAGAAGCAGCTTCTCATTAAATTTTTTCAGATTTTTGATGCCCCCTCCAGACACAGGAGCAACCAACTGGCCAGGTGTCGCTGCTGGCAGGGCTGGCCTGGGTGCTAAAACCAAATTAAACCCCAAACTGAATATGCAACAAAAACAAAGGCCCCTTCTGCAACCGGAGGTTTTGTGGCAGTAGCAGAGGTGCCAGGTCCCGCGGGCACCGTGCTGGTGGCATCCGACGAGAGCCGGCAGCCAAAGGGAGAGGTGGAAACTGCTGCAGCTGAGCAGGACTGAGACCCCTCGCTCCCCTCCCCGTGCCACCCACTGCTCCTCGTGTTGAGATGAATCTAAGGTAACACCCAGAAAAGCTGCTCTCTTTTTATCTTCATGCAAAGCAATTGAGCAGTGCGAAGGCGGGTGGGCAGAGCAGAGCTGCCACGGGCAGGTCCCAAGACACAGGGGTTTGCGGGACCCCCCATTTCTCACACCATTTACCCAGCACAGGGGGGTGCGACCCTGCTTAGTCCTGCACCGTGCAAACCAGGGAGCAATGGCATGACACGCACCATCACCACCAAACACTGCAAATAACATCAGCAAAAACCCCGTGTCCGCAGCAGGGATATCTCTTCTGAAAAATAACTCTCCCAGCGATACGTTCATCGCAGGCAGTCAGGCTCCTGATGTACCCAGGCACTTTTTTCATCTGCAGACCGCAGCAGCAGACACTTAATAGCGGTTGTCCACACAGCATCCAAAGGCAGCCGCTGCCTCTGCTCGGCGCTGATAAGGTGTCTGTGGTGTGCATGCGTGCCGGAAGGATGCGGAGCTGCTAGAGCGAGTCCCAGGCAGCAGCCGGTGTCGGCACCTGCCAGCACCTCGGACCCACCCTGGCACGCAAGGGATGTGCTTTGATGTATGCACACTAAAATATAATTTTTTATATATATATATATAAAAATAAAATTAACCAGGCCAGCCAAGCCAGACCTACATACAGCACCAAGAATTTACAGTGAGCCTCAGACTCGCTTGCAGAGACACCGTGAAAACGGGTTTTTAAGCTGGGACTGGTGGTGCCGCTGCTCTTGCCGGTGCTGGAAGTTTCACTTGGGTTGTGGCCAAAGTCTAATTCGAGTAATTATATTCTGCTGCCAGTTTAAAAAGCCTCTACACATTCATAGGGAGAGATATATATCTAGACAGTGTGGATATACACAGATAACAGTAAAAACAATAATTATGTTAGCATTAGCCATACAGAAGTATTTAAACCTTCCTGTTACATATTCAAGCAAGTAATGCGTTACTAACCGCCTTTTCCCCAGCGCTGGAACATGCCTATGTCGTATTACAACACTAAATTTGCTTTGGCTTTTGTGTTCGGGATGTTGTAATCGCACGTCCTCTCCTCTGGGCCAGACACTGCATCCATCTGATAATGCTGGAAATGGGGCAGCCAAACTTCCCGGCAGCGCAGGGCTGTAATCGGATGACACAGTCCTGCATTGCTGGAGACTACCATTCCGGCACGGGTAATTAGTAGGTTTTCAGCAGTTGCACTTGGCAGGCACCGATGCCTGCGTTTATCAGCAGGCAATGTGCGTTACCAGTCGGGCTAGGTGAATAACTGATTTTTTTGGTGCTCTCAAATCCGGAAATATTTTTTAGAAAGTGGAAAAAAAAATGATGCTTCAAAAATTAGAGACATCTGAGAGAGCCGGTGAGAATAAATGAAACATTTTTTTCAACCTCAAATTAGTTGTTTTGCTTTGGACGAAAGTGTTTTTCTAAAAGAACCATGGCATACCAAAGAACATTTGTAAGTGAAAAAATACAAATCAAACTGAAAACTACAGTCAGACTTCAACAATTCGAACAAAAATGTTTTGACACATTCAAAATCTGTGTTTTGATTTGTTTTCTTTTGACACGGAGATTTTAGCAAGATGAGAGGCGTTCGCAGCAAGCTCTGGGGTAACTGAGCCCAAACTGGGCACCGCCAGCACGATGGGGAGAAGAGGAAAGAGACCCTTTACGGGTTGTACAGCTGCAGCCAAACCTCGACAAATAGCTACAGCTGCCAAATAAATCAGGGCTTTTCCCTTCAGGTTTTTAAATAAGAGTAAACAGTTATTTATATGAAATATGTGCATTGTTTTATATGCCTGTGGAAAAGGCTCAGCTGTTATTACCAATGATCTGATGTACAGTTACGTGTTTTTTTAATAACAATCGATAAGGTAGGCAGGCAGCGTGCACAGGGGGAACGTATCACCAGGGATCTAATTAGTTTTTATTACTGTAATAACTCAACGGGTGGACCTGATGCTATTAAAAATAATGAAAGCTTTATCTCTGCGATAATTATTTTTCCTTTGAAAGCGTGTATGGATGCGTGCCCGCACACACCTATGAACTGCAGATAAGAGGATGAGCTCAAGTGATTAACTCTCGGAATATGAAATCGGGATTTATTTTGTAATTTCACTTTTAAGCCAAGAACTTAATAGCATTCAGTGAGTGTTGTGTGGAGCAGGACAGGGACCTCTCCACCATTTGCCCTGTTAAATTCCCTGGGCTTCCATCTTTCCCGCTGCCTGCCTGTCAGCACAGAGAAGAGGTAACCCCGCAGAAAGGCACGGTGCGCACCCCGAGGCTGGGGTGATGGCCACGGGGGTGATTTGATGACCGGTGGCTGTGGAGCCCCTGTCCCCGCTCCTGCCGTGGGGCAGCGTGACCCGGCGCAGCGTGTGGGGCATCCCGACCCCCCGTGGGCTCTGTGCCTGCCCTGCCCCGTGACCGTGGGTGCATCATTTCATGCCTCTTTCCTCTCCCGCCCTTTTCCTGCCGTTTTTCCCTAGTGAGACTCTCCGTACGGGGGGCAGGGACCGTCTCCTCTCCCGTGCCCAGCACCATGCAGCCATGTTGTCGGCTGGGACCGCTGGGATGAACCTGATAAAGAACCATAATCACTACCAAGTCCTTTGGCAGATATAAAAGCAGAAAGCATTCGTCCTAATTACATTGCTGTGAAAGAGATGGGTTCAGGCATTTCTAGGATGCTCGGGGAACGTAACAAGCATTAACGCGCGCAGCGGCGGGAGGCAGGAGAGGGAATTACCGAGCAATGGAGGCAGACGGAGCACTAATTCAGCTGCCTCTTTAACCCAGCTAACAAGCGGCAGCTCTGGCATTCGTTGTGACAGCACCCGCCTATCGCTGGGTCGGGGACCGCGGCGGCGGTGACAGTCCCACCTCAGTCACCCACTTCGCCAAGGGGCTCAGAGACCTGGCAGCAAGGAGCGTGCCTGGGGAGGTCATCGGGCCAGGACGGGGTCTCTCCCCTCCGGGAGCAGAGGGAGCAGCTCCTGCCTGGGTCGGAGCAGCCCCAGGGCTGCCATTTCCCTCCTCTCTCCCTCTGGTCCATCTGGTTTCTTTCCCCGCAGCAGGAACAGACACAGCCAAAAGAAACCTTTGCTCAGCTCCGAGCTGCCTCCAGTGCCCCGGGGCACGTGCGAGGCATGTGGGGCTGCCGCTCCAGCTGTGATAAATCACTGGTGTGAAAGGCCCATTGGTGCTATCAATAACCACCAACACCTCCTGATCAGAATATGGATTAGGTCATCAAAAGCAGCACGGCCGCCCCTAGAAACCCATCTCAGCTAGGCTGACGTTACAAACCTCTTCAGCCCCGGGCACTGTTGGCCAGCAGAGAGACCCTGCGAGGCTGCCGGCCGCCTTTGGGGACCTGATGTTGTTTATCTGACAATGCTCTGGGCAAGAGGAGAGAAGGGAGAAGGCAGAAGTATTAATTTTCAGCTCCCCTGACCCCCACTGGGCTCCGGTACCCATCACAGCAGTTATTAATGAAAGATTATTGCCGGCAGATTGCACAACTCGGGGGACAGTGACACCATGCAGCCAATCGCGCTGCTGCTGCAAAGCCAGCTCAGGTCACCATTTGCAAGAAAAAAAGAAATAAAGGGAAAAAAGGAATTAATCAGCATCACACCGTAGCACATGGCGGGGTGTGCATGAACCTGGGCCGGCTCATGAGAGGGACTACAGGTGCTCTCCAGTTTGAACAACACAGCTCTGCTCTTGATCATGGTTTGCTTTCACATACAGAAAATATAACTAATTCAACACCCCTTCTCTTAAAGGCAGCCGGGTTTTTCTATTACACTTTACTTGCAAGTTCCCTGGGAATTCATGCCTTTTAATAGCTTTATGTACCAGCTCCTTAGCAAAAGTCAGCTCTGGATGTTAATTTTCTCCCCCAAGACACTTCTCACGTGGACTTGGCTGCAGCACCTTAGTGCCAATTAAACAGTGAGACATCTCCACGCAATCTCAGCCCCACTCCAAGCACACGAGTCGGTAGCTCGGAGCTGGCCACTCGCCCTCCCTGAGCATCTCTGACCCAGGAGCTGCAGGAGCAGAGAAGGAGAAATTTGTCGGATGCTCCAGCACAGCCGCTGCTTTAGAGTAAGGGCTCGTTCTGGCTCTGGCAAGATGGAAGGACAGCAGCTGTGTGCCCTTATCACGTCAAAATCTCTTTAAATCTAAAAGTTTCTGCAAACTGCAGCTTCTCACCCTTCAAGCAGCAAACGCCTCAGAGCCCCTTGTCCCCACGGGCTGTGCCCCCACAGCCTCGCTCAGCATCTTCTAAGGGGAGCCAGAAACAGGATTTGGCCTAAAATATAAAGATGTATAACCTAATTGTGCACATTAAATTGTGATCACTTAATACAGTGATGATTCTCATCTGATTTGGATGAAGTCAAGGGTAAAATTCTCATTAAATTACCTGAGTGGAAGTAGGTGTTCTCATTTGCAAGAAACTTCTATTTCTTTATTTCATTTTGCACATTAACATACCTATTGCCTTATCTTTACTCTGCAAATGAGCGCAGCCATTCCTCAATTCTTTTTGTTAATTTTTAATAGAAGCCTACAGCAACCTGCTATGAGGAAGCAGACAACATGTGGGTTGTTGGCTTTGCCTGATTTATTACGTTATGCCCTGCCCAGCTTCAGATCCTCTGTATATCATGGTGTGATCCATAAATCTGCTAGCAATTGTGGTTATTCGGTGTGTCAAGCTTCTGCTCTCGCTTTTTCTTGCAAGCTTTCAGGAACTAGCATACATGGGGTGTTGCTATTCCTCCATTCCTCCTTCTCAGCATTGCTGCAGGAGTTAGTTATTGCTCTCAGCTCAGGGTAATTGCCAGAAAATGAAGTTCTGTCTGTTTTTGCCAAAAGGAAGAAAGAATAAGGGATTTAGCAGAAAGCCCTGTTTGCTGCACGGTGCAATAGCTGACTCCTCCAAAAGTCCTGATCAGATAGCTGTCCAGATAAAATAAAGCCTGCTCTCCTCCTAATGAAGCATCTGTGTTCCTAGTTAGAGCAGTTGCTCATTCACAATTTGATTTAAAAGAAACACAAAGCTATTCTGGATTTCAGGCAATCACGAGTTTCCAGCTCACTCGTATACACAGCCGGGCTTAGTTAATGGGTTTCAAGAGAACGAGCTTTGTTACAAGCTCCTTTGTGCTCAGTATCTGGCTGAACTCCAGCTCCAGAAGCAGGCCTGTGTGCAGGGCCAGATCCTGCTCTCCCGTCCCCTATCCAGATCATCCAGGGCTGCCTATTAAACACTCCCCTTCACTCCAACAGAAACCATTTCCCTCTCATCTCCTCTTTGAAAAGAAAGATGTATCGCAGGCAGAAACACCCTCAGAGATGCTCAGACTCTCTCCATGGCTTTGCACAAGATCCTGGATGTCTCCACCCTTCAGCATCCCTTGCTATAAACCCCAGCAACTCTGCTGCTAAACCAGCTCCCTATAAATCACTCCACAACCCTAAGGAGGAGCAGGGCTGCAGAACATAAGCATTCAGGTGCTGCCCACCCCGTCCCCAGTGCAGTAAACACCCCCCTGCACTAAGGGGCCTGACCCACGGCTATGGGGTGCTGGGGATCAGGAATCTGGGGCTTTGCTCCCTCCAGCTCAAACAAGGCAGCTCCCAAGGGAGCAGCAACGCGGGAGGAGGCTGGATGCAGAAGTACAATACTTAATCTCCTGCTGATGTGTATCTTCCCTCCGGGTAATGTTTTTCCGACAAAAAAGCAAAGTCTTAGATATATGTATTTCTATTCAGAGAGCTCAGGAGGGGGTAGATGTGTTTTGCATGAAGTTTTTCCCCCTTGGAAGTGTCGGGTTGGAATTTTTATTCTTAAGCACCAAGAATAAGTTAACAGAAAAAAGAAACAGAGAAGAAAATAAATTGCAGAAGCCCTTTCCTATGGCACAGCGGGACTGGAGGAACCCAGGGACGGAGGGTGGATGCAGTCGGTCACAAACTGGATGCCAAGGTAAGTGCTGGGGGAAACTCATCCCTCTGCAGTCACTCTCGGGCACTTGGGCACCGCATTGCCCAGGCACGTGATGCCTGATGAGGAGCTGTAGGTTGTTTGTTACCAGTCCTCCCCCCTGCCCCAGGATCCCCACCACTCAGCCTGGCCTCTCCATTTCAGCCCTAAGTGCTCTGAAGAAGGGCTGTCTCTTAAAAGTTTGCCCCTCCTGCTTCTGGGCCAGGTCCCACCAAGGGGACTGTTCTCAGCAACCCCCTTGCAGCTGCTTTTCTGCCTCACTCCTGCAGTGGGATAATGGCTTTCCTCTGCTAAAACCAAATTAGATTTTCTTGTCAAGAGCTAAATTTCAGGACTCTTTCACCAGTAGATCAAAGGGCTTGTATTATTCCCTATTTTGAAGTGCTCTGTACGGCTGGATGACAGCAGAAGGAATTCACCACTCCCTGCATAGTGCCTATTCACCCCCTCCAAGGGGTTTTTGTGCTGATGCCTCTGATCAGAAATGAACTTCTCCCAGGGAGGCTATTGAAGAGACGCTCAGATGCTATTAGAACATCACCTTCCCTGTCCTTTAACTTGCAGAGAGAACCAACAGAGGGGAAAATCAGCTGGTGCAGTGGAAAAGACCCCAAAGTTAGCTGCCAGTGGCTGCAAATACAAGATGATGCTGCAGGAAGTCTCCCAGTATTAAGCACAAGTCCCTGAAACGTGCTACCGCTTGGCACTTTTCAGATTATTTATCGCCTTTTATGCAGAACAAACCTGCCTGCCTCCACAGGCTTCCCCGTCAGCCGGCTGGCAAACAAGCTGACATGAAAAGCTTTATGAATAACACATGGAAACAGAAAATAAGATAGATAATACAAGGTAGAAGGGAAGAGAGAGCCACCATTTAAATAATTCTGCTGTATTGCCACCTGTCACAAATTATTGAGAAAGGCAAGCAGGCCAAGGTGAAGCTGGGGCACAGCTCAGGGGATGGCTTGCTCAGGGGTAGTGATCTGCAGCCTCAGAACCACCTGGGATCGCTCTGGCAACTTGCCTTGGCCAATCTGAATTAGTCTTTGGGTCTAGTCTTAGGTAAAGACATCTGCTTCTGGAGGCTGGGGGTCTGCTCTGCAATGCTGGAGGAAAATGAAAGGTCAGCATCTCCAACCATTCCACGCACCCTCTTGCATGCGCTTCTCCCAGCCCGTGCTGTGAGTCGGAGCACATGTGGGAGCTGCACAGAACCAAACCTCTCCCTTCTCTTTCCAGCACCCTCTTTCTTTCTCTTTTTTTATCCACAGCCTCCACAAAAAACCCTGCCATCCCTTCATCACTAAAGCCAGGGAAACAACCAGCCTACCAGGAGCTAATTCCCCAAAGCCAGATGTTGAACAAAGCCTCCCTAAGAACAGCCATTTATGTAAGATTTCTCTGTATGCAATATTAAAAGGGATTTTTAGTAAGGGAACTATGTAAATCTGCTTGTGAAATGAGCAGTGGGGGTGTTTGCCACTCCTCCCTCCCCGATGAAAGCAGAAGAATGAGCTGTATGTCCCAGGCCTTGTTTGCTCAGCGACAGCAAGTGCAGCTCAAAGCACGAGCATCCTCCTCGTATTCTTGTCACTGCTGCAGAGCCGGGCTGGCAGCGGAGTGCCGCACAACCGCCTCCAGGCAGCCCTTAAATGACCACAGACATGCTTTTTAGGAGGACACGGAAAAATATCCCCTCTGGCTTGTTCTCCCCTGCCCTAATTGTCCCCTTCTGAGTGGGAATATGACACTGTGGTTTTCTCTCCCTGGCTTGAAGCCATCAGCCGTGCTGGATTTGGAAAGGTAAGGAGCGTTCTTCTGTCATCACGTGCTGTATTTGTCACCCTGCCGCACTTCAGTGTTGTCCCTGTGCTGCTCAGCAGACCCATGGCAGAACTCGGAACAGTATTTTGTTCTGAAACATTGCTCTGTAGGGAAAGAGGCAGAGTTTCAGCATGGAGAAAACCTGTGAGGTCCTCCCAAAAACAGTTTTTCTTGAAAGCCCATGATGGAGTCAGTGGGCAGTTAAGGCTCTGCATGCATTTAAGGTCAGGAGCCCAGCATCCTTTGGAAATGCGTCTCCCCAGCCTCCTGTTGCACAACAGGTTGCTTCATCTATCGGTCTTGACTGCCTTAAGGAATCCAGGGAAGCATGGGGAGAAGTTACCCACGCACCTGAGCATTGATATATGCAGAAAGAAGCAGCTATAGGGGACTTAAACGCTCCCTGTGATGAGCGTGTAACACCACCTAGCCAAGAGCACCCTGCAGCGACGTCCCCTGTGGTCACACGTGCTGTTAAAACACACAAAGAACTTAGGTCAGCAGCGCAGTTAAGAGGGGTTTTGCAGTCATTCCTCACACCTCACAGCCCAGGGCTGATCTTGGCCAGCATCCTAAAAAAATCTTTAAGCCAATGGGAAAAACTGCAGCAGTGGGTGGCTCGTTTTCCAGCGGCGGAGCAGGGCTGAGCCTGCCTGGTCCCAAAGCCCAGTCCTGTGCTCTAACCAACATGTAACACCACCCCGTTTGTCCAAAACATGCGCTATCCTCGTGACCAAAGCAGAGAGAATTATTATGCCTGTTACCAAAAGAAGCATCATTTAATTTTGTAAGCGATAATGTGATAGCTATAAATGTTGTCTTTCAGCAGAAACTGCTACAGCATACAGTTATGGGCTGGCTACCGCCAACCATGCCTGCGCTGCAATTCGTTAACATTGTTGATTTTTTCCCCCCAAGCATATGTTGCAATTTGATTACATCCAAGTAAATCTGTTTGTCAAACATTAATAGCCTCCTTCCATTCTATTACTCTTTTTCTACCAGCACAGCTATCGCATATAAATATTTCAAATCATCTCACTCAATAAAGCCAGTCCAAGGGCATCACGACCTGATGATTTCAGATTGTTATTGACATATTTATTGGCAGCCGCTGTGTTGGCAGGGTGCTAGCTGGTGCATGAATAAGGATGCAGTTAGCAAGCAAAGGGAGGGAAGCCAAGCACAACAGCCCAGAGAAAAAGGGTGTCGTGCTCCGTTGGTCCAGCACTTGTAATCAGTGATATACTCCTCTGGTTGTACTAATGATGTGAATATGAAAAACTCCTGTCCTACGGAATAACATCCTCTCCCTCCTTCCTGTCCCCATCAGCAATTCATGTCCCAGAACCTCTTGGACTAGCCTGAGAGAGAAACTGGGTGTTTTTAAGGAGAGATGGAGTCAGATCTGGGACGTAACTGAGGGTTGCCTTCCCTCACAATGCAGGATGTCCTGTTACGTGCTGGGGCTGGGCCTGGGTGGGATTCCTCTGGCCGAGGGGCTCAGCCCCTCTCGAGGCCAGCCAAAACAACATAATCATTTTGTGATGCCTAATTTTGACTCTCAAGTGCTGAAGCTTCCTATACTGATACCTGGAATCTCAGCTGCAATATTTCCCTTGCCAAATTTTTCATTCTTAATAACAGGGTACAATCGCTGCTAATTAATATGAAATGTAATAAAGCAAGAATTCCAGTAGTCTCCCTGCTGCTTTATCTCCTCAGCTAAGATTCATTGCTGGCTGTGGCTGCTTAATCTGCACTGACCGAGACCATCGAGACAGAACCGGCTCCTGCTCATTGGCTTGTTTGGATGGTGCTGGATGTCCCACGGGTGGACACGTGAGAGCTGCAAGGGAGAACGCCTGCACGCACACCA
Organism: Fregata magnificens; assembly: GCA_013389945.1. Classification (NCBI taxonomy): domain Eukaryota; kingdom Metazoa; phylum Chordata; class Aves; order Suliformes; family Fregatidae; genus Fregata; species Fregata magnificens. The sequence goes on along the minus strand of WAAD01032611.1, from coordinate 747,992 downwards.
GAGAGCTGGAGAGATACCTGGTTGCTGTGGTGAAGACGGTCACTGGTCCCAGCGCGATGCGTCCTGAAAGCTGGATGCTGGATGGAGCAGGAGCTGTGTTGAGTTGGCGTCATCCTTTGGGTGGAAAACAACTCATCTTAAAACTTACCCCTCTGCCTGAGCAAGCAGGACTAGATTTGCCCCCACGCCTATGGCAGCACTGCTGTGGAGGGTGCGGATTGCTGACCCTGTTCCCCAGCCAGGTGACAACCCCATCTGAGGCCACACCAGAAGAGCCAGGTCCCTCCTGGGAACAGCAACACGTTTTCACTCCAGGCTGCTGGCGACCGCTGCTTGCTCTATGGAAATACTCATCTGCAGTACCAAAGAGATTGTGACTGAGCACAAAGTCCTTCTTAAAGCTTCAGGCTGGTCCGTAAGCACCCACACTTCATCTCTGTCTTTGCTGGTTACTGGTGCTGATGTACCAAACTGCCAAGGGAGCCGGGCTGGGTACCCCTGCGGGTGTGGGTGAAGACTTGTTCTTTCTAACCAGGTAACAAAAGGGTCATGAAATGATGAAAAGGTTAATGAAATAATCAAGTAAAATACGGCTCCTGTCTGGCAGAGGACAGGAGCCGACACACAGGGTCACGGCCGCTCTGGAGTCCCGAGCCCTGGCTCCAGCCACAGCCAGAACGAGCTGCTTCAGATGCAGGGGAAAAAAAATAAACTCCCTGCAAGAGTTAGGTATAGGCTGTAATTTGGAGACAGGGAGGAACGTCTTCCAGATTGGACAGGTCTAGAAGGGACAGGATTCTCTAAAGCACAGTGTTTCCTGTTTCTCTAGAGAGGCAGTAGAAAGAGGGAAGGACTAAATTGTTTCCCAGCTCATTGTAAAGGGTAAGAAAGAGGCTGTGAGGTAGTTTTTACATCCTCTCCATTTTCCCAAGAACAGAAATCACGTGTTTAATTTCTTCCCCCTTGCCTCACGTTAGGAGCTGGCAGCAATCGCAGCCGCATTTGTGGAGGGAGGGGAACCGCTCGCAGCCGTCGGGTTGCAGCCGCAGAGCACCACACAAGTTCAGAGGAACTTGTGGCTTGAAATGAGTTTTACTATGTGTGAAGGCCATTTCTTACTGTTTATGCATGTCTGCAGGCTCGCTCTGGGATGAAAGCCACTATCCATGTCCAACTATCCGTTCCTGGATCCATGCTCTTGAGAAATGGCCCCAGACCTGGGCCAGGAGCCAGGGCCTCGCACTCTGCTCCTGCAGCCATCGGCTCCATCTGGAGCCTGGGCTGCGGATCAAAGATCTGCACGAGCCTGAAGGTCCATCCGTGGATCAAAGCCACGTTTTGCTTCTCCAGGGCCATCACCTGGAGACCCGTGCTGGGAGCAGACATCTGCCCAGCTCTGCCAGGAGGGACCTGCATCGGCTACTGGGAACGAGAGAAATATCTGGCCACTCGTCCCCCACCACCACTTGCTTGTTTTCCCATTGTCTTTGATCAGATCTACTGCTGTCGCGTCATTTATTTCAGCCGCATCTCCGGGAGCCTGGTTTGTTCCTGTTTTCTACTCCAGCTTCCAGGAACCGAGCCTGGAGGGATGCTCGGAGAAGGGTTCTCTGCTCCCTACAGAGACAGTAGAGGCTGGAAGTGCAGGCTGTACATGGTAGCCCCCCAAGAACACTTCAGTAGTCCACAACCACCCCCATCCTTTCTGCCAAGAGCCATCCAAAGCCTACTGTGGGTCTGAACGTGAAGAAATCTGCCCCCACTGCAAAGTGCATTTAAACAGCTGCACTTCCCAGCACCCCAGACCGGGCTTCTCGTGCTTCATTAATTCACACAGACTTTTTAACTTCTTTTTTTCCCCTTCCAAAAGCTACCGGAGCTTATCAAGAGATGAAAGATTGAAGGACATGCATAATTAATGGCCTGGCTTTATTTAAATAATTTAATTTTGCCATCACATCTGCATTCTTCAGGTATGGCTTTAATTCTTTAATTACAGAAGAGCATGCCACAGTGCTTTGCCTGATTAACAGCTGAAAATTAAGGCTAGATTGGAGTGGGGGAGAAGGATGTGTCAATACAGTAATAAGAATATAAAGTAGCTTGACAAAGAGGGAAAAGTAAAGAGTGTCTTCAGCTCGGCAAATCTATCTACTTTAATAGTCCTATATCCCAGGGCATTTCCAGGAGGATTTCCTGCTCCTCAAGACAGCTTGAGGGGTCCCAGGGAATGAAGAAGGGTCCTTTGTAGGCTGAAATTCGCCCTGCAGCCTGGGCAAGCAGAGAGCGATGCCCGCCCTCTCCTCTCCCCAGTACCAGGGTGGCAGAAGCCCGATGGCCAGGGTCTGGGCAAACCCTGAGGCATCCCAAAAAGAAAGGCTGACCTGTTACAAAGTTTTGTAGAGATCTTGCCATTAATGCTGAATTTAGGGAGCAGAATTGAGGCTCTGGGATCAATAGAAGCTGAATTCTCTCATCACAAGCTGATATTTTCAACTTCTAGAAAGGAAGGAAAAAAAAACCCCAAACCCTGGTCAGTTCAGGCAAGTCCATTTGCCAGCAATTATCCAAGGACCAATACTGATGCCAGCTGTAAAAGATAGATCTTCCCCTTGGCTCTATTCCCAGCCTAGCACTAAGCAGAGGTACATCAAACTGAGATGGCAGCAGAGAAGAAATAAGAACTGAAAAAACTGAAGAAAAAAAAGCATCTGAAAGAACCAAGCATTGGAGCTTCAGTTTTCTGCACGGCATGAGAACGGCCAACACGTGCACCCAGGGGGCTACAGCACACCTGGTTCTGTGGTTCCTCCTGCTCAGGGGTTTTCACTGCCCCGAATCTCGTCTCTCCAAGCATATCTTTGTTTTTCTCTGATGGTCAGACCTGTCAGCGAGGGGACCCGTGGGTGCACAGGGAGCCGGCTCGGACACACTGTCCTACCCCTGCCCTCGTGTGCAGGCAGCGACCTCCTGCAATTAACTGCCAGCCGCAAAGAGGAATACAGGGGCTGGCAGAGGAGGCAGCCGAGGAGAGCTGCTGCTGTCAAAGGCTGGCTGATAAAGGCTGCAGTCCCTAACCAGGGTACATGCACAGCCCTGGAATATTAAATGTAACGGTAAGATGATAATGATCAATTATCTCACCTGTCTACAAGGGGAATAATTTTCTCTTTACTGGAATAACTAAACCAGCTTCTTTTACACACTAATAGCACTTTACTGTCATACAGCATCTTAAATCCAAGTACTTTACACCTATTTGGCTAATGAGGACATGGCGCTGCTGAGCCTGGCTGAAGGATTCCCCTGGGATCGCTCTGCCCACCACCGAAACACAACCTTTTGCCAGGCAGCAGGTGAAGCCAGTCCAGCCCTGAGCCATTATTTTCACACCCCCGTCCCCCACCATGGGATTTTCACATGCCAAATTCACAGCCACAAATAAATCCCAGCTTCCTTCCCGCTCCGACAAACACCTGCACAGCGATGCTGAATTACAGCTCCGCATAACTGCCTGGCAGGTAAATGCTTCCTGCACCCTCTGCCCCAGCTGGGCAGGCTGGGGGGGCCTTGTCTGTAACTCACAGTGCAAGTGCAATTGAAATGCCCCCCCCCCCCCCCTTTTTTTTTTTTTGGTTTTTTTTGGTCTTTTTTGTGTCTTCCAAAGTCTGGAAAATGAATTAAGCATTTTCCCCCCTAGTGCTGAACTATAAATTCTCCTTTTAGTGCTTGGAACTTTTCTGAAGAAAAGAGGCACCCTGGCTGCTGCACCCCTCCTTCCTCCGAGATGCCAAATCTCAGTTAAATAATACAAAAATATGTCATACTTGGGTTTTTAATTCAGGTGCAGATTTACTGTGGTTGCTGCTCTTCTAGCAGCCCCCTGTAATGGATTTTATATCACTCATCTGTTCCGATGAGGATGGGAGGAATTTGTACAATCTCAGCATCTTCCTAGGAGATAAAACCAAGCACGTTTATCCCAAGGCCCCAGCATAGCTCAAGGAGACGCTGCATAATCCACCGCAACTCAAGCCCTGGGAACCACTTCTGACTTTGCTACCAGTTCTCTGCATCCCTTTGGCAAGACCCTCGTGCTCCTCACTTTCCCAGCCTCCCAAATAACACTAGTAACTCTCCTAAGGGGCTTTAAATGCCCCCCAACCCCTCAAACCACGGCTTTGAGGTCTCTCTACTGTCAGTTTTTCCATACCAACCTCTTCCAAGGTTTTCAAATCCCCTGGTCAAGAGCACCTGAAAGCCCAAGTGCAAAACCCTGGGCAGCTACAGAACTTTAGAAAGCTATCAAGCATGTTAAAAACCATGCTCAGTTTTCCTAGTCTGGCCAGGTCAAGCTGTAAACGAGAGACTTGATGTCCAGGGAAGCTGAATCCCATAGCTCCCACCACCTCTGAAAGAGTTAAAATGCTTGGCTGAGCACTGGATCTCATGGCAGGCCAGCATTACTGGGTTTTACGTATCTTTGACAGCCGAGGTCACCTCACCGCCCTGCAAGGGAACACGCAAAGGTGAGAAAAGCTAATTTGCAGCAGCCGTCCCACAGCTACTATGTGATCTCCATCTCTATTGTTACAGCCCCAGCAGACCGAGGAGTATTCCCAGTCTCAGAAAGCCCTTTATTATTATTATTATTATTGCTGTCACCATGCCAGAAAAGCCGATTGTTTCCAACCTTTAGGAGACAAGCCAAAGAGGGCGGCTGAGCAGTTTTCTGTAGGACATCCAGCTGTGATAATGCAATGAGGAAGGTTGAGCTCAGAGGCTCAGCAATTTAGCACTCCGGTGGGATTGTCTTGTTGGAAGCGACACATTTGGGCAGAACCACCTCATTTGTGAAAGGACGCGGCAGCGGGCAGAGCCTGTGTCTAGACGCTAAAGCTGGCAAGGGGAGGTCTCAGGAGCCGGACCATGAGCAGAGAGACCAGCGCTTCACCCACAGTGCCCATCAGCTTGAAAAGAACGGAGTCACACTAAGCCCGAAGCCAGTGCTTGTGCCTGCAGTGCCGACCGATTGCAAGGTGAAGCCCACCGAGCTCTGCGGGCGGTTCAGTCCCAGAGGTGGAAAAACTTGCGTTTCAACTGGGAAACTCGATGTGCCAGGCTAAACGCTCGGCAGCGGGTCAAGCATCAAACCCCATCACTGTTTCTCTGCACATAATAATTTATGATCCTGGTCTTGACACGCATTTTCAGGAACAGCCATTTGAGTTAGGAAGAAAACAGACATTAACTCACTTTGACTATTAGGAAGAACAAAGATGGATTTAGTGAATATTTTCCAAGCATGGTGCATCAGGGATACTCGCAGTGGGGGTATTTTTGCAGCGATTCAGTAAGGGCATGGAAACAGCACCCAGTGATTGTGCTCCAGCCACAGCAAAATACTGGTTTTGTTAACACAGAGCCGGTAACAAAATCTAGCAGAGCGCCAGACCGGATCATGACTTAAATATATTTGTCAACTCCTTTCAATAATGAAAGAATTAAAGGAAATTACAACCTGCTGCTGGGTATTCTCTTGAAAGAGAAAGGGAGATAAATCAGCTGTAAATTATTCCTTGTGAATTATTCCTTAGCTCTACTACTGCCTGATCTGTGAACAAAGTTTTTGTTAGGCAAAAGCGACTTGCCTGCAGGGGCTGCGGCTGCCAGGGGAAGGCAGGGCTGAAAGGAGGCTCTGCAGAGAGATTCAGCTGCATCTACTCTGGGAGAAGCATCAGCAGAGGAGCCACTGGGAAGATCAGCTTTGACTCTGATTCCAGCGAAGTCCCTGCACAGTCGTGCAGGTGTTTTGACAGAGCTGTGAAACCCATCGCTCCTGGCTCGGTTGCATGTGTGGTCAGAGCCTGAATGCCAGCAGTGTCATCTCCGGCATCCTCCAGCGAGACCTGACTGTGGGAACCAACCACCTGTGCCTTTCATCCAGCTTCTCAAATACTCCGGCACTTCCCAGCAGCAAACACCCAAACAATGCATTAGCTCTGTGCAAGGATTTCTGCTGTCCCCCCCTACCCCTCCCAGGACTAGGTTTAAATTTCTCATATGTGGGAGATAAAGAGCACGAGCAAGCCTGGAGAGAGCGATGTACAAAGTGGGATCCTTATAATGGAATTTAAAAATTGATGAGGAAAACTGGAACAATCTAAAGTTAATGTTACCTGAGTAATTAGGCAACATCAGGGCTGCAGTTTAGCTCACATGTAAGTGGTCATTAGACAGATAAGACCCACAAAACCTCTCCATGTCTTATACGGACTGATCAAGCCCAGAGCCGGAGCAGTGTCCAGGCCCGCACAGGGATAGATTTCAGCTCCATGGTCCAAATGAAATCCCATTAAAATCAATTGAAAGCTTTCCCTGGACTTTAAATTGTGTTAGGGGCTCCCTTGACAGCGTGAACGAATTTATCACTGTGGGAGGAAGCAAACTGCCCCGCGGGGCAAAGAAGGGTGGATGGGGGGCAGCTGCTGCTCAGCCACAGGCGCAGTGATGCTCACGGGCTACTCGTTGCCGGCTTATGCTGGTGTTGGGAAATCCCACTGGAGCCCCCACCTTTTGGATCCCTGAACTGCCCGGCTCATTAATGTAAGCTCAGGGGTTTCCCTTTCTCTCCCAAGTGGATGGACAAACCATTTTTTTCCTCCTCTGTCCAAGAAGCTGCAGGTTTCCCTGGATAACCTGGCTTGGGGTAAATTCATCAAGAGGATGATCATCAAGGTTTAACCCCAAACCTACACGTGTTGTGAAACCACAAGTCAGCGGAGATGGGACACACTGGTGCAGATTGCGACAGTCTGGTCTTGTGGATGGTAACAAGGATGGAGGCAAAGGTGAGGGAAAAAGCACATGGAGCAAGAGGCAGAGCCACAGCCTCGGCCAGTGAGAGCCGCTGCTCCAGCTGCCCCTGCACGGGACGGCCACGTGTGGCCTCGGTCCCATTGAAATACCCATTTCCCAGCCAAGCTCAGCCCTGACATCTGGCACACGGAGCCCATCCCCAGCCCTCCACCAAGCCTCCGGTGCCCGCTCCTCATTGCCGGCTGATTTACCTCTGCAGTTAATTATTCCAGCATTTCATTACTCACCTCACTTGGTATCTTCCTTTCTCCAGTGACAAATGCATTTCCAGGTGCTTTGTCAAGTGCTGTGGAGTGAAATCGGTGCAGCCGCGGCACGGCCGTAATTCACTCAGACAGCGGCGCTGCCGGGGAGGCTCCCTCCTTCCTCCCAGCACGTTGGCCGTGGGGCAAGGAGGAAGAGCCTGCCCTGCCCAAGTACTTGCCCTGGTACTCACGCAGCGGGATGCTGATGGGGATGCAGGCATGCAACGGCACATCTGTGGACCCCCAGAGCCAGCGGCATCTAACACTAATATAAATAAATACCACCACAACCTCCTGATCCGGAGCAAGGTTGGGGGCAGAACTAGACAGGGGGCAGCATGGCTGCTTTATCTAATTGAAACAATTAGTATAATATTTTCTTTCTTCAGGCTAACTTCTGCCAAAAAGCAAAGGCAGTCAGAGCTGCAGGTGGATTGTATGTATGGGACACCCCAAAGAGTTAATCACTCATTTACAAAACGTTGATATAAATTGCTGTTAATTAGCTCTGTAAATGCTTATTGTGCTGGCTAAATTAGTACCTGCTGGAAGGGGTTAGATGTGCCAATGTGGTTTAAATGTTATTTATTTCTCAGGGGGCTGTCTGCAGAGGGTTTGGGAGCCCTGAGAGATGGGACGGCTTCACAGCCCTCTCCCAGTGGGACGTTTTCGTTTCCACGCACCTTCATTTTCTGTCATTTCCTTCATGACTGGCTGATTTAGGCTGAGCAGCTGGAGAGGACCACGGGGTTACGTATGACACTGCTGGGCATGAAGGCAGTGACCGGAGACCTGCCACACATTCATACCCTGCCTAGTGCTACAGGACCCAGGGCTGAGCAGCCCCACAGTCCTTGTCTGCATGCTGAGGACACCAGCAAGAACCCAAGAGGATGTACCATAAGGAGGACACTAAATCCCTTTGCAGAAGACTCCAGTGTCAAAACCCAGTGGCAATACAATACTTGGAAACTGAAGAATTATCGCCTCTAACAGCAGCACTGAACACCCAAAAGCTACGAGCTGAGCCTGCAGCCAGGGCCAGACGGCCTGTCCCCGAAGGACCCGAACAAAGAGGGCACCCTTGTGAACTAGAAGCAGAAAGGACCAACAATAACCTACTGGCAAAGCTCTGTGGAGCTCAAAGAGGTTGTGACCATCTTTCCTCCATCAGTGTCCACTTAAATCTAACAGGAACACTATCGCTGCCCCAAGGTTCAAAGCAAAACACATCTCAGGCTCATCATACCATAAATTGGTTGTACCAAACTCCGGCACAGCCCAACACATCGCACAGTCTGCTGAAACCTCCCAAAAACCCTCAGCTCTGTCCTACCGCCTTCCCTGCTGACCTTATTTCGAGTAAACCAGCTGAGGCCAGACAAGAAGGGAACAAACCCCAAAAGATACAGTGTCTGTGATCTGGAAGAGACAAATAAAAGGCAACGTGAAAGCCACAGAGAGAGCATCAAACTCGCATCAGTGAAGCCAGTATGGGAAGAACAGAAGCAGCAGCAGGACATTAAAGACCACGTAACGCCCTTTTTTTAAAACAAATTTTGCCAATCAGTGCTGAGATGCAAGTTAATTGCAGTCAGTCATCGGCAAGGGGGAGAGAGGAGGTGTTCAGCAGAGAAAGCAACCTAATTAAAGCGAATTGGGGCATCCTGGAGCAGAACCACCAGAGCGCAGGGCTTGGAGGGAGCGTGAGAACTTGGGGGTGTGGGGGCTCTGCAGACCCCGTTATCCCATCTCCCACCACACAGAGCTCTGCTTGCAGCCTCGCTCCATGCCGGACCTGGTTTTTCTGCCTCCCTTGACAGAGCTGACTAGGCCTGATAAAACCTGCTGGAAAAGCAAAATAATCAATTCTGCATATAGAAGGGAATTAGCTCAGCGCTCTGGGAGGGGGCAGCGACAAGTAATTATTTCCTGGGCCACGTGGACTCCGGCTTGAGTGAGGAGGCTGCTACTGGCCCTGCCCCAGCAGCCGGGGAGGAACCACCGCCCGCGCGGATGAGGCAGAGAAGTGGGAGCGTCTCACGTGGGAACTGCAACAACTCAACAAGCAGCTTTTTAACGCTGTCCCAAGGACTGATGGACTGCACCATTTTGGCAGGCGCATGGAGCTCTTTCTTCCAGGCTGATCGCTGCAGCAATTAAACGACCAATTTGTCGTCTGGCTATGCCTTTCTCTAGGGCTTGAAGAGATTAAAGTTTTGCCCTGTTGCAGATGTCTCATTTTACAGCCTTGGCTTTTAAGCTCCAAAACATCTCATTTGGAGTCCCAGCCACAGGAGGGGAGAAGGGTCTGGAGGAGGACGGGGCCCAGGGTTGTCACCCCATGGTGTCACTCTAAGCAGCATCATTCCCACCTTCCTGACCTCAGGCGTGGAGGGAGCACCGGGCCACCGAGAGCTCCCACGACCCTACCCGGTACGCCTGGTTTGGGTGTTGAGCTGCGCGGGGATGTCCGCAGGATGCTGTAGGCCCCCTTCTGACTGTCACCAGAAGCCGACGCTTCCTGTGTGGGCTGCAGCACGGTGACATCTACCCTGCTTGGTAGAAGAAGGTGTTACACTTGAGCCAACGTTGCAGTAGGAGAACCGTTGGCGCAGGAACCCCTATGATAAAGCTCAATCCACGTCCTCCACTGAGGAAACCAGAAATGAAAATGTGCCTATTTATCACTGAAAAAATCGGCTATCTCAGATACTCTCAGAAAGCATGACAGGAGACACCTAACAACGAATTCAATGTCCCTTTCCAACTAGAAAATTCTCTGCCAAATTACTTTCCAACTTAAAAAGCAACACAAATTCAGCCCCAGATCAAGACAGACATTACCAGCAGCTGGTCTCACTTTGGGCAGCTGTACTCTTGTTTTGTTTTAGTAGCGATGTTGAGAAATAAATCACAATTTCAAGGGTTTTGTTTGTTTCTTTGAGGATCTTGTTTAAGTACCTGTTCTCAAAGGGGCTCTGCTGATCTGCCGTGACAGAGGATCCGTGCGCTCCCCGGCAGACCAAGCATCGATTCCTTGCTGGAGGGTTGGGACCACAGCTGGAATAACATCACATGCCATTAGCACAAAGCAAGTGAGAAGAGAAGAGAGCACCAAAAGGGACAGCAGACAGATGTCAGCTTGGTTTAGCTCCCTGTGGATGAGCCTGCTGCCGGCCACGCAGCACAGACCGCATCCAGATTGGGGCTGTCTTCCCAGGGCACCGCGTGGCATGGGCTCCTCGAGGCGGGAGGGAAAAGCCTGGCGATGGGGAAAGGGGTTCGGTCTTGCCTGAGTCCTCCGCCATTTACTGCTGCTGTGCCTTCCTGAGAGCCGGGACGTGCTTCTGAGCAGCTGGGGCACGAGGCCAAACGCGAGGTTCAGGAGCCTCCAGCCCAGGGGCGCAGGCTTGTCCCTGCCATCCTCACGCACGCACGTGCTTGTGTGCGGGCAGGTCGGCATCCAGAGGATCCTAGAAGAAACCTTTGGCAGCTCATGAAAAAGGCACCAGAAAAATGTAAGAAAAGCAATGCAAAAATTTATATTTTATTTTAATTCAAAAATTTAAAATAGCTTTCAAATTCAGTAAAGTATGCCTGGACACAATGAAAAGCCTCATATACAGAGACAGATAAATTAAATTGTATATACTGCAGACAAGCCAAGTGTATGTATAGATTACATATTTACACTTTTATGTAAACCATATTTATACATTTTATTACATTTACAAAAAAAAGCTGATCTTCCACTACTGTTTACTACAATAATGAAAAAACATTTACATTGTGTTTTTAACTGTACAAACTTTTAATTCATAAAAATATATCTCTGTACAAAAGAGGGATTTTTTCTTTCTTTTTTTTTCTTTTTTCTTTCTTTTTTTTCTTTTTTCTTTTTTTTTTTTTAAACTTTTTTTTTTTTTTTTTTTTTTTAACATAACGCAAGTCCTCTGGGCACAAGAATGGAGAATGTCATGTATCAGGTCCCAGCCAGCTTGCAAAAAAATGGGACAACACCGCCTCTGCTTAGTTTGTTGCTTGGGCAACAGCAGAAAACAGTACTTAATGGGTTGAAAGCAGCAAGTCTTGTAAGTAGAGCCTCCCTTCTCCCTGTCTTGGTGTTAAAACATCTTGGGTTCACTTTACAGACCTTGACACAAGCTTCTTTTGGCTATTCCATTGATTGAGCAGGATTCAGAATGGCCTGAAAAGCAGATGTGGGCTCTGCTGTTGCTGTGTGCGTGTGCGTGTACATCCCTGCCCTCTGCTCAGACCAGCCCGCTCAGTCCGTGCCCGGGGCTCGGCCCCGTTCACAGCTGGGAGAGGTTTTTCTGGAGCTCTGTGACAGGAGGCTGGAAAGATTCAAGCTCTGCTGTTGTGGGATACTGCGAGGTGTTTGAGTTTCGGGTACTGAAAGAGGAGCCAGGATACTGCAATTGTTGGCACCGGAGCACCAGGGACCGGAAAACGGCGCTGCCTTTGGGATCTGCTACACAAGGGAGCCTGGTCCCTTGGCTGTGTTACAGGGGCTGGACAAAGGCCAGCAGAATGGGCTGTGGGTTTGGCCAAGGGCATGAATCACCAAATAATTTAGGTGGGATCAAATACGGGCCAGGAGAGCAGTCCTGAAGGTAGGAACCAGCTGTCTACATGCAGATGCAAGCAAAGAGGAATATCCTGGTCTCGTTACACCAGCATAAAAGGAAGGCAGCTCCCTGCCTTCACCGCAGCCACTCAACTGATGAATTAGAGGGGAGATGCGCCTTGACCCCAGACCCGAGTGCCACAGCAGCCTGGTCAGGGTGCCCTCTTCTCACTTACCCTTCAGCTTGCTCTGGGGTCCATGTCCCGCAAGCTGGAGGTGCCCAGAGAGGGGCAGGCACCGCTGCCAGCCCGGCCTGGCTACCCCAGGGAATTTAGTCTCACAACCAGCTGGAAAGTGAAACCATCTCCGCCTGTCTGCGTATTTGGTGTGAGCTGGGAGCGCGGCTTGCTGCAGGCCATGCTCTCCAACGGTCCGGCACTGGCCCTGAGCTACCTGTGTGCCCACCTCCATGTGGGCAGCATCTCGCTGGCTTCTGTCCATGTTGGATCAGGGCTCTGGCTCACGCATGCGCTTGCACCCACCTCTCAGGAATAAATCAGAGCACTTTTGCATGCTTTAGGGAGCAGACATGGCATTTTTTGGCAGGCTGGCTGTTCAGCAATTAGGCTGTAGAATGCTGCTTACTCTAAGAGTGCTGAATAAGAGACAGAAGTAAAAAAAAAATAAAACTATATATACACACATACACGCGCACACACACTGAGGAAAAGAATAAACAAAACAGAAAAAACCTACCCTGTGGTTTTCATTAGACAAAACCTCAGCTGATATTAGGTAGGGGAAAGCCAGCGTTTAAATGCAAGCCTGGATCTGAACATCACCCTGTTTGTTTTAATTCTGTTTTCCCTTCAAGTCTTCTGTAAGAAGCTGCTGCTTCATTGACACATACTGCTCTACATCAGCTGTATTTCACTTGACTTACAGTTGGTAAAATGGCACTGTTGCGTTCCTTGACTCCAGCCTGGCCTAAGAAATGGTGACTCAAACCAAACAGACTAAATCCCCGAATCAACAAGAGCAGCTCTCCTCTTTATTAGAGGAGGACAGTGTCATTGCAAAAGCATCATTCTCTTATAAGGGAGGAAAAATGTCAAGCCGCCTTATCTGCTCTCACGAAAGCCAGGGCAACCTTTCTGCCCCTGGGAAATAAAGGGAACAGCTTTGGATAGAAATTAAAACTCTTATTGCATTGCCATTTGGAGGATCAATATGGAAAGGGCAAAGGCTTTTGAATGCTACTGGGGGGAAATCAGTATTTAAGAGTTCTTTTTAAAGAGGTTTTTGTCCCTTCGTGTCTGTCAGCAATTTCCTGATTAAGGTGTTTGGACACAGCTAAAATCAGCAGCTGCTGGGAGAGGGCCAGAGATGGGGGGATGTTTCCTTACCAGCCCTGAGAGCTGCCTAAAAGGAACACGGGGCAAAAGAAGCCCAGCAAGAACGCCCAAAGGAAAATTAAAGACAGGGAAGAGGAGAGAAGCTTACAAAGTTTTGCTTTTCTCACTGAAAAGGTGCCATTTGAAAACTCTTCCTCCACAAAAGCCCTGGCTTAGAAAAAACAACAAAGAAATAACCCACAAAACCAAATGAAGACAAAGCAAGTACTCATCGTGTCCCATACTGGTATTTTCCATTAACCTCAGTCAGCACCTTGTGCAGTGCAACGTGCTTTTGCCTCTTTGTTGTCCAAGCTCTTCCCAAAAGTGGGGGGCAGTTGGTGGGACCCCACATACCCCACCGCTCCCTCCAGGAACATGTAACCAAGAGCAGGTTGTAAAAGCCTTCCCATCATCTCGCCTCCCAGGTCCTCCGCTTCCCCAGGTCTTGACGTTGGGCTGAGACCCACCAGCAGGGAGGGAGAGAGGAGCTGTACCAGAGCAGACCTTTGGTTGGCTTCATCATCCATGGCAGGACGGAGAAGGTGGGTGACGATGACAGAGAGCAACCCAGCAGTCTCTCGGGAGTTAACGCAAAGTCCAACGAGATGTAGCAGCTTCTCCACAGCCTCAACAAGGTTGGGAGGAGGGAGATGGGGAGGGAATGGATGAAGACTAGTGAGGTGAAACACAATCATCCACTAGACACCGACCCCGGAGGAATCTGGGACAATGGGAAAGGAAGGGTGAGAGAGAAGGAAATGGCTTGTTATTACACACAGAAATGCTGGGAAAGCCTGCAATGGCTTTGTTATCTCAAACTAAGAACATTCCAGTCTAGAAGCACTCTTAAAGTCCATGGGGTACTTTTGTTTATGACATTAAGTTATTTCTCTGTGCCTGTACGGTAAAACTCTTAAACCCCCTGCTTTACCTTCCTCCGATCACTGTGCAAAACACCCTGTCTGGAGTCACACAGTGAAGGATCTCTCTTAGAGACTCATTTTTTCCTTCACCTGGTGACTGTTCTCACCACAGGGCTATTTGAATTTGCTTTGCCATGGGTCCCCAAGAGGTCCTGCCCCAACTGGCAGTGAGCACCTGACACCCAGAGATGGGGATGCTGGTTTGGGTCTTGCCCTGGGCAGAGATAATGTCCTGGGCAATCGGAACCACCCTGGGTGCTCCTTTGAACCACTGCTTCGACCCAGCATTTTACAAGTGACAAACATGAGGAGAGCGGTGGCACTGTCCCACTCTCGTGCTCCCTTTCTGCCCACTCACCGCAGAGGGGACGGGTGCTATACAGCTGTGCACACAGTGCTGACTGTGAACTCTGTCTCGTTGGCCATGATGTCCGTGGGCTGCAGGTTTCGGTCATACATAGGATTTTCAAACGTTGCTCGGACGTTGGTGTTTTCATGGCCTGCGTAGCCATTGAATGGGACTTTTGGTCTTCTCCTGCAGGATGTCAGAGAGAAAATCCAGAGAGGTCATGGCTACTCCTGCTGTAGCCAGCTGAATAGCCCTGACAAGAAGGCAGTGGAAAGGGAAAAGCTGCTTTTGAAGAGGGTAAACACCTGGAGATAAGGCAGAAGGGATCTATAGAAAAATCTTACTATAGATTTGTAGCACAGGCAGCTCCCTGGGCTTTGCTACAGCCCTAACCGTGCCTCCCCTGCAGAGCGGCCAGTCTGCACGATGCTTTGCAGTGCAGCAACATTTCCACAGCAATGCATTGATCAGGAGAAATAACTAATTTACAACATACGCAAAGCCAGCTTGAACGCTGAAGTATGAAATTTACTTTGCCTTATCCTACTTAATGTTGCCACAAATCTTATTTATGGTCATAAAAGCCTTCAACGTTCTCTTCTCCTAACACCCTCGCCCCTCCACGCATGCTTGCTCCGTTATTTTTTCACCTTCTGAATTAAATGAGAAAACAGGTCTAGGGGGAATGCTTTTAAGGCAAGCTCACAAATATTTCTGTCAGCCCCCTGATTTTGTTTCACCTACTGGCATCATTCCTGAAACCTACCTGTGTTTGTAGAGATAAAGCACAAACCCTGCAATAATCAGGGCTATGAAAGGCACAAGAATGGCAGCTGCCACAGAACTGCTGTTTGATGCAAAATGGTGTCCTATTGATTCTGGATCATTTTCCATCATGCTGATGTCTGAAACACAGCAGAAGTAAACACATTTCAAAACACTGCTGTGGGAAATGGGGTTTGCTTGAGATACAGGTCACATTATCAACAACAGAACAAGATGGTTACAAGTGTTGCTGTAAAAGGTAATCAAAAGCTTCTGAGCTGCATGAAGAATGGTTTGGAGATCCAGCCTAGCTTAGACATCATCGTTTATTTAGAACTGCAATTAAAGACAGATGTAAATAGGTTTGTCTTACCAAAATGCTCAAACTTGGATGCTTAAAAGTTAGGCTTTAAGGAAGACTTTAAAGGCTGCAATAATTAGCATCTAATTCTCCCTAAAGGTGGCAAGAACCCAGGGTCAGATTCCAAAGTTCCTAAGAGATTGAAGAGCTCCAGCCACATTTTAAGAGATATTTAGGAGCTTAGACCTTGGGTTGTCTAAGCTCTCAAGCGCCTCTGTGATTTCTGAAGGTGAGATGGAGGTACTTTTTGTGGCAGCAATCGGACTTGGGCTTTTAGGTGAGACATCTGACAACATGGAGAAAAAAAGCAGCCAGGTGCTATTTGTGGCTCCAAACTCTTTCTGTCTTTGAATAGAAACCTGTTTATTTAAATGCCTCACTTTGCTCCCAAATTAAAAATTTTGTTGCTGTGTTGTTTGTCTCCCCCAAATCTTGTGTTATCCAAGCTGAGAATGGGCTTAGCCCCTCTTGCCAGAACATCCAGCGTTCAATGTATTTAGTGTTTAAACACAAGCCAGGGCAGAGGTGCTGCATCCATCGTACAGGGAGAAATTGGAGTTGAGAAACGAGCAAAGTGCGGGGTGGAAGTGCTGCCAGGCAATGGGGACCCTCTCCTCTCCACGCAGTGTGGCACCGCTCTGCCCCAAATGTGAAGAAACAGAAGCTGTTTTGGATGTGACGATCTCCCACCCCCTTGGGGTACAGAGATTTGAGGGCACCCGACTTCTCTACCCCACTGGCTGCTTTGGGTTTTGCCAAACGATGTGCGGAGGGGAGCTGAAAAGGGTTAGGTTAAACCTGATGGTTCAAAACCAGCTATAAAGATCTGGCTCAGCAGGGTTGAAAATTAAAGCCAGGGACAGGAGAAGTGTTTCCTGTTTGAAAACCTCCACTACCACCAAAATCTAGCTTTCAGCAATCAAGGGAAAAAGTAGTAATCGGAGGAAGTTTACCAAGTCTCTGAAGGCCAAACTGCCCGAAGCCTTTGCCACGCACAAAGCCCTGGTACACAAACGTGCCACTTGATGACTCTGAGGAGACCTGCAATGACAGGAGAGCAGAGATCAACACATTTGTTCAACACTTCCCTGGGATTTTAGCACCCATCTTGTCACAGCCTCTTTCAAGTTCATGCATAGCATTAATTTGATTCAATTCCCCAGAAAATCATGGCATTTTTTAAGAAGTCTGATTGCCCAGCAACTTGTTAAGACTCTCACGTCTCAAAGGAAGGAAAAAAAAAAAATCTTGTTTGCAATGAACTACAGAACCCATTGACGATTCAACAGGGATAGCGAAGGCTCTGGGCTACAACTGGCCATGGGTCAATCAGATGCACGTTTCTTCTAAGCTCCAGCGGATCTCTTAAGGGCATGGGAAGTTACCAGACACAGAAATTGCGGTGAGAAGTTGACTCCATAAGGGAAGATTAGCACTTCTAGCTTGATGTTTAACAGATAAAAAATGTTAAAATGGAATTAATCATGTTGCTTTCTCCTTTAATGTTATCTGGAAGACTTATACATTCAAAACAATAGGGCAATAAAAAAAAAAAAACCAACCCATACAGCTGCAAGGGAGCATGGAAGAGCCAACCGTCATGCAACATTATCTCGCGCACTGGAAGAATGTCTGATGTCCCCTTCAAGCAAGCAGGTGACTGGAGGATAGCAGCCTCACCTTGCCACCAGCTAAGGGAGTTATTCCCTCAGCTTCAGTGAGAAAAAAGCTGGGGTTGTGATAGCAACGGGAGGAGTTGTGTGGGTAGACTTCGTGTATGAGGTGCCCGTACACTTACATGTCCATCTAGAGCCCATTTCTCGTTTTTGAACTTGTTGACAAAGATCTCCACTGGCCCCGTTATCTGGTATACCTGGAGAAGCAGGTGCACATCTTCCTTCTTGTAAATGCCTGAAAAATAAGTGACACTTCATCACTAGCTCACAATGACTCTCTGAGTTGGAAGTAACTAACTTTCTACCTGAGAGTAGAGAAATCACCTCATCACCTTAGAGTGGACAACTCTACCTACCAACCCCATCAGCGGGACGCACTGGGAAACACACCGCAAACACACAATGCCGCATCCACCCCCCAGGATATTAAAAGACATTTTGCACACGGGAAGAGACTCAACTGTTAATGTTCAGGTTGTGTTGCTGCATCAGTAACAACCTGGTGCTCCATGGAGGGCAGGGACAAGGAGCACTCACAACTTTTAAACTTGCTTGTCTTGGACTACAAGTCCACCACTCCAGCACACAGGGAACGGACGATGGGTTCAGCTGCCTTTCAGGTAGAGTCAAAGCAAACTCAGGTATGTGATTTTGTTTGTCTTGGTGCAACCAGACATTGGAGACTTCAAACCTGGGTGGTTCTGTAAAGCTCTATCAGGACATCAACATCATTGATACAGCAGAGCATGCTGCCCCTCGCTCTGTGAGACCACTTATGACAAGTGTAAATCCCTACAAATAGCCACGTCAGCTTCCTTACCAGACACCTGGAGCTCCACACCGCTGTGGTCTATCAGAGTGGCATTAACTTTACCGGTGGCAGGTTCAAAGCTAGTGACAGACAGCATCGCAGGCTGCTTTTTCCCCATGTATTCATAGGAGCCTTTCCAAAGCGAATTCCTTGCAAACACATCAGCAGGCACTAGAAACCACAGTGATTGGGGATGCAGAAAAACAAGAGCATTGCCATTTATTTCCATTTTTCAGAAATCAAAATAGAGCAAATTTCTTTCTTTCTTTGAATTCACAAATACATGTTTAAATATCTCAAATCCCACACACTCTCTGTGTTATCGTCACTGAGGACGAAGCCAAAGAGAGGAGAACAAACAAGCTGATGACTTTAATTTTGTTGTTTTGACAAAAAATGCCTCTAAAGTTTTAAAAACAAACCAACCCCAAAAATAATTTCTTAGGAAAAGCTAGAAAGCCCTTTTTTTTTTTTTTTTTTTAAAAAGGTCTAATGTAAGACACCCTAGAGGGCTCCAGTCTCTGGATTGCCCTGTGGAGGGCAGTGGATGTCAGTGCCCAACTCCCTTAAGGCTCCTGTCCATTCTCCAGTGAAGCATGAGCAGGGTGGGGCACGCGGGCTGCTCTCACCAGCCCAGCAGTTTCAAGACCTACAAGGAACAGCCAGGTTTTTGGCTGCCCTGGGGAAGGGACAGCAGGGGATGGGACCTGGTAAGGTCCAGGTCTAGCACTAACGTGTCTCACAGAAGAGCGAGCCCCACTACGGTACCTGACACCTTGGCGAGTGGTGGGTCCCGCGCGGTGCCAACTGGCCTTCCGCTGGGGCGGACGTCAGCTGAAAGAGAGGGGCAAACCACCACTGGTGAATATTGCGGTGTCTGACGCTGTTGAGACACTTCTGCTGCGCTGGTGCTAACAGAGGACAGCCTTTGGCTGGCATTGCTCACGCATGTAACACGGCTGCACGTCCCTTGTGTGCTGAAACAGCACGAAGCTTTCATTTGCCATCCTCCCCCACCACCTGCTCCAAACCAAAGTGTCCAGAGAGAGCTATCATGCTGCACGAGAGCCACACAGCTCTGTTTCAAGAATAGACCGCTACATTTTCCTGATCTAAGACTTTGAGGTAGGTAAAAGGGGCATGAGGTAAAGAACAATCTTTGTCTTGTGCAGATGCTTCTAGATCCAAACCCCCTAGCTGCCTCTCCCCTGGGAGCTGCACAGGACCCTGTGAGAGCTGTGACCTCTACAGCCAGCTCAGCCATGCAAACACACTCATGTAGGTCTAAGAGAATAGCTGTTTTCTCTTGGGCTGCAATGCTCCCCTCTGCAGAGGTGCAGGCAAATGTGAAACCAGGGTCATGCTGCTCAGAGCTTTTACCGAGGCAAATAGGTGGTTTTCCTGTCCAGCTGCCATCTGCTTTGCAGGTTCGATGCTCAGATCCTCCAGTGAGATAGTACCCGCTCTGACAGGAATAGATCAAGGTGTAGCCCAGAGATGGCAAATCCAGGGCACCGACGTTGGCGTGGGAGGGGGTCTCCGGCTGCTTACAGTGGTGAGCTGAAAAGCACAAGGAAAATGGAGATGAGAGACACCATCCAGTCATACGCAGAAAGGCAGAAGAGTGACACCGTGACGTCAGCTAGGATAGAAATCTCTTAGAAGAGCTTTTTTCAGCAAAAGCTTTCTCTGCTCACTGAGGGAGACAATGCCATGCCTGGATTTTTCCCAGCCAGAGGAATTAATGAGACCGCTCCCTGTGCTTCGCTGGCTAGATTGCTCTTTCTGGCCAAAGATCTCGGGGGATCCTTCACTTGGTTCCAGCTTCCGTGAACTGAAAATTGGGCTCTGCCATCCCCCACCTTTTAAGGGAAAAAAGTCAAACCCAAATGCTGCTAAAGACACCTGCCTCCTTCCTTTGAACTCTTACCCCAGAACTGTGTCCCAGATATATCTGCAGACTGAAAACTGCCTTTACAAGACATCAAGACCCAGTAGGTTAAGCCAGTGATTCCCATGAGTGCATTACAGATCTCTTTTTGTATAATCTCTCTTCATAGGACCACTGTGCTACTAATAATTTGCACCCACCTGTCCATAGGCTCACTGACAGTAAGTCCTCAGAAGTGTGCAGTAGTCATAAATTCCTAGAATTGCTCAATAACTTTCAGGATTTGGCTACAGAAATCGAAGCTGAGCTTGTCCAGCTCCCTGCCGCCAGAGCGAGCGTGTGCCCGCACTGCTCTATCAGGTCCTGTTGTAAATGTGTCACCACTTTCCTTGAGAAGTTACGACACCAAATGAATAAATCACAGAGCCGGGAAGCTCCCTCTCACCCACACTGTAAATTTGCCCTTTCTGTAGCTCTCAAACTGCTCATGAATGAAAACAAATCCTCAGCAGCCTTCACAAGGTATTATCTTCATCCTTGTTTTACAGAAGATGAAATATAAAACCCAGAAAGCTGAAAGACTAACCCAAACTCGCATGGTCTGGGAGCCCCGGCTGCGAGCCTGCAG
Source organism: Fregata magnificens (assembly GCA_013389945.1). Classification (NCBI taxonomy): domain Eukaryota; kingdom Metazoa; phylum Chordata; class Aves; order Suliformes; family Fregatidae; genus Fregata; species Fregata magnificens. The sequence goes on along the minus strand of WAAD01032611.1, from coordinate 727,476 downwards.
CCCTGCTCGGAGGCGGCAGTTCAGCACTCATTAGCAGTAACTGCATCCCACTCCACACTGCGGATGGAGAAGGCTTTACACAAAACCTAAAGGCAACAACTCAGTAGTCCTTGCTGGCATGGGTAAGCCAAAACCATCTTCTATTTCAACACACCTAGCACCAGGAGCAAAATCCCACGTACAGCCACAGCTCCTGCTGCATCCCTACAGTCTTGCAATTCGGCAGAGAGAAGCCTGTGAATTTGGGGATGTGCTCCCACCACCCAGGCGAGCAGCGGGGAAGGGCAGCTCCTTCCAGAGTAACTGCCCCCCTCTCCCCTGATGCTACGTGTAAGAGTTTTTAAAGGTGGGTGCCCTGATGGGGCTGCTTGCAGAACAAGCACCTACAGGGTTTGTTAGAGGAAAAATGTCTCACCAATAAACCACCTGACAAGGGAGAGGAAAAAGCTTTTTAATACTTATGATACAGAGGCCATGATGGATATTACCACTTAAATACATTAAATTAAACTCCTTCTGCTGCAGCAGGGAAAAGATGATGGACAGCTTAAAAGAAAGAGCAACACGTTATTAAAGATGAGGAGAAACATTGCTCTGCCGGAGAGCCCTTCTGGCTAAATGTTAACCTTGGTCCCTGGAGTGCGAGCTCACATCTCGGCCATCAAATGTGGTTTCAGAAGCACAAAACAAAGTCTCACCTGCACCTATGTCTCTAAGGAAGGGACAAGTAAAAAATCTCATCTGAAATCAGAAGTGGCTGCTGGTGTAGTCATGTCAGGAGAGAAGTGATTGTGTGATCTCCCTTTTCTTCAAACACGTTTTCTCAGAGCTCCCCCCTAAATTACCAGCTCTTCAGAGCCAGCAACTTGCACGGTGAAGCACAGCAACAAAACAAGGCAACAGCATGGTTAAAGGCACCGGTTTCCTTTGACAAAACCTCTCCCAAGACTTACGGATGCAGTCTGGCTGCACGCCGCTCCATGTGAGGTTGGGGAGGCAGGTCCTGGTGGTGGAGCCCTGCAGCAGGTATCCCTTCTGGCACTTGAAAAAGATGATGCTTCCCACCTGTTACAATAGGAGATAAACCACTGAACTTTCCAGTGCAATGTGATTCACCCACGCTTATAATACAAAAGTACTTCTATAATTTTCCATCTTCCATATGCTGGAGAGGGCAGTTACCTGCTTTCTGCCCTCACCCTGCCAGAGTCTGGTGTCGAGGAAGCTCTCAGAGCCCCTGGAAAGCTGCGGCCTTTAACTGTGCAGGGAGTTGCTTCTTTTAGTGATAGAGGCAAGGCTGCTTTGTCTTTTAAATATACCCAAAGCCAGCATCAAACATAGGTGCTATTAGAATGGGCTGAAGTTTTTGCCAAAAGGAATATTCAATATAACTAGTATCAACAAACATCCTGTAGCTGTATTATAAATGCCAATTTGGATTGTGAATAGCAAAAAAGGATCCCAAAACCTGAAAACTGATTTTTCAACATTTTTGAGGTATGCTTACTTTTTGCAGACTATCCACTTTTTTGCATTTGGTTAAAACCAACTTATTACTATTTCAACCAAACCATTATCGTATAACAGAGCTCACTTCCTGCAGGACAGGTTGGCAGTATGATGCTGTTCGGCTGCGAGCCCCGTTATTGCAACTGCCTTTGCTCTAAAACCAGAATATACTGGAATAAAATGGCCAAGCAGGGCTTTGAGCACCTTTCCCATCCTCCCTAGCAAGGCTGTACCATGCGGGCCACCTCCTTGCTGACCCTGCAGCCGGGTTTTATCGCACAGTCGCTCCTGGACGGTCAGCTACCCACTGCGGTCCCCTGGGTACCACAGCCAAAGGCACCATTTCCCCGTAACACACGCCGCTCCAGCCACCACCTCGTCCCCTGCCTGAGCACCTGAGGTGGCTCCACTACAGTGTGCAGCTCTCAGACTGGCAACTCTTACAAAAGTCAGACTTACAGTGTCTCAGTATTAATTAAAAACTAGAATTAATTCATTAAAACCCAGGATTAAGATAACTAATTAGCAGCAAAACTGAAAGATTCACTCTGGCAGGAATAGCCGCATGGAATCAACTATCCCGGCCCCACACCCGGCTCCGTCACAGCAGGGAACGGGCACCCGCAGGGACGGCAGCAGAGGCTGGAGATGGAGCACCCCGGGGAATCGCTCTGGTTTTCTCTCCCGTTCCCACTGATTTCATATTGTACGGGAGCTGAGATTAAGAAAACCACCTACAGAATTTGGTCTGGAAATGAATGGAAATTATGTCTGCAATGTGAATACTAATTACGCTAATAACTGTTAATTAGCACTGTAATTAATATCACAATAATAATGCGTTGCAAGTTAATCCCGTACAAATGCACTCTGAGGTCTAATGGAGCGTGCCGGGATGTCCCGCTCATGGGAAGACACGTTAATCCATGTAAGGACTCAGACACGGACTAACTACAGCGAGTATCAGGGGCGCAGCCGAGGGGACCCCGCTGCCGTGACAGTACCTGGTAGCCCTGGGAGTTATTCTGCATCCCAAAGAGAGGCACGCCGGGGTCGGCGCATGTCGTGAGGCTGGGGTCTTAAAAGAAAAGAACAGAGGCAGTGTTAAAGGAGCAGTTGTGAAAGCCACGTTAGAGCTCCGCCTTCCCCTGCTCCACACAGAAAGACCATGCTGTGCCTTTCCAACAAGACAGAAATATTTTGCTACAGAAGGAATACATAGCAACAAGGAAAAATACATGGATCTTTTTGATTCTTAAATCCCTGACTGCTGCAACGCAAACTAACCAGAGGCACTCTATCACCCAGGAGAAAAAGTAAGAACATAAATCTTGTGTCAGGGACAACTCTCTTCCCTTCCCCTATTCTCCACATGACGAGCGAAGCAGCTGGCTCACCAGTGCTGTGCCCTCCGCTTCCACTGGCCACCCCCTGCACCGAGGGCTGCGGTGACCCTGTCCTCTCCTGTGCCTGGGTCAGCGCCTTCGTCCTTCCGGGCTCAGCTCAGCTGTCGCTCACACCTCGCTATTTTGTAGTGATAGATGGGGGTTGGAAATTTTAATGCATCTCAGATACATAATCTCTCTTTATGTCTCATTTGGTCTCAATCCATCAGAAGATGAATACACACAATTCAGTAGGAATACCTGCTGCTACTCTTCTAGTATCTATCACTTTCTTCTTCTTCCCCAGCATGCCGACAGTAGCAGAGCATCGATGGAATTAAGGCAGAGATGCATCACATTAATATCAGCATCCCAAACTGAGCAAAGGAAACTGAAGCTTCTGTCTGAAAGGCAGTTCAGCAGCAGCAGGTTCCCTGCTCCTTAGGATCAAAGGATTGAGCTAAGCTGCAATGCTGGCCACAGGGATGCTCTGGTACCCAGCCAGGGGTAGCTATGTCAGCAGGGAGCTGGAGCATCGCAGGATCTCAGTGTAATCAGATGAGAGTCTGCTCTGGATCCCCAGCCTTCTTTCTTCAGCACGCTCAACACTGCTAGGCGAAGGACCATAAGCCCCACAGCAAATCCTTCTCTACCCTTACTCAAAATACTCCAATTAACAGGACCGTGCAAGAAATAAACTAGGAAAAGTCTCCACAACCCAACACAGTGGGACAGGGGTGGCCTGTCACTACAGCCTGCAGCTATAGGACAATGGAGCACAACTTCTGTACCTAACAGCACAGTGGTTTATTTTTCTGCCTTTATTCCTTATGATCTGACTAATCGGCCTCTTCACACTGAAACATTATGCGCTTGTTGGTGTCGTCCCCAGGTCCTTGGAGCTGCGGTGAGTAGCTAAAGGAGGGATGCAAAATGTGGCCAATTTGGGGCTGCGGCACACAAGCTAATTCATCTTCCGTCATTCGGCTCTGCTCAGCTTTTGTCATTTATCACTGATGCAGTTTCCATGGAAGCCCCCAGATAAATCACAGTGCCTAAAATAAATAAATAAAGAGCCCCATCACTGGATGAGGCAGGTGATGGATGGCAGAGGGTGGAGGGCAGAGCCTCAGCCTCCTGGCTGCATCTGGGGGGGTCTGTGGTGCTGGCAACCTAACGCATGTCAAAAATGGGCGAGATCTGAATAAATACAACATTTTGGGTTTAGCTGCCCGTGTCAGAAACTGACATTTCGGGTCAGGCTTTTGTAGACACACAAGCCTTCTCCCTTCCCGTAGTTTGTTTTGGGGAGACAAATTCTAAGGACATTTCATCAGCGGCATGAACAGCTGTATTTGCTGGGTTCAATCATAGATGGCTCTGGAGGGCTGGGTGCCATGCATGTACAATAGGATCCCGGACAAGGATTTGCAAGAAAGGGATGAAGCAGTTAAAGCCAATATTTACAACAGTAGGCAGGTGCTCCCAACTCTCTGTACGTGAGAAAGCTCCTGGTGAAATCAGTAGGAAACGTGGAGGTTCAAACCACGAGTATTTTTACATTACTGTAATTGGTGATGCGTTTAAGATGTAGCTAGAACGACTCAAAACTGTGGAGAACAGCCTGAGAACTGTTTCTGCCCCAGATGCCCACATGAGGTGATGATGGTGGTGTTCAGGCAGACAGTTAAGGTAACGGCACATAGCCCGTGCAGTTTATCACCACAGGAGCCCTAGAGTTCAAGAATGTAGCCAGACTTTTAAATAGGCGAAGAATGCTGTGACTAATTATGATTATACACCTCCCAGAGGTTTCAAAGGGTTTTGGAAGCCCCAGAAAATGGGCACCTGAAAAATGCGTCGAAATTTCAGCCTGAATCCCAAAACTGCAGTGAGGCAAAACAATTTGTAGGATTTTGATCTCCGTATACAGCACTTCCATACTTCTAGGAGTTGCTATTCTGCCATTCTGGATATAATTCAAAGGCTGCAGAGAATGTAAGAGCTCTCACATGCACTCTTTAGGCAGAACTTGATAATTGCTTAGTTCCTGTAAGCAGAAGAGCTCCCCTCCACAGCAACCCATGGCTGCTCTCTGTGGTCAAATTACATTTTCAATCCCACCGTTGATAATGATACCATGCATCTCCACAGAGCAGAGTGCTGGGTTGGAGGTCCCCGAGGAAGCCTGGAAGCAGCACAGAGACCAGAGCCCAGCACTGTACAAAGACAACAATTTTGATGTCGTCCGGGGCGCAGCAGCGTTAGCACGGTACAGGGCACGAGTGCGGGTGCAGCGTCACACTGGTGCATTGCCACCGTCCCCAGCCCCAGAGGTAACTCAGGCAGCACCAGCCTTTGGGACCTCTGCGTGGTGCTACCCTCCGCAGGCTCTCACACAGCCCTCAAACCTTACGGCCCAGGTTGCAAATGTTAACCTGGAAGTTCTGCAGAGGAACTTCTCCCTTGTGCCCACCGGCAGCCCAAGCACAATGCTGAGGAGCAGTAACAGGGAGGAGATCGTTTTCCTCAGATGCACTGTGTATTGACCACCATCAGGGGCAGGAATGGTGGGGACAGGAGCTGAATCTAAGCAGCAAGCCTCAAGAGAAGGAGATGGGTCGTCTACCACCAGCTAGTACACACAAACCAAAAGCATCATCCCTATACATTCGGATTTTCAGGGAAACAAAGTGCTGATTTCTGCAAACCCAGAAAAGAAAACCAACTTTGCTACAAACGGAAAAGCAAGGTGACAACTCAGAGCTCTTTGCTCGTCGATGCAAGACAGAGGAGTCTCCCCTTACCTATGCAGCTGGGCTGGGTCCCGCTCCACGTCCCGTCGGACTGGCAGAACCTCCGGGCTGATCCCACCAGCACAAGCGGGGCTAAGCAGGAGAAGGAGACGGAAGAGCGGTACGTGAAGCCTCTGTCCTCCCTCCTGCCTTGAGCGGGTATCCCCGGATCACCGCAAAACACAGCTGCAACAGGCAAAGAGACAAGTGGATTGCAATGAACCTCCTCAAGAGCAAGCAATGTTAATAAGCTAAAGATGGGTCTATTAACGGCCCAAACCTTACCACTCCCCACCATCAAACTCTGCGATTGACAAGGGAATTAGTGGTGGCAGAAGGCGTTGCTGGCTACTTTCCTTGTAATTCTCTCTTTTAGTCAATTGCTGTTAATTAACTTCCACCTTCTCTCCCATCTTCTTTTTTTTTTTTTTCTTTTTTCTCCTAACAGCATGCTTAGCTTTAAAATGTATCTCTAATTGCACGATGTCAAATTGCTATATGGTTCCATGTCACACAGAAAGCCCACTAATTATACAAGATCCAGGGAAAGGTGCAAAGAACACAGTGAGGGCTTTGTATGATTTAATATGAAAATGGCTATTGTACAGCTGCCAGCCAGTCAGCCAAGAAAAACACCTCAAATCTGCCTTTATCATGAGACATTTAACTAATTTTTTTGCATTAGCTTTTGTATCAAGCACACAGGTTTCCACCCAGCCAAAGCTCTGCCTTCACAAAACATTCCTAACTTCTGCTGCAACAACACAGTGCCTTTTGCCAAAAGGTTTTTTTCCTATGGCCTTTGGCAGCTTCAAGAGCCCTGACTGCAGAAGACTCAGTCACTGGGGAGACACACGGACAAACGGCCAGTTTTAAAAATGCCTGGTGGGCAGGAACACGCAAGATCTTCAGACTTGTTGCAAACGTGACCTCACACCTCCATTAGAAGAGGTGGAGTGACTGACTGCATCCTCATGGCCACTACTGCCTCCTCGTTACAGAGATGGCAAACCAAGACTCCCAGCCATTTGGCTGCTGTCGGAGGTGTGGAGAACATTCAGACTTTTGGCTACAGGCACTCTAAGCATCATCATGCTTTTCTCCTGGCATGCAGAACTCCCACTGACTTCAGTTAATGCAAGATGTCCCTTGGGCTTAGGGGTAGGAAGCACAACAACCAGATATTTAACTTCCCGCATACTGAGAATGGTCAATCCATAGCCTCCATGATATTGCCAGGCAAGGCAGAGTTGACACTAAAATCAGCTACATGGAGACCAGAGATGTTGGAGAGGGAGCAAACAACTGGGTTTTAATCAATCCTCCACCCAATTCATGCGTGAAGACATAGATGGCTGCCTACTCACGAAAGCACTGGGGCATTTCCCCACTCCAAGTTCCGTTCCCCTCGCAGGTCAGCACAGCAGGCAGGGAGAGCTGGTACCCCTCCAGGCAGGCGTAGCTCACGCTGGAGCCCCAGCTGAAATCCGAGCCCACGACTTTCCCATTGGGGATGGCTTGTGGGGATTTACAGATGATAGCTGAATGAAAAACAAAAGCATGCTCAGTTCTCTTGACTTCTCAGCACAGTTATTTCCATTAACAAGCAAATTCACGTAGGATCAAAGTTATATTCTGCTCCCAAAGAGCACCTCCTGGGACCGGCCTAGCAGGGGGCTGTACAAATTTTTCCAGCTGTGCGTGCAGTTGTACACCCCAGGATTTTACTTTGAAGTTTGGAGTTAACCAAATCCCACGTCTCAAAGTCAGATCTCTGAGTCGGTGTCCATTTCCAACCGAAGGTAAGAATCCAGCCTGACTTAGTGTGAAAACTCACCTAAGATTCCCTGAAAGATTCATACATTTTGGACAACCTGGCTGAGTTTCAGATTAGCAGCTGAATCAACAACCAGTCTGTATTTCACCTACTCTAAGGTATTTTAATACGACATTTTTGCAGTGCTTTGCTTTTCAGCTCAGGGGAGCACCGGGAAAGATGCTAAGCTCATGCAAATCAGCCTGGCCTCCAAATGAGACTCTGGCCACATTCTGTATTATTCCTGCAACATTAGCTCAGTGGAGAGAATGAAAGAGGAGTGTAAGAATTGCTCTTTACAGCCTCTGAAGGAACTGGAGTATATTTGGAAGTCTCTGTGCGGTCTGCATTTATATCACATTCATGACAGGTGAATTTTCCAGATTGCTAAAGTACACAGATGCTGCCTCAAGCCTTATCTACACTTGGTGGGTGAGTAAAACACTTGCAGAAGAGATCCAGCCTGTCCTGCAACTGCTCTATTATTTTCCTTTCCTATCTCGGAACTACAGAGGCAATCTCAGAACCGAGAAATAATGAAAGGAGTTGGAAGGAACATTTTTCAGACTTCTAGATGATGCCAAAAAGTGTGTGCTTGCAAAACACAATATTTCATTCGAGTTTGATCTGAGTTTTTGTGAAGAGTAAGTCACTTCACTCTCTGTGCTTCACTTTTCCTTCTCTACTACAGGGATAATAGCAATTGCCTCCCTCCCAGGCATATTGTGATGATTGATAGACCTAAAGATAGCAAGGTGTTCATGCTGATCTAGTTGAAGATGTCCTTACTCACTGGAGGGGGGTTGGACTAGATGACCTTTAAAGGTCCCTTTCCAACCCAAACTGTTCTATGATTCTATGTCGATAAAATTGTGTAAGTGCCATAAACACAGAGGACAGATTGAAGATAGGACCGCGAAACTCCCAGGTAGGCTCCAGGCACTACGCAGTAGTTGCTGCCTATTACCTTGTCACAAGTTACAAAAAGTTTGTGGCCTGTAGAACTTGTATCCTCCAATATTTACAGCAACCAGTCTTACCCCTGCAGGCAGGTTTGGTGCCATTCCAGGTTCGGTCTTTCGTGCAGGTTAAAGAAGATGCCCTGTCTGACTCCATCATGTACCCAGGCAGGCACTGGAACACCACTGTTTTATTGTAGGTAAAATCACTGCCCAGTCTAATGCCGTTGGCCGGCACACCAGGGTCACCACAGTTGGTCACTGCCAAAGAAAAAGAAAGAAGCGTTTCTGGCTGACCGTCCCTTGTCTCACACTTCTGAATCTGCAATAACTAGAAACTTGATGGTCCTGAGCATTTTTCAACACCGAATGTAATCTACTAATCGTGGAGAAGGGAGCGTTGGTAGCACAGAGGATTTGGAGAGCGGCACTAGCTATGGAGCCAGCTGGGCTACAGCACGTGGAGAAAACTTTGCTTCTACTCAGTGGAGTGAGCAGTGATCTTAATGGCACATTAAGACCTTGCAAGAAGAAGTATTAACATGCATTAAACATTAAAGAAAACCTGGGTCAAATCTGGGCTAGGTGGAAGACAGTTTGCCCATGGCGCACCATCCTCTCTTTACCCTTGTTACTGTCTCTTATGTAAGACCGTGTTTGCTGTCATCCACGTTCCCGCTGCAGGCACCTGCGGGTGGGAGCCGTAAGGAAATGCAACACATTCACTGGGGGCTTCTGAGCTGGGGCTCTGCCCAGGCACTTCCCAGTGCCGGCATACTGGCAGGCAGGAATGCTCACGTTCAGAAGCAGCCCTGGAGAGCCCCTCCAGGTTGGCTGACATCTACTCATGAAACTTATTACAGAGCTCCCTTCATCCAACTGGAAAAAAAAACAAACCCAAAGCAAGAGTTTTCCATTAGGTACAAGCAGAGATTGCAGGCTGAGCAACTGCCGCTGCCACTAGACAGTTTAGCTGAATTTCTCAGCACGGCACACGTGCGTGTGCACATCCACAGTGAGCATCCAACACAGCCTGACAACCCGTCCCAGAGCCTGGCAGCATCGTTCATCTCATCCTCCAGGAATCCACTCCAGCGCTCACCCGTACACTCTGGACTGGTCCCAGTCCACGTCCCGTTCACTGTGCAGTGCCTGCTCAGCACTCCTGTGGAGTAATAGCCTTCCCGGCACTGATATATAATGGAACTGGAGAAAATCAAGCCGTCGTTAAATATAACCCTCGCGTTGCTGGGGGTTCCTGGGTTTCCACAGGATATAACTAGAAAGCAAAATGACAAAGTTAAAAAAAAAAAACCCAAAACACAAACAACCTCCCCAAACCAAAACCCAAAGCTTTCATCCTGCAACTGGCTGTTCGCAATAAAAATAAGATTAGCTGCAAAGCCCCTGGATGAGCTCAGACAGAACAGGCTATTCTGTGGAAAATCAGCTACATCAATCCAGCAGGATCCCGACCACCACTCCCCAGCTCAGAGCAAGGGCTCTGCCTTGCCAGGCAGCATGTCCCAAGGCTGCATGCAGCCTCCCGAGCAAGGGATTGGAAAAAACCGCACCCCTGCAGCCAGGTCCCCGAAGCACCAGCCCTGCTCCTCTCCTGGGGGGATCCTGCAGTTGACCACCACAGCCAAGCCTGGGAGCAACCTCCTCCTGCCTGCTCCTCCAGGCTGAAGGAAGAACTTGTGTCTGCTTGTTGCAGAGGCCTTATCCCAGCTCTCAATCTCACATCTGGTCCTACAGCTTAATAAAGCAGGTGGTGCCAAGCCTGCAGCCCTTCCATCTCCCAGGAGTTTGGGAGCCCAGACCTGAGCGTGCTGCTTTGCCTCTGGCCCCTTCGGGAAGCTGACAACTTTGCAGATTTCAAAGGAATGAAAGCAGCAAGGGAGCCCGCTGCTCTCCCACTGTGGCATTGCTCACTGCCCAGCTATATCCAATTATGCTTTCAGAGGAGGGAGAATATTGTGGGAATACAATTACAGGTTTGTCAGTGCCCAAGTTTTATGTTTAAAGTACCTCAGCACCACCACAATAAAAGGGCATCAGAGTGAATGGTGGTGCACGAAGCCCTGTCATGACAAAATAAGCACCTGCAATAATTGCATCCAGCCCTCATTTACTCTGAAATTACAGGACATAAAAGAAAATCACATGAATCAAGGAAAGGCTTAAACCACATGCTCCCAGCTCTTTGACAAGGAAATTCCTGGCTCCCACACCTCCCCAGCAACGTGCCACAATCTCTACAAGAGGACCGGCCTGTGCGTACAGAAGGTGACCCGTCCCTGTCCTGGGACTCCTCCCCAACACACGCACACACAATATTGCCAGCCGTTCTCCACAGGGAAATGCTACTTCAGGCCCCAGCAGGAAAGCAATGAGCACAGACCACCAACACAAGGAGAGAAGTCTTCCTCTGCCTTGTTGCTTAGTTTGCTGACAGCCCGTTAACATATGAGCTTGTTGGAGGCATGTCTGTTTGACAGGAGGAAACTAATAACCATTCTGGACTGTGTGCACAGAAACTCTGCATGGCACTAAAATCATCCGAGGTGCTCTCTTGTTACAGATTTCTCATGCAGCCAACGTCTCTGTGATACACGGTGTCATTTCCAAGAGATGCTGGGATAAAAGTCAGATCCTATCAACTCAGAAAAAGCTCTAAATTACTATTTCACTGCCTGCCCATACATCAGCTGTTCTCTCCTGCCCAACCTCCTCCACCCATACATGTGGCCACACACACACAGATGACCCAAAAATATTACTTTTGTGACTACAAGGAGACTTATGGAAATGGTTTAATCGCAGCGTGCATCAGCTGCGACCTGTATAGGTTAGATATAAAAGAAGCCATAAACATAAGGATGAAAGGTTTGAACTTTTAAAATCGTAACTTAAATATAAATAGGATCTAATCATGCAAGCGAGCAGTAAGCTAGTAAATAATTCCCTTTGGCTTCAGTGGGAGATGTAAAATAAATTAGGCCCCAAAAGAAAACTGGTTTTGGCTCCGGATTTTGAACAGGGTATAAATCCTAAAGACCCTGGAAGTCCCATAGTCATACCCACTCACGTCTCCTTAAGAATCTCAAATCCAACCACCTTTAAACTGAAGTCAAAATTCAAGAAAATAACCTGAAAATCAGCTGCATCATATGGGGATTTCTTAGAGTTGCTGCTTCTTTACCAGGGAAATATTTCAGGAGATGATGCTCAGTTGAAATGACTGATGTGACAAGAAAGGTTTGACTCTCCGCTGCAGCAAGGAGTGCAAGGGGTGCTGAGAGCCAGCTCGTCCCGCTCCTCTTACCTGAGTCTCGGTTTCTGCCACACTGCAGAAGACACGACAGACGAGCGCAGGAGTCCAGACCCTTCATACCCCGATCAGCACGTCTCCCCGCCTGTGCCGAAGACCCAAGAGCCCCCGACCCCCAGCCTGCTCCGGCCGTGCAGACCGGCCATACCGCGCTGCCAGGCTGAGGAGCACTGCAGGGCACTCCTACAATGCCAAACCCCACTGCTGCTTTTGAAACATTTCAAACATCTCTGGGACTTACAGATTGTTATAGAACTCCCCACCTTGGGGTTTCTGGGTTTGTTTCTTTATCAACTTAAATTTTGTTCCTAGAGCTAATTTTATCAAGTCCTTTTTGAGCAAAGACCATGGAAAAGCTTGCTAAATGCAATTTACTCCATCCCCACCAAGTACTTGCACACCCCTAAAGCCTACCCGCAGCACAGGATTTGTCAAGCAGCTCCAGGCCAAGCAGCGGCATGGGGTGAGCTCAGCGTGGCAGGCTCCAAGCTCCACTTGAAGGCCTAATGGGAGATGGCACATTGCGAACCAAACACTTCAAAATGTGTTCCTGAGCCTTCCTGAGAACTCAGCTACTTGCCCTAACCAGGGAGCTGTAAGGTCCTTTCAACACTTCATTGCTTCCTCAGGGCTGTTGCGAAGTCAAGAGCACACCTTCCTCCCCTTGATCCTCGCTAACTCTTACATCTGCAGTTATCAAACATGAAGGGCTGCCGGCCGGAGGGGTTTCGGAGCCAGTGACTGGCCGCAGCGGGCGCGACAGCAGGCTGCATGTGCTGGTGCTGCGACACTCTCCCCCAATTCCTCCTCCTAGAGAGGAACCAATTTTGATTTTTGAGGATGCATGCTGTGCATCTGCTGCTGGGGCAGCCCGCGAGCAGAGACAGCAGGGACTTTGGTGTCTGCCTTGACTCCTGACGACAGCCGGAGCTGTTCCGTGCGACCCCGTCATTGCTGGGGGGAGCCGGGAAGCTTCTGGATGCTGCAAAGTGGCCTCTGCTATATAAAACATCACAAAGCTCAGAGGTGCTCCAGAGCTCAGCAATAATTAATTTGATTCCAATCCATGCATTCTTTTTCTGAAAAGCTCATTAAGATTCCCCCCCTTGCCTTCTTTTGCTTTTTCCTACATGTTTTACAGTGGGAAGCTGCTGGGAGACAGCAATTTCTCTGGGTCCTGTTCAGGCACTCAGCTGAGAGCCAGCATAGCTGCACATGAAGCGAGTGATGCTCAGAGTACGGTCAGGCGAGGCCACCGAGCTCCCCCCGCCACGTACCACCATTAGCCAAAGCATCATCATCCAGAGCAGGGCAAGGGGCAGGTGCTGTTATTTATCACACACTTTAAGTTCCCCCAGCCCTGCACAGCAAATACCTCCCTGAACACCCTGAGAAGGGCTTGTTTCAGGGCCTTTTTTCCAGCCAGTGCCAAGAGAAGACACATTTCTTGCAGCAGCAAGCCCTGCTCTTCAGAAACTGCAGCAAGGAAAAACTGAGGGCTGATGACTGCTATCAGTGCACGTCTGACTATGCTCGAGGTGGCGTGTGAATACAGTGTCCTTTGCATGTTCCCCCTCCTCTGACCTCACCTTTATAACCGTCAGTCCTTCTTTTGGGCTCTGCTACCATCTGACCGCCTGGCTGAAATAGTCTCCTAATGACGTCTGACACATCAGGCAAAACCTTCTGCTGGAGTAAGACACAGCTGAGAGCCTGGGCTGGTAATTTCCATGCTGTTTAATTTAACCAGTAACCCATAACCCACCTAACCATGCAGAGAGAGAAAGAAAAAAGCAGCCTAGACCCGAGCCCTGCCACCTCCCACGTCCTCAGCGGTCAAATGGGCATGAGACAAAACTCAGTTTCTTTTCCCAGTGTTACCGCTTAAAATAAACACATTTCTGTCTGCTGAAACTGCCAAAGAGCAGCCAGAGCCCCACCTCATTTTGGATGCAGTTTTAATTCACTTGGAGAAACAATAAGCATTATAAAAGCAAATAATCTGCTCAACTTCTAAGAGGAGAGGGAGTGTACAGCAAAGTACAACTGATGAGCCCCCTCCTGCACCACTCCTCGGTGAACACAGGTGGGGCATCAGGAAGGAGAAGAAAGAAGGGAAAAAAAGCATCTAAAATTTCATTTACACTTTAAAAACCTGCTGGAAATTGAAGCTAAATGAGGCCCGAAATCTGCAGTTTTAGGAAGCCAGGGAAGCTGCTCTTACTGGGGACAACAAAACCAGAGCTACGTAGGACAGACCAAAGCAGGAGTCTCAGAAGGAGTCCCTGCAATTAATTTACTTCCAAACCATTTGTACATTTTGGAAAAATCAGTTGTGACTTCTTCCTGCCTCCCTATTCCTTTGTTTTTCTTAAAAAACGTTCTACTGGGTAAAAGCTATCAGGATGAAGAGCCGGTGAGTTTCAAGGTGACCCTCTGCGAAGCCCAGCGCTCCCATCTGCCACACGCATCCCCTCCGTGGATCAGAGCTGTAGCAGTCCTGGCACAGGAAATCACCGATGGCCAAACATCAGCCCCTTGACTTCAAACTCAAGCAGATGCTTTGTAACTGAACCTCTTATGGCAGCTTGCTCGCTCTCTCTGAAATGGAGATAACAGCTCCTCTCTCCTTCCCTTCTATTTATGCTGTAGGATTTGCACAGTGTCCTCTGTACCTCCACGCACCGATGTGTTCCTCTGCAGCGGGCCCTCATCTCCTGCTGAACGGACCGAGACCCTCCGTGCTCATTTAGCAGCTAATCTGGAGAGCAATTTGCATTGGATTCCCTGCGTAGGTGAGCGCTGGTGACCTGCGAAGCCCCATCAGGCTTGATTTTGCTCAATTTTGGTGGCTGAGAGCAGCAAACAAGCGGCCGAGTCAGAGAGCTAACGCACCACGGAGGTGCCGAGCGGCTCCGCTGCCGTGCTGCAGCTTTTCCACATCAGCAGAGATGCCCATTCCCTCCACGCACCTGCCTGGGCACTCGGCTCCCATCTTCATTTGCCCTGAATTCAATCCCAAAATTAATCTCTACCCTCTCTCTCCTATAAATACCTGTTCCAGAAAGTTCAATGTAACACTCAAAGTGCCGTCAGAAGAACACCTTGTAGTGCTCGCAACGCGCCGTGAATACAGATGACAGAGACACAGCACGCTGCTCATCACTGTAAATTACTTTCCTGTATTGGCCAGTCAGCACTTAACATTAAATGACTACATTATAGGCATAATGTTATTATTATTCATAAAGTATGAAAAAAATCTGCCAGGGATCTGTATTTTGGTGCCTCTGGAACCTGATGGGTTATTTATCTTGAGATTAATGAACAGAGCCTTTCCACCAAAAGAAAAAAAAAAAAAAACCAGAGAATGAAAAAACCCCAAGACCTGAGTATATTAATAACATGATTCAGTGTCTTTTCAATCAAGAGCTCCATCAATTTGGAATAAATTTCCAATTCATTTACAAACTCTCTCTGAGCTTTTGGCTTTCAAATCAGCTGGAGAGAAGCACTTGCCCAGGTCTCCTTGCATTTGGTATCCTGCCTCGTTTTGGCTTTTGTTCTTTCCCCAATTGATTTTTAAACACTTTTATAAAAAACAGCAGCAGTGAGCAGCAGAGCTCAGAGAATCTGGCTGGGGGTTTATTAGATTGGATTATAGGGTCTTACTTGATTCCTTCAAATGGAAAAATAAGGGGGTTGGGGTTTTCAAATATGAAAATATGCTTACTGGATTATAATTTGCATTTTGCATTTCTGCTTAATGTAAATGACTCTTGCATGTGCCAGTTCCAGCTTTAACAGAGGTTTGAAGCTATTGACTTTTCTCATTCTGCTGAATTTCCTCAACAAAGCAACAATGAATTAGTCAGTGGTACCCACAGATCTTACACCAAAACGGGGCGTTTCCAATCATCTAGCTGGATATATGATGCAGATCAAGAGATGTTCACCCCAGTGATTCTTGCAGTGAGCCTGTGAGTGAGTCTTGGGGGATGGCTGGAAGTGAGGACCAGATCCCAAAGGCTCTTCCTACTCAATACCCCAGTCCAGATGTTGGTATGAACGTGAAACCCTTTATACCACCCTGGCGTACCCTGCACGGTGGAGCAGAGCTGGGCACGCAAAAGGTGATACTCATCCTCCAGCACTGAAAAACCCTCCTGTGAGATGCGACCTGCAGATGTTTGGGAAAGGGGAGAATTGAGGCTCCTTGATGTGCACGGAGGATTTGGAGGACATGCTGAACAAGAGTATTATTTCTCGCAGCACCAGACTGTCCGTGGCAACTAAAAGAGAGGGGACGGGCTGGCTGGGCAGCTGTCCCTGCTGCAGTAATTCTGGGGACACCCACAGCAGGCTTGGCGTGATGCAGGAGGGGGTGCAGCGTTGGAAAAGTACCTTCACACTCTGGCTGTGTGCCACTCCAGGAGCCGTTGGCTTGGCAGGTCCTCTCGGATGAACCCCGGAGCATGTAACCGGGCTCGCAGCTGAACCGGACCATGCTGCCCACATCAAAGTCATCTCCCAGCCCAATGCCATGAGAGGGGATCCCCGGGTCACCGCACACGCCCTGGCTGCCTCCTGTTAAGAAGAGAACACACTATCAGCAGAGTAAGCAAGTCATAGGGTTCGGCCTTTCTTCCCTCCCAACTGCACACATTCAGAGGGCCAGCACACAGATTTGGATCGTGTGGTTGACTTAACTCTGCCTGGCTCGCAGCAGGGCGGGGAAATTCCAGATGAAACGTCCCCTGACTCCAGGAGCCCGCTGGTTTTAAGCTGCTGGCAAAATATGGCCATATCTCCTGAATCTCAAGATGGAGCCCTCACCAGCTGCTTTCCATGGCAGCTGCTCCACAGACAGCAGCTCGGCTGCCAGCGTCACTCATGTGAACGGTTTCCCTCCAAGCAGAAATTACAACATGCTCCAAGCCACCTCAGCACGCCCTATTGTATTTGCAGAACAAGAAGCTGTTGGGTTGGGAGCGCAGAGGCGGGAGGGATCCAGCTGAGAAATGTCCGCTCGTACAAGTTGTGAACACTTTGAGCTGCCGGCTGTAAGTTAGGGGGACAGGAGGAAGGGAGCAGCTGTAGCAGATGCCTCGCAGGGGTTCTCTGGAGCAGGCTGGAGAAATGCCCACCCCCTTACTGCCTGACACAGACTCACACCGGGTATGCCTGTCCTTGGCTTTCTCCGCTAATGATCTGCGTAAACACATCCATCCCCGAGCCAGGAAAGACTATTTCACTCCTGCCGCTAGCAATGAAGTTCCCGGTTCCTGGGCCTTCTGTGCTTTGCTGCAGGTACAGCCTTTGCAGCATTACATGTAATTTAAAACATAATGAGCATATTCATCATCTGGGGAATGTACTTGCTTGTAAAGAGAAGGGGGAGAATGCTCCAGGTTCAGCATTTTCTTTCACATAATGACTTATATCGAAGTCTTTTGTTTCATCTTGCAAAAACTGCTGTCACCACCATAGGGATCTTCTGCACACAATGGAGAACCTTTGGCAGGAGATGATCTGAGCTGTATTCTGCCTCTTCACTGCTTTTGTAACTGTACCGCCTGAGTTTGGTGTAAAAGAGGAGCCTCTCCCCAAGCCCTTGGGTGGAAATCATGGTGCTGAGGTACTGGCCATTCACCTGGCCCCAAATCAGAGAGGGCCTGTCAAACGCCGTCAGCCTTGGTCTCAAGCTGCCTCCATGAAGTCATTCAGAAAAATCCCATGCAACAGATGTCAGCAGGAACTAGGCAGAGAAATGCTGAATGTTTCAAAAAATCCGCCCACAAAGATGACAGGAGAGACAGTGAAAACCACATGGGGAAAAGGTACGAATTAGAGCAGAAAACCCTTCCAAGCAGCTACAGATGAAGAACTCTACAGACAGGGCTTCCAAATATGAGGATGACTCTGCCCGATTTCCTTTTCCCTTCCAAAGCAGAGGTTAAACTTGGTCAAGTGGAGCTGCTAAATCTAAGCAGCATAATTAAAAATTAACACTTGTCCCAAATGCTTTGCTCCAGCTAAGTTCTTATTTTGTCTGTCTCTGTGCTCTGCAAGGAACAAGTGACGGGATGGCGTGGAGAGGGCTTTGCACAGCATCCTGCCAGTCATTCAGCACCCTTCCTTCTACCGGAGGCCATCAGCTGAGATCCCAGCAACCTGATTTCAGGAAGGCTTGGCAAGCACATCTCACTGCATCCCCCGCGATTTTGACCCAAGTCCGTCTCATCAGGGGCTTTTTTGTTTATCAGGATGTTTTCAGTGCAAGACCTTTGTCACTCTGGCATGGGAGTGGGGATGGACTTCTGTTGCCAAACTGCTCTCAGTGGAGATGCTGATGATGCGGAAACTCATTGTACCAGCTTCCACTTGCCTTGTGCAGACCTGGGACTGCTGTGGTGCCATAACAGCAGATGTCAGGCCCTGGAAAGGGGCCAAATGGGCTTCTTCTATTGGAATGCATGAGAAAGAGGGTCAGATGCTGCAGTCAGGATGCAAGGACCTGATTTTGCATAAGACACTGCATGAAGAAAACTGTAAAGCAGTAAGCTGCAGTACGCCTCCTACCACAAACATTTGCTGCAGTGATTTATTCCTCATCTTGCAAGCCGAGTAGTTTACTCTCTGCCAGTGCTTATCACCCAAGTTGCAGGAGACTGGACAGCTGAGACACAGTCATTTTCAGTCTTCCACAATCTCCCTCTGTAGCATGTGCATTTCTCCAGCTCAGCAAAGCACATCAGGCTGGCCCCTCGCAGGATAAAAAGGGGTAGTGGAGGATAGGACTGCCCCAAAAATCCCCTCCTTCCCAAAGCCCACCTCACCTGAGCAGTGCGGCAGGGAGCCGCTCCAGCGCCCATCGAGCTGGCACATGCGAGTGGAGTTGCCGATCAGAGTCCGCTTCCCGAGGCAGCTGTACCGAACCACGGAGCCAACGGTGTACTTGTCACCTGAGATCTGAGCGTGCGGTGGGGAGCCAGGGTGGCCACAAGAGACCACTGTAAGAGACAGATGCAACAGCTTCAACCACGAGGGAACTGCCCATGATGCTCGTTCAAAGGCAGATGCAGCAGGTACACAGCAAAGTACTCCACGTTTGAGGTCATTGCACGGGACGTTGGCAGCTTAAACCCACTTGTCTGCCCCAGAGCCCACCAAACTCCCGGTGGCTCAAGCCACGGCGCAGGTGTGGCATAGCAGACCTTGCATCGGTCTCCTGGGGGACATGAGCTCATCCTGTAAAAACTGCCAAGGGTTTGTGCATAAATGCCTAGTCTTGACACTGACAGGCATTTTGCAGGTTCCTTGGAAAACTCATCCGTTCTTAAACATGAATATTTCCATGCACACCCTCACCCGCACCCACCCGTAGCAGCGCCAAGTCCGGCAACACAGAGCTGCAATCGGTGCTGTGTCACACCTGGGCAAATTATCCCGGCAGATTCTGAGCACTGCTCACTCAACCATTGCCAGTAAAAAACCACCGCTAACAATAATTAATAGGTTTACTTTAGCTTAGCAATCAGAGCTGAGACAGGGAGGCTGTTGACAAATACACTGACAGATCTAGGGGCTATTAGACAGCTTTGGATGAGGATGCTCAGCGTAAAGACCATGCACCACTGTGTTTCTGAAGGAAAGTGTCCGTAACGGATATCTTACCTCCCTCTGCTAGAGTCTAAAAATACCAATGCTGGCATTAGGTAGAAAACATGATGTATGTTTCAATAAAAAGGAGAGCACGCGTCTGTTTGGGCACGTGGGCGTTGAAATATACTGGTGCAGAGCTGTGACTAAAACCAAGGACGCTTTGCAAGGAAATGGGTTTGATAGCTAATACTTAAACTCACACTGTAACTAACAATTTAATAACAGATACACCAGCAGACTCAGCTAAGCTTAAAACCTGTGGCGGTATTGAGGTTTTTAAAGGATTTATGTACACAGTGTGAAGACTGTTTCTTCTGATGCGTTAGGCTCTGCTCCCGTGTACTTTACTTATTGGACTCGCTCTCCCACCCCTCAAAGGGGATCAACTCTATTTTAGTCCCTCCTCAGAAACAGGCATGAGACAACATTTGGAACCCAAGACTGTCTGCCATCAACCTTCTTAATTGATGTTTCAGAAAGCGCCTAGCAATTTTAGGTACCCAGCTATAAACACTTTAAAGGGGTATGGGTTTCAGCACTGAGCACATCTTAAGTTCAACATACAGAAAACAGACATGCAAAAACCTCTTTTTTTTCTTTACACTATTAAGCCCATGAATCCAGATAATCAGCCATAAAACTGACCTGAGCTTCCAGTTTTGAGAATGCCCACAAATCCTCCAAGTCAACATTTTAAGGAAGGAGATCACTTTTACTTAGCTGGAAAGCTGTGGACTGAGGGAGCCTGAGATATTAGGCTCCCAGGTTTTAAAAAGTAACTACCCTCTCGGAGCCCCTGCGGCTGCGGTAACACACGGTTATCACTTGTCAATTCCCCGTGGCCTGTGCAGGGTGCTACAAATGCGAGAAGGTGGCATGCTGCTAACAAAAGGAAAAGAAAATGTGCCAAAAACTACTCTGTATGGCTAGGTGTCGAAGGATGATACCAGAAAAAAAAAGGAACAATCATGGCTTTGGAACAGCTCAGCCAATTCGAACTTAAGGAGCTCCATATCTGACTGCTCTAGCGATTTCTTAGGCCAGGTAACAGGACATGGCAGCTGCTTTAGTCTCCAAAAGGCCACACTAGCTGTGCTGGGGGTTGGTCTGCCAGGGGTCTGCTCCTGCCGCTGCCACTAGCTCGCTGGACAGCCCTACGTCAACTCCAAATCCGCTTTGGACCTTGGTTTCCCCCAGTGTAAGACAGGAACACCACCACTGGCACCTTTCATACAATGCACGGAGATCTCCTGGACTAGGTATTACTACCACGGCACGTGACCACCAGGAGTATTTTGTGACTTGGCAACAGGAAACTGGAAACACTCCTTAAGCCAAACCATCACCTGGAACCTCCCAATTCTCTCTGCAAACCACAATGGCAGAAAGGGCTAGGATACTGTAAGAAAGGGGGGAAAATGTAGAGCAAGGGGCAGGAAGCAAATCCTCTTTAGCACCTGCATCGCAGCATAATAAAGGCTGCATTTATTTCACCAGCGATGGCATTGCCATTTCCCTCCCTCAAAGCTGCAGGGATGAGTGGGTGTATGAAAACTCAGCCATGCTTGAGCGGTGCTAAATGTGCTCTGTCCTCAGTCAGGCTAATTGCACACTGCTTCCTATGAAGATCTGTGTTGCAGAAGTTCTGCTGCCTTTCTCCACCTGCAATACTTTTGCTGGAGCTGTGTGGAACCAGTAAAGCTCAGCAGGAGCTGCCTTCCCCTGCAGAGGGAAACCATCTCTGTCTAACAGGATTTCTCTCCTCAGACCATGTATTTTCCTTCTGTGGGCAGGATCTACAGGCCAGTGAAGCTGATGGAACAATTCCCATGGATTGCAAAGGGCTTTGGATCCAGACTTTTTACATGACCATTCAGCTAAGCAACAGAGAACTGCATGGGATGAAAGCCTGCGGTGGATCGGTATTATTCTGAAGAACTTACAAAGACACTGTGGGAGGGCACGGTCCCAAGTGCCATCCCCCTGACAGGTAAGGACATGTGTACCCAATAAGTAATATCCATGGCTGCACTGATATGAGACAGTTGTTCCAAAGCTGAATCTGTGAGGACCACTTGGCTGCACTTGACGGACGCTGTTTTCCAGGTGCCCAGGGTCAGTACAGTTTACAACTGCAAACAAACAACAACAACAACAAAAAGAAAACAAAACAAAGGGTGTAACAAAGAACAAAGGATTCTCCAAAAATTAACAGGAAAAGGGGAAAAAATTGCAAATCACATATTCCACAGTTTAAGGGTTTGGCTTTTTTTTTTTAGGGTTTTTTGTTTTTTTTTTTAAAGATTCTTTGGGGCAGAAATAGAAAAAATCCTTATTAAAAGGAAAAAAAGAGAGAGGCAATCCTGCAGGCTCTCGCCCTGCCACGTGATGCTCAGCAGCAGAGCCTTGCTCTCTGGCCCCAAACTGGGATTTACAATAGCCAGTTGAGAATAACCGATTTCTTGACCGACACAGCAACAGTATCGACAGATACTGGATTAAGGGAGTACAGAGGAAGGGAATGCAGGGAGGGGAGGGAATTTGATAAGTGAACTTGAGTGCTAATACCAATGGAAGCAGGGCAGCCTAGAAGGAGAAAGGGCTCTGCACAAAGACTGGCGTTTGCTTTGAGTAGACTGGTCTATAGGGTTACCAGGATGACCTCTGCTAAGGGTCTGGTGTCCTCCCCACTCACAACACACACTTCAATGTCTTGGAGGATGCGGGGTGGGCAGGGTCCATGAACAGCTTTGAGCGAACCCCAGGGAAAAATCAGGTTTGTTGCATAAGATTTACACAGCCCTCTGAGCTCAAACATCACTTGTACATTCCTGAGAAAACGCCAGATTTGGTTTACATGAATTTATGACAGCGTCAAGCTGGATTTTAGGGGCCCAGAGACACCAATGAGGAAGGCGCAGACAAATCCCATTTGCCTAGACCGGGGTGGAGGCAGATGACTTACCACGGCAGGCGGGCAGGGTGCTGCTCCACTGTCCGTTGGCCAAGCACTGGGACTGTAATGCTCCTTCCAGGCGGTACCCAGTGTTGCACACGAACTTGGCCACATCGTTCAGATTGAACTGAGTCCCTTGGGTCAAGCCATTGGCAGGATTGCCAGGGTGGCCGCAAGTGATAGCTACAATTAGAAATTGGAGATGTTATTTTTTGCCTGGAAGAAAGTGCATTATCCATTGGAAAAAGTTCCCAAGGAAGGAGACCGTAAAAAAACCCCGCATCAACCCTGAAACCCACACTGACTTCAAAGATTTGTGGCCAGCTCAGTTGAAATACTGAATCAAATTGAGAGCATGGTACCTTTGTTCATTTTACTGGCATAAGAAATTCTCTGAACCACTCTCTAAGCAGCCGAGTGCCAGCATCCTACTGACTTACACTGTAAATCCCTAGAGCTCCTCTTCAAAAATCCCAGCTACTGCTATTAATCTATTGCCTTACATTACCCTGGGCATCACACACAGAGTCATGAAGCCTGAAGTTTTCCTCCCTCCCCCTGGTGTAAGTCAGATGTATGCTCATTGCGGTATAAAGTTACACCTGGAGGGATAGTTAAAAGAGAGGAAAAATATGAGAAAAATCAGGTTTCTAGCATATGGCCTAGAAAGCTTAAATCTTCCTGCTTTAAGTTTGAAAACCTTTGGGTGAAAACCTTTATTTCTAAATCCCTGAAATGAGGATTTTTGTGTAGTTCTTGTTCCTGTGGCTGACGTTAGCTTGGGCCGGCGACGAGGTAAATGGCTAAAGCGTCCCAGTCTGAGCCGCTCCGACAATGCCCAGGGAAAGCGCAGAGGCAAAGGCTGGAGCAGCAGTAAGCACACACAATACCGAAATTCAAAGTGCTTTTGCCTGGGCCACTCTGCTGGCACCTCAGCAGAGGCTGGCGATACAGGGAGGACACAGCCCCTGCTGCGAGTGAAGCCTGGAGACCTTTGCTTCGAGCACAGCAGCAAGTTCTGCTGCGCAAAAGAAACGTCAGGACACGCCATACAGAGATTTTTAGCTGCTTAAGGAATGCAGCATCTTCCGACAGCTGAGG
Source organism: Fregata magnificens (assembly GCA_013389945.1). Classification (NCBI taxonomy): domain Eukaryota; kingdom Metazoa; phylum Chordata; class Aves; order Suliformes; family Fregatidae; genus Fregata; species Fregata magnificens. The sequence continues at coordinate 703,956 of WAAD01032611.1, read as the reverse complement.
ACAAAGCAATATTGATTATCGTCATGCTGAAACAGGGCAACGGTCCATCAGTAAAAGTCCAGCAGTTTAGCTGTACAGCTGCCAAAGCCAGAAGCTAGATGGGAAGATGAAATTCCCACAAAAGATCCATAACACGTTTGACTGCCAGGGCTGGACTATACCCACAAGGATGGGAATTTATTCCTTATGCAACCTGGTGACAGGTATGGGTCTAAAAAATATGAAGCAAGATAGCCTCTCGGTGCTGCAGGAAGCAGATGTCAGATTCTCTGAGGTACTTCTGAATATGATTATACGTGTTTTGAAACAGCTGATGGATTCTGTCCCAGAAAAAAAAAAGGCTCCCTGCAGTTGGCACGGATCAAAAAGACCCGTTCACACAGAGGAAGCAACTGTAGCGGGACAATAGGAAATTATAATGTGCTAACACACACAGTGCCCTGAGCTTCTTCAGAAGCAATAAAACCTCAAGGCATCTAATTTCAGAGCCCAACAGTGCTCTGCTTTGATGACATTAAATTTATGTTATCCATAAGGCCTAACGTAGTGTAATAACTTCAAGGCCAACTTCTGCACATGAGACACCTTTACAGATCTCTGCACAAAAGCTTGGTGGGCTCTCAGGTGCCAGAGTCAGAAGCTGGCACAAAGCAGAGCCAAACAAAGGCACTGCATAGGAACCAGGCCAGTACTGGTTCAGTAGTCGGAAGACAGATACAGACGAGCAACGTTCATCTGCTTTGTTCTAATGGGTTTGGTCCCTCCCGAAAGAAACAAGATGAGCCATGAAAATGGACGTTTAGAAAATCCTGCATTTCCATGAATCTGCCTGACAGCAGGAGGACCTCTATCAATACTTGGCAGGTAAAAGCAAATTAAAACTTTTTCAACAGAGCATCCTCAGACACAGGAGTAATTCAAACCTACCTACAGACCGACAGACAGCCTTTCCAATAATTATTCTCCTAAAAAGCTCATGCAGAATCCTAGACATCCTCCAAATTTTGGAGTCTCTGCTAACCTTGACAACTTAAGTCTGTTTCTTATTTTTAGGCTGGAATCTCCATATTCATTGATTTATAGGTCATTCCTTACTTCCTATCTTGCTGTTATTATTGTGCCTCAGCATATAAAGCTCTAAACCAGACAGGAGAGATTGGAAGCAAACAACTGGAGAATCATGATATGAAATACATGGATTGCACCATCCATGGATAAGAAGATACTTAAACTTATTAAGACCTTAGAGCTCTAGAGACTGACTTAATTAGCTTATTTACTCGAAAGATAAATGAGCAGGTTGTAGAAGGTGACTTGTGAATATGGATCAGAGGAGGAGAGAGACTGACTTTCCTCCGGCATAGAGCATGGGTCTCAAAGACAGTGACAACTGTGGTGTGCTTGGTGGGGCTGTGCCTGCCTTCAACCTCCCCCCGCCCCAATAAAGGGCGGTCTCCTCAGAAACCACACCTTCAGCTGGGCTCATCCATTAGAAATTCAGCATCTGAAAAACACCAAAGAAAGGTGGAACGTACAAAGCAGAGGCAAGAACCAAAGCAGCCAAAATTGCAGTGATGCCACTCCTGCCACACCTCAGCTCTCTCCTCCACAAACCCCTGGGGCGCTTGTGCAGCACACTCACTGCGTGCCTGCAAAGCAACTGCGTGCAGCCTGGGTGTGTAAACGCTGAACAATGGCCTTTACACGTGCTCTTGTCCTCTGACAGTCACCAGGGCTAAAGAAAACTGACAACATACTTACGCACACAGACAGGCGTCTTCCCAGACCAGCGGTGATCCTGCTGGCAGATCCGCACTGACATCCCGATTAGGCGGAAGCCGGGGTTGCACTGATAAACCACGCTGCCGCGGTAGTTGTAGTTCTCTCCGTTGATCTGCCCGTTGACGATGGGACTGGGAACACCACAGTGCCCCGCTGCAGCAGGGAGACAAGGAGAATCACCAAGAGCTCGCGCCTGCCCCTCCTGAAGGCATCGCACACCACCCTGACTCTCTGGGTGGATCTGAATTAGAGTCTCTGCAGTCATAAATAAAACCAGAGCAGCAGTAAAAACAAGATACCCTTTTTAAAGCTCTCCTCTCCAATCTCAAAACACCTCACATCTATTGAGCAGTAAGGAATCAAAGTCGTCTTCTTTTTTATATCTACTTAAAACCCTACGGCTTCAGTAGCACTGAGTCCTCGCTTGGGTTCTTTCCTGAATCAGTATCTAAAATTCCTATTCCCTCCTGAAACGCAACCAGGACTCTTTCCTCACCACATCAGGGATACTCCACACCTACCCAGACATCTCACTTCTGCTCCACTCCAGAGTCCGTTGGCCATGCACTCCCGCACGCGGGACCCTACAAGGGTGTAGCCAGTGTTGCAGGAGAAGATGGCTGTGGCCCCGTAGCTGGTCAGCGTGCCGATCTTGTTCCCGTTAGGTGGAGTCGGCAGGTCTCCACATGAGATAACTAAAAGAGATCCCAAAGTACAGTAAGTGAGAACTGGTAGGGAGATGTGTTTTTTAAAGAAATGCACTCAGTGACGCTTACCACCACAATTTATTACTGAAGTCAGAAATGAGTAGGAAAGATTATTAAACAGTTACATGGATAATAACAGCGATTCAGAGTCACGTTACATGAGGTGACAAATTTAAGTGCTATTAATATTTATGCTTCAGGATGCAAGGGAAGTACTAAGGAGAAGACTGGCTAGGAAGAAACTACAGAAGTTTTTCATACACGAAGTTTTTAACACAGGAATATTTCTATTATTAACCCTTTGCTAGATATACCTGGGAAGCCTGGCTTCCAGAAAAACCACAAAATGGCACAAGATTTCCAACGAGAAAGTGACACCCAGCTGCTTCTCACATAGTGACTTCCAGGATGGAGCTGATGCCTAAAGATCAGACCCACAGAGGACACCCAGCCGAAAGCCTGGTTTGCAGGGTGCGGCTGAGCCTGGCCCTTGCAAATGCAGCTCCCAGCAACAAACTTCAGCTCTTTATTTCATCTACCTTAAAGGTCTGCAAACCCTCTGGAGCTTTCACACTCAGCAAGAAATCAAGAGACTCACGCTGGGTGCTTCTGACCTTAGTGCATTGCCAAGATCCTGTCATTTGAATTTAGGTGGCAATAACACTGAAGAAATAAAACGCTCCCAGATCTGGCTGAAGAGCTAGCAGGGGTAAAACTACATCTGTCACTGAAGTTGGCAGTTGCATCTCTAGAAACAAAGGGAGGCAGGAGGGAAGGGAAAGCTGCCACTCTGAAGGAGAAATTTTTCTGTCTCTATCTGCACTTAAAGAGAACAAACCTCCATCTTTGACAAAAGAAAAGATCCAAAGCACAGCAGTCATGTCAGATTGGCTGAGCGAGTTCCTTGTTTGCCAAGAGTGTTTTTGATTTACAGGTGACACTGTTACCCTCATAAACTTGGCATTTGCATAAAACTGGAAGAGGTTAGGTTTTAAATCAGAATTTTTTAATTTCCTTCTTAAAAGCAAACTTCAGAGCATCTGGCACCAGTGACAGCTAAGCTGCTGGGACCTGACAGCAACAGATGAGCTAACGTGCTTGAGTTCTTGCAGAACTGCTCAGATTAAACCAAGAATCACATCAACAGATGACCTCTCCCTGCATCCAAACTCTATTCTACCAGAGCAGCTCTGCAGCTGCGCTCTCAGATGCTGCCAAGAGCGGCCGGGGCTGTGGTGTGTTTGCATGCCCACAGCAGAGCTTGCACAGCCACCAAACGGAAAACAGAAACCCCACCCCCTGCAAGACATCCTGTGAAGCCGGCCTGCCACGGCGCGGCTCCTGAGCTTCACTGCTCTTACTTTTACAGGTTGGCATCGGTTCGCCTATGCTCCACTTCCCGTTGGCTTGGCACTTGATGACCCGCTGGCCTGTGTAGTAGTACCCAGGGTCACAGATGAGCATTAGCTGGGCGTTGTAGTGGTACTGGATCTCGTAGGTCAGCCGCCACCGACCATGCTCAACTGCAATGCTGTTGATATCGGGACAGGTGACAGCTAAAAACCAGATGTGGTGAGTCGGGGAAAAGAAACGAGACAGAAAGATGTCAATAGGTGTTTAACTCCAGGGCATTTCAACAAGAGTGCTGGCTTTTTAACCAGGGGGCCAGTATTAGCATCTCTGTTTTACAGGTGGGAAACCAAGACACCATGAGAGGGTACATCAGACCCAAGTTATGGAGGATTAGAAATACTAATCCTACTAAATACTGCACCTGTGAGGCAAAGCTGTCCATGCTAGAGCAGGAAGACATTACTGAAGGGACTTCCAAAACTCCCTGCAAACACTCACCCACACACTGCGGGGGCTGGTTGCCGTTACTCCACTGCCCTGCCTGCAGGCACTCTGTGCTGGGCTCCTCCCCGGGCTGCAGCTGGAAGCCCTGGTTGCAATGGTACACAGCTTTTGTACCCACTGTGTACTCCTTGCCAAAGACAACTCCGTTCTTCGGGGCTCTGGGAACTCCACAGGAGAGAGCTGGGAAGGAGGAGGGAAAAAACCACAGCTGAGAAATCAGCCAGCTTCCGATTTTATCATGCATTTGTGGTACGTGAGCTGAAAGCCCAGATCCCAAGCTCTCCTATTTACAAAAGCTCCAGCCCCTGTTCAGCCCCAGAAGCTGCAATGAATGCCCACTTTCAGAGAGGATCAGATTTTCAACTCCTGTCTATCAGTGTGCTAACAGCGAAGCCAACGCTGAATACCAATTTCTACTGGAAGAGACTCTGGCTCATACTTTCTGTAATATCTGCAACACAAAATGCATCAACACACTATTCAAAAGTTTTCACACAGAGATAAAGGATTAGATAGCAATAACGTTTTGTATTTACGTCCCACAGCAGCAACAACCTGAAACCCCTTTTCCAACAGCACTTCGGGATTACATAAAGCAGCAAATTGTATAATCGTCTCGTGGCAGAAGGAAGGCTAAATTTAGCATTATGGCTGAGAAGGTAAGGGGGGAAATTCAGGGAAAAAATTGATAAACAGGCACAAGGCCAAATGGCTGCTCAAGATGGCAGCACTTTGGAGAAGATGCTCTGCACCACTCCCGCCGAGATCATCATTTCTGCAGCCAGGAGAGTGGCCAAACAGGGCAGAAAAGGGACAGGCAGGTCTCAGAAAGATGAGCACCAGCCAAATACGGACAGACCAGAATTATGTTCATTTATGCTGCAAGAGTTTCACAAGACATGACAAGCCCTGTTACCCTCTTCCCTACCGCTGGGAAAACCAGCAGTGGGAGTCCGTCACTCAAATCTGGTTTTTTCCTCTATCAGCATTCAGAAGAGCTGGGAAACCAAACCCAGACCTGCCTCAAAAACACCATACCAGTTCCCTTCCCATCCCTCTCTTTGAGTCTTGGCTCTGGGGCAAGACCATCTCGCTCGGGCTGGAGATGCACAGCCCACCCGTCTGGACAGGCATGGGATGACAAGGGGGAAGAGCAGCCTGGGACCTGTAAAGCTGCCATTGCAAGACCACCAGCCAGCGGGGCTGCCAGCAGCCTCTGCGAGGCACCGAGATGAGCAGAGCCTGCTAGCAAGCACTGATTTGGAGGCCAACACCTAACCCAAACAATCACCTGCATTTTAAAAATGCTCTAAAGGAAATCCATTCCTTCCTGGAGTAGCCTGAGCTGCTCCCATTCAGCTAATGCACGAACTGGAGGCTGAGCCTATGCCTCCTGAGCCACATGCTGATGCTTCAACACACATTCACCTTCCTGTTATTCCCTCTGCACACAAATGAGGGCTAGAAAATCAGCAACCTTAGAAAAGTTACCTTCTGGTGACATGGACCTCACTGACTGCAGGAAGGAGAGACCAAACTTATTGTGTACAGCGTCGGCACGACCACTGGAGCTTTCTACCACTCAAGGTCCAAGACTCTGTTATCCCACTACTGCTACATGAGTCGGCCAGAGCCCCAGCCTGAAGCATAATTACACAGCACCTCGCAGATGCTGGTGTGGCTAATGGGTGTGAGTAATTCAGCAGGCTCGTATTAGCACGATCAGGCATATCCCTGGTTGAAATGATAATCACACGTATGTCACTTCATCGAGCTAAGGAGCTTGGCGAATCTCTCTACAAGGCTGGGTGTCTAGACAAGCAGCTACACTGAATACCAATTTCATTCTGAGGCAAAAGAAGAGGGGACCTGTAAAGTCCTACCCTTTCACTTCCACCTGGCAGCTCTCTCATTATTACTTTCTGATGTTGCATCCAACCAAAGAGGCTGGTGAGAAAGCTGACCCCCTTCCCATGCCACTGCCCCCAGCAAAGCCTTCTCCTTTCTCCGTTCAATTCTACTCTGCAGCCTGATGCTTTGCCAAAACTCATCACCTCTATTTGCCACCAGGAAACTGAGGCACGGAGACTGACAGGGAGGGACATTGGAGTGAAGAGAGACCAGGGCCAGCTGTGCTCCAGGTCAGTGAGGTTGAGCTGCCACTTGCCTTCGTTTCTCTGCACAAGGGAAAGATGACTTACTGCTGCCTAGTCCTGCCCCCCAGCAAGCTCCCTCTGTCCGCCTGTCAAGTGATCTGTTTGGTCATTTAGAGTCTTTCCATTGCATAAGCCCTGCCCCAATACAAAAGTTAGCAATAATACAGCGCTTCTGGGCCAGACGCAGTTAACTATAAATGTCATTAAGCCCCCAGAAATAATAAACAACTGTAACCCTCTTCACCTGCAGATGGTCAGGCTACAACACGAAGATCGGACAGCGAGAGCCAACTGGGGCTGCAACCTCTGCTGCCCTGCACCCGTGGCAGGATCCATCCTTCCCTGCAAATCCGGCATCCTTGAGCAGAATGTGATAAGTTTTTATTTACAGAGCCCTGCACAAAGCAGAGAAGCTTGATTTTTGGGGTGGCAATAAACTTGCCATCTGCTCCAAAGAGGACTTCTGAGGCTCAAATTGTGGGCACTGCAATCCACCAGAGTCAGAGACGACAAAAGAGAGTAGTTGTTCCAGGGGAAAGCAAACCAGCATTTGGCTTGGAGAGACCCATGGAGAGCATGGTCCAGGGAAAAAGGAGGAGACAGCACTTATGGGGGTTCAGAGGTATAAAAACTCTGTCTGCAGGAGGATGATGTGCTAGGAAAAGGGACAGAGGCTATGAAAGTAAATCTGCAGCTGGGATTCCAAAAACAAAGCAGCTTAAAAATAGGCAGCAGAGACAGAAAAGGCATATTAGATCATCTTGTGTTCTCCCCCATTGTGCCAACGCAAGATTGTTCCCTGCAGAATATTCTCTGCTGCTTCCATAAATGTCAGCTAGGACAGAGCACATAGTAAAGATTATTCAGAGGGGATCGCGTAGGGGAAGAGGATTATGCGCTGGCAGAAAGGAGCTATGGGAAATGTCACTTGCTAACTAGACCATGTGTTTATGGACACCCCAGTTCCCCTCCTCCTGACACAGCTGATTGTGTGAGCAATTTATGCAGTGTTATGGATCAAGTTCCCAAACCTCTGCCATGCAGTCCTGGCCACCAGAAAGGATGAGAAATTGAGTACAGCCCAAAACAAAAGGTTGCCAGTTGGCTTTGAGAGCAATGTGAGGGAGAAAAAAAAAAAAAAAAAAGAAAGGATGTTGGATTTTATGTAGCTGAAGCAGGCAAGAAGAGTGGAGCCAGCCCTGGCTATCAGCTGCTCGAGGCCAGGGGGGGGAGCTGCTCCGCCATGAATTCTCCTACAGCTCTGGCTTGCTGCCGCTCACTCACCTCCTGCATCCATCTCAAGTCACTTGATAACCATGGGCCAGTATTAAGATTCCTGATGTAAATACGGGGAAACAGAGAGAGGAGGTGACTTTCCCAAAGGGACTATTTCAACCTCTGGATCTAACGTGACCAGCAGGCTCTCCTCCTCGCTGGAGAGAGACAGGCTCTTCCAGAGCGATATCCAGCACCAAGATCCTGACCAAGCTGCTCTCTGTGTGGTCAGTGGACACACACACTCCCCTCCAAAAGGGAAATCAGAGCAGGAGCCTACCTAAAATGCTATGAATTGGGCCCTAAATTCTTTCTCTGCTGGCGACTGCCGTGGAATGGCACCATGGGTTGTGCCCATGGAGCTCCCAACAGGTCATGCATTCAGCTGAACCAGAATGGCGCGGTGGGTTTAGTGCTTCTCATGCAGGTCCTATGGGAAATCCTCTTCTCACACCCCTCCATCCCACGGCGCAGACCTGGGATGCGCAGCAACACCACAGGAGCCCACCTGCATTTCCAAGCCAGGTAGTGACAAGCCATGGATGGTCTGGCTCTGACTCCCTCCCTGGTGGCCAGGGAACTGGTGCTCAGGGACTCGTTTCTGCTTTGAATCGTTGCTGTCAGGTGATACCTCATCCAAGTACATCCCCTCCCAACCTCCCCACGCATCCTGACTCCATCTCCTCCCTGCCTCCATTTTTAAAATCCATTACCCACACACCATTACACCTCTTGGAAGCAAATACAGATTTTGGAGCTGGACACGAGGCTCGGGTGGCATTCCAACACACCAGGGCAGTAAAGACTTCGCAGCATTCGTACCTATCCTTGATTACATGATTTTCCTTAAAAAAGACGCAGTACGTCAGAGAAATTCCTTGCGCTGGGCTAAGGATTCGGGAGGCACAGTTGCCATGACAGCCCCTCGTGTCTGCCAGTCTTGCTGCACAGTTCATCTGCTCATTCCAGCACTCGGCGTTTGCCCCTGTCTGCATTACTGCAGAGGCTAAATCACTATCTGAGCTTGTGCCCAGTTTCCCAGCCCCCCCCTTGCAAATGGGACGGGGTGGCAGGGTCTTGGTTTACTGCTTTCCACTCACCTTTAAATAAATACAGCCTTGAGAGGGCTCCAAACGGATGTAAGCACCCACAGCCCAAAACCACCCTTCAGAGGCAGGACTGCTTACACCCCTGCGCAATTTCCAAAGAGACTAAGTGATTCAGGAGCACAGAAAGGATTTTTTCAAGGCTCTTTGGTTCCTCCCACACTAAATAATTCTGCTTTTCCTTATGGCTTGGACCGGGCAACAATGCAGACACCGCAATGAGATTTTGCCTATGCTGTCTCTGTTCTCTGGCTAGTTTCCAGGGAAGTCAATGCAATATTAATCCCCAGTGCTCGGTCCCCTTGGAACATGGATGAATGTTCAAAGACACCGAAAGGCTTCATCAGAATAAAGATGGGCATTTTATCAACACAAAGGAACAGGGATGATTGGCGGATTGAGAAAAAGGTGCAATCAGAAAGTGAACATAGCGAGAGAGACAAAATAGCGCAGAAGCAAAGCCCCCTGGGGCACACCGCCCTGTCCCCCTCCGCTCCCATGCCTGGAAGGAGCCCTGTGCTAAGTATGACATGTCATAAAGATTACAGTTAATTAGGAGGAAATGTGGAAGGAACAACTACATGCCTAAATCTTACATGAAGCCAACAGAAACTGGGCACCATCTGAATCCCAAGAAATTTCTCATCCCCCGTTGACGCATGCAGACCTAAGAGGGCACTTCCAGAAATACCAAAGGAAATTCCAGTCACTAAAACCCAGCAGGACCCGTGCTCCTGCCAGCCTTTCCAGATTCTTCCAAGCAATAGCTTCTCCCATCCTTAACTGAGGCTTGGCTGTGTCTTTACAAAGAGTTCAAACACTTCTACAGTGGTAGCCTTTACACAGACGCTTTTTTCCTCCCCCATCCTGAATGCTCCCAAACAGTTACTCCCTTCTCTCCTTGCTCATCTATTCCCAAAGACTTGGATATAAGAGGAGCACCCCTCATTGCCTACCTGCAGCTCCAAGCCTGTTCTCAACAGGGAATTGGGGGAATTACAATAGGTTTTTATTTTTACTGTGTTTTCCTCAGTCGTTCCTAGGACTCCCAGATCCCTATAATGATACGTTTGCCTCCTCTCACCTTGGCACAGAGGGATCGCTTCGTTCCAGTGGAAGTAGCCCTGAGGGTGCTGGGAGCAGGTGGCGGTGCTGTGGCCAACGAGACGGTAGCCTGTGTCACAGCCAAAGCGGACCATGCTGCCAGGGTGCAGACCCGTCTGGCTGAGAATCAGCCCATGGGCTGGCGGTTGCGGGAGGCTACAGTAAGGAGCTGGAGACAAGGGCAGAAGAAAATAAACCAATCGCTGGATGGGCAGTACCAAGACAAATTCCCTTCCTATTCTCTGGAATTACACCGTGCTTACCATAACCTAAGGCCGTACAAGAAACAGAGAACTTGTCATGGATAAATATAAAGTCAAACGGGGAAAGACTGCAGGGCTACTATCCAAGTTTCACTCAGCTCTAGAAATAAAGACTAATTTCTGATAATTAAATATTACTTAATTTATTTACTGAGTAAGTCATTATTTATTTATGACATGCTGGCAAGTTCTCAACCCAGTTTTATAACTTCCATTAATTAAGATTTGCTAAGTTTCAAAACACAGTAATTCATTTTAAGGAATTCTCAGCAAACATTCAGTATCCAGCAGCGGTTTTGTGCTGAATGAGCAACCAAGACTCCCCGGCCCTGCTCCTGCAAGAGCAGTGGCAGAACGCCCGAGCAGGAGCACAATGTGTTTTAAACAGTTCACTGGAAACGCTGAAACATGATCAGTCACACGTAAGTTGTGCCTCACGCACCAAGCAGCTCCTAACACAAGTTCTTAACTTTTTGTCATGTTCATCTTCAAACATCTCAAAATGGCCTCACTGCAAGGACACAATAATTTAGTAACGCAGCAGTCTTTACTGTGAATTGCATGGGATGGGTTTCACTTACCCGGAGCCACGTTGTCTATGGTTATATATTCTGGTTCCGTTTCTTAAGAGTGGTTGAGAAACCAGCCAAAGCTCCAGGGTTTCTGCTGGAAATAAACCTGCCTCGCCCAGCCTCAGCAGCTCGGAATGAGCCCAGCTCTGTGCGCCTTCCCAGGCTTTGGCAGCCTCTGCCAGCACAGATGGCCTATGCCCCTATGCAGCAATTTTGGGGAGATCCTTGGCTGAAGAGATGGCCACAGTCTTGGCAGAGGCATCTAGTCTGCTGTGTGCTTACCAGAGTAGCGGATTTTGAAGCCTCTTCTGTTGTAGGCATGATCAGAGGACCAACGGAGATAGACTTTGTTCCCACTGCTGGTGACAGTCAGGGGGGCAGAGTAGTTCCCGCTCAGTGAAAGGAGCAGTGGACTCTGGCCAGAGGGACCTGTAAGGAAGGAGGGAATGAGGAGAAGTCAGGGCTGACACACAGGCAGTCACTCGTGGGCCTTACGTGCCAGGGTGTTTCTGCAGAAGGAACAGGCATATTGTGGAACTGTAGCACAGGAGCTTTCACCATGAGTCCAGGAACGGCAGCTCATGCTCAGGGGGTTTTGTGAACGCGAGTCCCAGTGCAGACACCTGGCTCCTGGGAAACCAACGGCAAAGAAAGCCCGGCTGATCGCAGTAAGGCCAGAATTTTGCTCCAGGTGGTATGCCTTCAGCTCAAGTCCCGATGGGAAGCCACAGGAGCATCAGCACAGCACTTGTATTCTGCATCTGGTTACAAAGCTGCACCACTGTGAGTATTGACAGATCCCCTCTCAGTTCATGAGAGCTCACGGGCCTAGAAAATCTAGTCTGCATGTGCTTCAGGGAGGAGAAGTCCCACCTTCTCAGCTTGTCCCTTCCCAGCAACCTCTGCTACAATTTCTCCCAGGAGCTTGCTGACTCCTGCCCCTTGGAAAAATACTTCAGAGTCATCCAAAAATCAAATCATTGATATTTTCTTATCCAGAGAATCAATGAGTCTTAGGAGGAGCTTTCTTTAAGTCCAGCAAAAGGTTATGGGTGTAGTGGTGGAAAGCTGTCCCCAGAGTGCTCTGGGAACAGACATTAACAACTAACGAAACTGCTGTTTCTTTCCTTTCCCCTCAGCTGCTATACAAGTCAAACTGGTGAACCTCTTACCGTCAAAGATTTCAAACTCATCATATTGCTTCTCGCTCAGGAAGTACTCGATGGTGAGGGAAATGTTATACCCAGGCTCTACCTTCACCACCCAAGAACAGGTCTGAAAATGAGGGTAACTTCCCAGGAAGCTCTGGCTGAGGATCACACCGGTGGAGTCTGTCATAACCTCGTTCATCGGACAGTGCACTGCAGGGAACGTGAAGGAGAGACAATAGCAAATGAATTTTCCTATTTTGCAGAGGAAGGAAGAAAATACAAGACACTATGGCTGAGAAGGTCTGTCTTGACGAGCTAGGTCAAGATAGAGCACGACTCCCTCCCGCGTACATCCACTGCACACCTTGGCCCTTGGGGCTCACGGAGGATCCCTAAACCCTGATGTAGGCTCCAAATGAAGCATGCTGCATCTCCACAAATCCGAGCAATTGCCACATTTAAAGGAAGAGGCAAAAAGCAACAATACAATCAAACAATTTCAACCGCCTTTGCATTATTTCACATCTCCTTCAAAATGAATGGCACTGCAACCAAGCAACTATTCTCAAGTTACAAAACACTCCCTGGGAATCCCTGGGAACTTTATTACCTGGATTAGAACAAGATGTGGGACTACAGGCTTATCCCAGATCACCCACAGAGTTGTTAAGTAGAGAGCATAAGAACTCAAATTCCTTTCTCTAATCAGTACAGCCCATTCAGCTTCTGGAAATATTAAATCCAGCTAAAAGCACTAAATAAAAAGGTCAGTAAAAACACCCCAGAAGAGGAGGCAAACACACAAAGTGAGCAAAAAGCATAAAAAGAAAGGGATCTTTATTTGTCCATAATTGTCACTAAAACTCAGTGCAAACACTGTACTTGTATTAATAGAAAACAGCCAGAACTATCCAGACAGAACAGTGTATTTTTTCAAAATCCTTAATCCCATCAGTGATTTTTTGACCTCTATAAATTGGTGGCCAGATGTAATTTAAGCAGTCCCTTTACCCCCAGGCTAACAACCATCAGTAAATAATTGAATGACCTCCCTTTCTCTCCTTCAGTTCATGCTATTTCAGAGAGAATAAAGCTACAGAAAAATATCCCATTATATGGTAAAAATGTTCAGATAGGAGGGAATGAAGGAGATGAAATAATCACGGCTGGAGTGAACCAAAGTACCAGCAGGAATCCAGAGGATAGATAAGGTAACATGGTAGCATGGAAACATCTTTGGGATTCCTCCTGAGCAGCAGCAAGGTGTACAACCCAGCGTGCTTGGGGCTTTCATTTTTCTCCCATGTAATACATTCTGTGGCACTAATAGAGAAGCTGTTCCTTGCAGAATTGCCTCACCAGAGGAGCTCACTTCGCTGCAGCCTGCTCTTCCTTTGGCTGTTCATGTATCACTAGCAAACTGTCAGCGCAGAATTCCTCCCCCACTCCTAGGGTAAGGACATTTGGGTGACTGTTTTAATGACTTTGTGAATGCAGTCAGACACGCGGTGTGTCAGACCTCTGCTCAGTCCCTGTTCAGGAAAGTACAGGCTTGAAGTGCCTTCCTGAACCGGGGGCTTGGGGTATAATCCAGGCATACCCAATGTGAAGCAAGCCCCCTCAGATGGTGCGGAGACCCACCAAATTCCCCGGAGCCAGCGGGGGGTGGAGGAACCTTCCCCACTGTTTATCAGAGGGTGGTTGCAATAAGCCACCCAGCAAATCTCTCACTGTTATTTCCTGGTTGTTGCTTGAGCCTAGCCAAGGTGCTTGGCCCCGGGAGAGGCTGTGAGGCGGGTCGGGAGAACAGCCTTTCCCTGCACAGAGGTGTCTCGCTACCCTCCTCACAAGGTCCTGACAGGCGGTTTTGCACTACTGGGACCCTGGAGATCTGAGAATTAACCCCAAAGATGCAGTATGTGCAAGGAAACCTCCCCCAGCTGCCATCCAGCTTGCTCCCTCCCTTAGCCAGCCCCCACATTTTGCAGCAGTCTCTGCGTAGGGAAACTTTGCCTGCCAGGCTGGGCACCCCCGGCTTTACCTTCACACGTGGGTGGAGGTCCTTCGAACTGGAGATGAGTGCCTAGTTTGCAGGTCAGGATTTCATTTCCAATCAGGGTAAAGCCAGGAAGGCATCTGTATCTCACTATGTCACCTACAGACAGAAACAGAAAACACCTTGACTCAAGAGAAGGATCAATTCATTAAGGCTGAACTGTAGCCTGGGATCAGGGTACCATGGAGCGCAGAGACCTCTCGACCGTGCCTCTGCCATCGAGCTCTGGCATGACCGTGCAGAAATAAAAGGTGTAGAAAGGCGTGGATAAACTGCTGTCATGCCACTGAGACTATAATGATTTGTGCAAGGTATTTCAGGTGGAGACTTGCCTCAAAGAGAGCAGATAGTGAGAAAAGCTGCTTTAAAAAAAATCACGGCTACTTCACTGGTTGCAGACGCACTTAAAAATATGGATGTAACCATGAACAGCAGCAAAAAATACAAAAAGCACAGTTGATATGGGTGAAAGGTTCTCAAAAAAAGAATAATGGTCTCTAAACTTTCACACAATGCTTTGTTTGAAACACCTGAAAACTATTATTGTGGCAAAGATTTCTGAATGTTTCTGAACAAGCTCAGGGCTTTCACAAAAGCCAAACCACTTCTTCTGTACTTACAGAGATAAAAAGCCTGGGGACAATCGGATCAGTTTGACTCTGTGTGAACGTTGGGTGTTGAGCAAGGTCATGCACAGCTCCCCATGCCACACACAATTACACATGTAAGAGGTCTCGTGACGCTCCAGATACAGGGTGACAACACACATGTGTGTGTGTGTGTCTGCAGGCATTCCCAGCACCTGGGGGCAGGGGGGAAGGAGGGCTAAGAAGACTGGGAGAGGCTACCTATGTTAAATTCTTCATTCTCGGTGATGATTTCTGCATTGGGAACGATGGTTGGAGGCTGACATCTGAAGAGCTGGTAGGCTGAAAGAGCAAAGGAAGAGTAGCAGATGTTAAGCTGGGGGAGGAAGGCAGCCACGGCCGTCTTGGTGCTAAGCACAACAGACATCAGAGCAAACCCTCCCTCTCCACAAGTAGAAGGAACTGGCAAAAGTGCAACCAGCCCTTTCCCCCTCCAAACTCTACAGAGACAGCTCCAGGTATCTGTGCCCCAAAACAGCTTCCTCCAGTTTCTTACACCTAATAGGAAACAGATTTTCATCAGTCTGTGGAGATGCAGGTGCACAGACTTAGTCCTTTTGGATGAAGACTGAAGGATGACTGATGGATGTGAACGTGAGGCAACGTTACCGGCACCTTTTGGGATACTAAGAGAGAAGATCTTGGTGACCTCAGTGGAATTAGGTCAATCACAGAAGAGGGAGAGTCTCAGACTGCTCCAGCACGAAGTAAATTGCAATTATTATTCAGAGAATTTCATCCTTACTGCCCGTCCTTGAACAGGGATCACAAAACTCACTGATTTACTTTTAACTTGGAATTATTCATTAATTTCTTCTGCAAATAATTCCAGGAGTGCTCATGTATTCAACTGCAAATCCTGTATGTAGCTTGCAGTTCACAAAGTAACCTATGCAAGGTTGATGTCAGTGCCTCATGGAAGGCAAACCTTGTACCCCTCATGGAGGGCAGACCTTGTACTCTTCGCCCAATTAGGCATTTTTTCAGGGGTGCCATGTGGCTAAATGGGAAGAAGAAAGCCAGCTGAGGAGCAGAAACAATTCCTTATGGTTCACGCACCTGACCAAATACATTGCAAATAGCAAATTTTCCACCAAAAATTAAAGATCAGCTAACACTGAGCAAAACAAACGCACTGCTTACAAGCATGTGGGTGCATAAGGCTTGAGCACTGTGCTGCTTACGAAAATAAACACACAAGAGCTGTGAGCACGGGTAAATTGAAAATACGGTACTGGGAACTAAATGAATATTAATGAAAGACATTTTCTGCTATTTGCTCAGCACTTCTCTGCATCTTTGCTCCCCCTGCACCTGACCCTGGACAAGCATAACTTCCTCTGAAATTTATATCAGCCCTTTAATTTAAGATACCAGAGCTCAAGCTGCCACTGAATATTAATTCTCACTAACTCCATGATGTTGAACTCTTCACACCACGGCAAGGCTGGCCGCCCTGGCAGCAACCGCAATGAGGCTTATGATGATGCTTAAATACACATGTAAAGAAGCAGACAACCCATTGTCCTACCCCGATTTCCTTACCCCATAACCGGGGTAGGACAATACTTTCCCAAAAGGTGTGTAGAAAAACGTGACATTTGGAGGTACAGGGAACAGGCTGGAGGGAACGTGGCCACTTCTGGTTAACATGAGGGACGGGCTTACACATCCCATGTGGGCAAGGGGGAGGAAAAAACAAACACATGCTACTACAGCGAGCTAAACTCAGCCGGGGGTCAGGGGGTGTCAAAGGAAAGTGCCAGCTCTGTAATTCAGACAGTCAGCCCCTTCTTTGCAATCCACCACCGGAGCAAAGAGAATGGATGAGCAAAGGAGCTGGGAAAGCCTCCACGTGGGACGGGAGAGGAGCGAGAGGCAGTAGGGGAGAACCCTTCTGCTACAAAGCAAAGAGCCATCCCAGGAGGGAACACACTTATTTGCAATCTTTTAAGCAGATGTTTGACAGCGGGGGAAGAAGGAAAGGAAACCGTAACAAAAATTTAAATTAAATGCTATTTAAAAAGTGCTTGACAGCATCTATTGAAGTGGAAAGATAACCCAACATTTACAGCATTAATCTCCTTTCCTTAATGGGCCATATTTCAATGCAGAGGTGTGATTAAGATGGCTTCCACATATGGGTGATACAGCACCGGTAAAGCTCCTTTCAACAGCACATCCATTTGTTCTCACCAGGACGAAACAGAGTCCTGTCCTTGAAACCACACTGGGACCCCCTTGAGTTACTGTGCCATAAAACCCTTTCCCATCACGCTCACACATCAGTTCGCGCTGGCACCTGAACTAACCCATTTAATAATAGGTGCAACATCATCATTTTTCAAGGGATGCTATTGAATCTTTAAGCTCTGTGAATCATTCTTTTGTTTTCCTTCCTCCACCCTAAGGAAACATTTCTTTGCAGGCATTTAAAAGGGCAACGGTTCTCTGACACGGTGCTGATCATCACTGTACAGGAAAAGACAATTTAAAGCTGAAGGACGTCTCCTATGTCCTAGATCTGCCAGTATGCAGATGCAGAAAGGAAAATGTACATTGCTGTAGATCCCAAGGAAATTGCATTTCCTGCAGTTACACCCCAAAGGGCAATGCCAAAGATTTAGCTGACTGCACTGCCTGAGCCCGGTATGAAAATTTCCCCCCTTTCTCCCGCATCTTTCTCAGTGTGCAAGGCACGATGCACAGAACGAGAGCCTGGGAAAGAAGGAAGAATCTCACCCTGGAGGCAACCACCTCAATCACTTACACCCTTGGGGTTAGGCTTTATGCTAAAGCCCCACGTATAAAGGAGCAATAAGCCAGTAAATGACACTTTAATAAAAGGCCAAGCAGTTGCCAGAGCACCCAGCTGGTTAACAGGTTATAAACGACTGCTGGCCTGCACCGACACCTACCAGCACCAACCCCAGACCTCTCATGCCCGCGAGTGGCTTTATACCCCACATAAACCATAAGCTAAAGAAACGTCAGTATAAAGCGCTATCAAGATTAGAGAACAGCAACATATGCTGATGGGCTCTAACCATAGCAATGATAGTATCTAATTCATACTACAAAAGGAAGCGTTCGCTGAACTGCAGCAGTGTTTACATACTGCTCATTTCTGAGCCAAACTGCCTAAACCATAATTTTTTGCATAACTGTTATATACGCACCATTGTCTAGTAATATAAATCTTACAGTGTTTTGCAGCAGTAAACCAATTCCCTCCGAAGCCTAGCAAACATTCTTTAAATTCAGCCTATCCGTATAATACTTGCCTTTCGGAACTGAACATAAGCTAAGACATTCTGCACAGATTCATCGTGTAATTCATGTAAGACTTTGTTGACGACGTTGCCAGCAAATTACCGAAGCAAGAGGAGGTCTCCATTTGCACTCTCCAAAATCCCAGCACTGCCGTAGGAACTTGTCAGCTAATCCAATTTAAAGTTGGGCTCTTATTTAGTGGTGGAAAGCAAATGCCCTCATTTCAATGTAATACCCAACATCTCTCTAGCATGAGCTGCACTCACACCAAAGAATCCCCAAGTAATTCAGGGATTTACAGGAACCCTTTTCCTCCCAAGAGAAATGAAGTCACCTCTCAGCTGGAACATAGCTGCCATTTAAAACAGGCCACCAAGACGACCCAACTGGTTTACCATAGCATTGGAAAGACAACACTGCGTCCAGCCAACACCACAGGGAAGGAGAGTTTTAGGTAAATAAAGCGGAGCTATCCATAATGGGATCTGCCATGGAGAGGATGATATTTACAGGCATCGCCTTGAGAGAGGCGTAGGGTTGGCATGGCTGTTAGTTTGCAGGCGCTTGATCTGTGCTTGAATTATCACAACGTTACAGATGGATTTCCACATCTGCACAGACTGTGTGACCACTTGCCAGCCCTCGATTGCATAAGAGACCTTCCATCTCAAACCTGTGAGAACTGGGCCCTTTGTGGAAGATTTCAGGTAAAAGTGTGTTTTTTCACATCTTCTTTTCCCCAGAACTAGTCCTCTCCACAACAAGCCACAACTGATCCATGCCCCTCCTCATCCCATAGGCAGGTATAAAGCATGCGTTGCTCAGTAAGCAATACAGACCGTAGAAATAAATGGCAAAAATCCCTCCGTTGGCGGCGTCACTGTGGAATTTCATCAGGACCTGATTGGAAGAGCTTTGGGCTGATTTCTTAGCAGAGTTGCCAGTGAACACACCAAGCTGTGGGGCTGTTTGCTGTGGACCATCCCTAAAAATCATGTCAGAAACACAAGAAAAGAGCATTATTACATGTCTTTAATCCTAGGCGACAAGCAACCTCCTACACTGCATGCACAGGAACTCCTTCCTGCTCTTCTCTCCTTGGCCTCCCTTTTCTACATCTATATATAGTCTCAGCAGCTCCCCAGGCAGCTGACCTGGACCCCCAGGTCCCCTCCCTGCTCCACTATAACCAGGACAATTTCCTCTGGCAGTGCAGGGCTCTCCCAGTAGACAATTACGAACACGAACTTCATTTTTAACCGCAGAACTTGAAGAATGAGGGCCAGTTTTCCAAAGGAGTTTCACTCCCTGTTTGCACAGCAGACACTGAGATATTTTGAAAGTCGGATATTGATTGAGCGCTACAAGCTGAAGAATTTGGCCACAAGCTCTTTAGCCAGCGCTGCTATGTGTGCTCCTTTGGCTGACTGTGGTTGATAATATGCCATTTCTCTTCCCTCCTCCAAAAAGGAAAGGAAGATCCCAGCCTGTAACGCTCCTGGGGTGAAGAAATCAGTGCCACTTCATTAACCGCAGCAGAGTTGTGCCCATTTTACATCAGAGGTCACAGTTCCCAGTTGCTGCTATTTAAAAGGCAGCTGGCGGTCACAGCCAGTTCTGGTGCCTGACGCCACCCCAGCACTGCCGTTGCAGTCTGGGAGATCAGCTCGGATTGTAGGGCTGCGTGTCTCTGATTGCAAAAGAAAAACCAAAAGAGGACTTTGGTAAATGTAAATGATTTACCAATGGCTTTTTCTTCATTCAGNGGGGAAGAGCCCCAGAAAATGTCTGTCAGAGAAATCAGAAGCAAAAGGCAATTCCTATTATGTGAGTCTGAACAAGATTCATTTCAACTAAATTCAGCTTGAGATAAAGACCCCGTTTACCATTCATAAAGTCTCCTCTGTGAAGCCCCTTAGGCTTCCCAGGAGATGTTTCCTTATTCCATTCAGCAGAGCATTTCGGAGATGAAGGGACAGGCTGATGAAAGCATCCAGCAGGACGAGCGGGGCTCTGCCGCCGAACACCCTCCTGCCGCAGCTGGGATGCCGGTCTGCATCCCGCCGGCAGCTTAGCCCCTACTAACGGTAATTGTGCCAAACCAGTGGGACAGTGACTGCTAATCCCAGGCACTGCAGGGGTCTGATGTGCTTCATTTTTAACGGCTGATGATTGCAGAAATTAACGGTAAGAAAGACCTATAAGGTCTTACAGGTGCTGCTATATGGCCAAGGGTGGGGCTTCTTGTGAGCTGCACAACACCGAGGCAAAAGCACCATGAAAGCTAAGGATTCCTGTACAGACTCTCCTCTAGACCCGAAGGATGACATTTCCATCACTTGGCACCAGCAGCCTAGTCATTCAGTGATCATTCCCTTCACTGACCTTGCACTCCCTGCCTGCGTTTTTCAGGAATGTAACATTAACAGTGTTTGGAGAGAGTCACCTTGTCCAACTTGCTAGCCCCTTGCAGCACACAGTCCTCAATCTAAAGGCCCTATCAAGCACGCGGAGTTTACAAAATTCCAAATCCTCATCCCAGTGTCCCCAGAGGAAACTCCTACCCTCAGACACAGCACTACCCATGCACCGCAGCAATGGGGGCTCTATTTATCAGCAAGAGCGTCTTTCTGACATGGAGCCTTAGTAGCAACTCCGGTCAGTCCTCACACTTCTGCTGTACCCACCAAACAGTGATGAAATCGTTGTAGGGCTCTGTTTGCAGCAGAGTGAAGTTGAGGTGGATTCCATATCCCACCGGCACTGTGAGAAGCCAAGTGCAGTCCTGGGAACTGGGGTACTGGTTGGGGAAGCCAGGAGAATAAACTGTACCATTTTGGGTGGTGACGTTCCCTCCGCAAGGCACTGCAGGTAATCAAACAGAAACACAAACCTAATGAGGAAATAGCCCCGAAAACAGTAACTCTATAAGATCCTCTCTCCCATTTTTCTTTATTTTGGATAAAAAGATAGCAATTCTGGAGGATCCAGCCCCAAAACCTTGGCCTAGCTTGCCTCAAATAATTCATATCTGTCACAACCACAGCTAACGTTTTTAACTTAATCCCATTACAATAAATTTATTAAGTGCTTCAGAGCTGAAAGGAGACTGTCAGGGTGTTTTGTACAGATGTGATAGCCAGGTGTGCAAATAAACTCTATCTTACGCCCTAGTAAGAGTCTTTGGGCTCCACCAGCTGTGTTTCCACCCATGCATGGAAAATACAGCTCCTGACGAGATCACACCAGTGGGCAAATCTATCCACTTGTTCATACAGCATGGCCTGGACCAGAGCCACCGAGCAGCTGGCTTTTCACAGAGTACATCTGAGCAGGGGGGAAATGATGATTTGTATGACAGCAGCATCCAATTCATTAATCAAGACGACAGTTCTATTGCACTAGGTATCTTCCAGGTCCAAATGAACTTCCAAACTAAAGAGAGGCAATTAGAAACAGCCTGGGCAGCAAAAAAGAGGGAGAAAAAGATGACATCCTGCTGAAGGCAATGCAGGAGGGCCACAGCAGGTCCCTAGGTCTGAAAGTCCCATGTACAAGCATCAGCTTCTGGACCTCTCTGGCGCAGAAGATCAATTGAAATGATGATAACATCTGCAGTGTGTTACAGGCAACCTGCAACAACTGAAGGCACAGGGATAAATGCAGACAGTGTCACCTGCCTGAGCCAGCTCTGCTCTAGAAGCCACGTAGCTGTATTAACCCAGTCCTTGGCTTAGGCTAACACATTCTACCTCCCAACACAACTTACTAATTCAGGCTCAGTGCTGAACACTCACTCTTTTTCGTACAGGAGTAGCTCCACGGACTTCTACGCCCCTGGCCCTGACTTGATGTTCCAGATGTGAGGCTAGAGCCAAGCTCCGTATATTCCCTGCCTGGTTCTGCTCTGCTTACTCACGTGGTCTGTCAAGCTGAGAAAAGCATGAGTATTTATATAACTCTGTACACTCACTTTCTGAAACAAGCACCCAAGGAACGTTGAGGGCCAAGTTCCTTTCTGCCCTGCAAAGCAGCAGGCAGCCTGCTGATCACTGGAAAAACTCCCTGGAGTGGTGCTGGAAACCTCAGCTTCTGTGCATTTATTTTAGAATTACAGCTTCTCTTTTAATTAAAAGGGCTTTCAGCTGTGACCTGCGTGGGAAAGGTGAGGTGGTTAGCCTAAGGCAGTGAGTCCTCACTGCTTGCTGCTATGCAAAAATGGACCAGTTAAAGAAACAGCTAGAAAAGGACAGTTCTGCACTGACTTTAACAGCACTAACAGCCCACCAGATGTGCACACAGAGAAAAAAAGCAAATGGCCCAAAACGTACCTAGCCCCTCACCCCTCTGTACTATCAGAAGTGCTGCAAAACAAGAAAGCTACCTAAAAAAACACAATAAAGAAGAGCTAGATGGCTGTAGCTGGCAGAGCTGATGCCTGAGGTAGATAAGGGCGTAATCGTGCTTCCACCAGCCCCCCACCCTACCAGCAGCGCCCAGCTGAGCACTGGATAGCTTCTCCGCTAACACACATCTCTGTTGCGTTGCTGGGGTCAGCAAAAGAGCAGCTGAGGATTTGGTTCTTTATGCTTTGTGTTCTCTGGGGTTCAAGGACTTAGGACTTAAAAGAGGAAAAATATCACCTCTCCCTCTCTTTCCCCAGCGCATAGTTCTTGCTTGCAGACCAAGTGCTGTAAAGAGGCCAGGATAAAGGTCAGTGCTCCTGGGAAATGCAGTGGGAAATCTCCAATAAGCAGTCTTGAACTTCTTAAGGGTTCATATGAAAACCTTCTAAAGTAAACCACACAAAACTCAGTCCATTGGCCCAAAGGATGAAAGGCTGAAGCAGCCCTACTGGGGTTTGAAAAGAGAATTTGGACATTTGAGCTTCGATGCCTAGAACACAGATCCACTCCTTCAGACTGCAGGGTCCTCCTAGCATACACGGCCTTCAGAAAGGAGACCATGCAAGGTTACTGAAGAACTCCCATCTGGACCATTTTGGAGATGCCATCATTGCCACACTAAGATGACTAGACAGGGACACAATCTTCCCACGCTAAAAGGCCCCAGAGCTGCAAGGGTCTTTTACCAGGGACTGTTTTTATCTACCAGTGCTAAATCAACGGAAGCTGAACATTGCTGAAGAAATAAAGCACACAAGAATGATTATTACAATCACCCTGGACTGCTTCATTCTGAAAACACAGCTCCCACTGGCATCAGCAGTGAGACTGACGGCTAGAGACAGTCCTCACCCATAGCATGAGGTTCAAACATATCTCAAAAGATGCACCTTGGTTTTGAACTGTTCAAAATGTTAGCTTTGACTAGGCTGAGATATGCTGAACATCAACTCACTGAGAACATGCTTCAACACCTCAGGGGTTGAGGCTTTATTCAAAGTGCACGTTCCCAGCCTGCCTCCAGCGATGCTTTTGTTTCCAGAGAAACTTTCAGCCCAATTACAAAACAACGATTCAAACGGAAGCCAAGAACAAAGAGCTGAAGCCTTTTCTCTCCCCACCGTCTGGGTGCTCTCAGGGTGACCCCAAAGCCATACCTTCACATCTGGGCAATGGGTGGTCCCAGTTCCTGTTGGTGCCGTGCTGACAGGTCAGGACGGGGTGGCCGATCAGCTGGTAGCCAGGCAGACACTCAAAAGAGATGGACTGGCCAACGTTGTAACCGGCTCCTCTTACAACACCATTAGCAAAAGGTTCAGGGTCAGGGCATTCCTGCAGCTCGTAGGCTGGGGGAAAAAAAAAAAAAAGATAAGGAGGAATGTTGCGTACTTCATATTTTCTCACAAAAGCAGGAACAGCACACCCACCATGCTGCTTGGCTATTTCGTCCTCATACAATGATTTAATTGAAGGAGATAAACTTTAATGAACCACGCACACATCTGCATGAAGGCTGAGGGAAAATACTGCTGCTGCTTTGCGGTAGGCTCAGACGTGAGCACTGGGGTCTGTCCCGGTCCGCCGGAGTCTCACAGCCCGTATTCACAGAGTCACCCCACACTTCACTTCTAATTGGGAAATCTGCCTTGTTTTTCAACAAAACATGGACAACCCTGATGACGAATGCAAGTCAATTGGTTAACATGTTCCACCTGGCATTATAAATTATTGGTCAGCCTTGCTAGAGCTAATTTGCATAGCAATTTCCATGAGATTACCCAGAGTGCCTCACAGAGCACATTCCTTCCTAAATTGTGCAGTAGCGCGTGAATTATATGGTGCATGAACAGGACAGCCAAGACAAAATTAATGTTTTCAATTAAGTATGAGTAACGGCTTTTATTGCTATTTCTGGGGAGTCAGC
The DNA here is from genome assembly GCA_013389945.1 of Fregata magnificens. Lineage (NCBI taxonomy): Eukaryota > Metazoa > Chordata > Aves > Suliformes > Fregatidae > Fregata > Fregata magnificens. The sequence continues at coordinate 679,677 of WAAD01032611.1, read as the reverse complement.
CCTTTGTCAGTCCTTGGCTATATCACATGGCTGGAGACACATGCTCCATCCTTCCCACTGCTCACATCTCTCTCCCAGGCAGCAGCTGGACCACTTGGCTCCCAGCTGCTGCGTAGCAAAGCCCATCCTAATTGTATTCAGTATGAAGTACACGATCTGCCCTGGGCATCCTTTGCCCCTGTATATTCCCGTATACCAAGGACAGGTGGGCAGAGGAGACCAAAGGGTTTTGTAAAGACACTCATCAAAGTAGAGCTGTGGATCACGCAGGAGCAAAAGTTCATGTTCTCTTTCAACAGGACAAAGACTCACACGGGCAGCCCAGCCCAGCACCTTCACAGAGCAGCAAATCCAGCAAGAGAAGGAGCACTGGCAGGGCCTCACTCTGCTGGCTTCAGAGACCGAGGCAGCTGCTGCTCAGAGGACATCACATTCAAAACCAGGGAGCTGCCTGAGGACTCAAGGTGGGCAAGAAGGTAGGCACCTCCATTCCCTCATCACCTCCAAAAACTGCACTGAGGGCTTCTTTTGATTTTAATAACTTATTTCTCTACTTTTACTCCAGGTATCCATGCCAGCCCCATTGTCATATTAGTTGGCTATTCACTCATTTACCCGGTTCCCTCCACCGGCCTGCCCCAGCACAAGGCTAGGCTGCAGCTAAGGATGCGTTTGGACTTCAGCTGAGACTGAAAAGCAGCTGCAAAATTCCAGAGCAAACTCATGGCTGCTGAGGACTGTTCTCTTTGCACATGACAGTCGACCGAGCCAAGATCTAGGTGAATCTGGCCGGAATTAATTCAAAGGCACTTCACTGTCACAAAGCACTCTAAGAACATTTGTTATTTGCCGTAGGCATAAGTCTGGGTGAACAGGTCCCAGTTATTAGGATTAAGCATGGCCTTCATGTAACACCTTTCCACTCATTTGGATTAAGTCCTCATGGAATTAATTCAACAGAATACCAACAACCGTGACGCCTACCCTCTCTCCCCCGCCCTCACCATTAGCACCCGGGGACAGGATTGTGCCACTGCTGCTTGTTCGGTGGCCTCCTTACCTTGGTATTCCAGCTTGAAGCCTGGCTTGTTTTGTGAGTGGTCGCTGTGGAAGTACACCGTGGTTTCATGAGATGTCGACAGGAGAGAGCCTGGGATTTCGGTGCCGCTGAACCGACCAATGACGTTACTGGTGTCGTACGGCCCGTTGCGGATTTCAACAAAGTCATGGTTCGGCTCAGTGGAGAAGTTTAGGAACTGGACGTGAGCACCTGGAGAGGAGGAATACACAGTCTACCTCTAAAGCTATACCCAAGCCTTAGCACATCAGCACCGCTCACTCAGCGATGCCCAGCGTAGCCTGGTCAATCAGCAGGAGCACATTTACCGTGTTGGAAGTAGACGGTGCCTGTAGGTATGTGGGTCCTGCTAATTTCAGACAAGCTCAGGCTATTAACGCCCATAGTTTCATGTGGCTGGAGTTCCTGTGCACACCTCTCCCTCTGCCTGACAGCAGCGAAATTAGGAAGGCGAGCACAGAGCTACATGGATCACCCCTCGCCAAACCAAGTGCAGCCAGCTCAGATGGCAGGCCAGGCTGAGCCAGGTGTTTCTTTTCCCCAGCAGCACACGGCAGCTACACCAGGAGGAGGAGAGTTAATTCAGAAAACCCGGAGCGTCAGCACTTCTTCCAGGCGTGCAATACTTCCACCTCCTGGCAGTTAGGCACCCCGATGGGGCTGGCCTGGAGAAGAGCTGAGCTGGAGGTGTGCAAATTTCTCTCTTACTAATGGCTGGGGGGATCAGAATTTTGCATGTGCTGATGTCTGCATGAACTCAAGCTGAGGCAGGATATAATCCGACAAGAGCTTTGGTCACTTGTTACATTTATAAAGGGTGATGCAACCGGTGATGTTTTAAGGCTATTACAAACGTGAGTAGTTCAAGACTGGGAAGTACACAAGCACACTAAGGGAGGATGCTACAGCTGATTCAGAGGCGTGACCACAAATCTCTATCAACCTGTTACACTCCCCAGTGACCTGTAATCACCTTTTGAAAAAATATTTGTCATTTCATAGCACCATATAAGTGCACCTTTAACGGAAAGTGTGATCAGGAGGTCAAACAACAGAGTTTCTGTAACTTCTCTTGGCAAGCAATGCATCCAGCACTGAACAGGGTCGGTATCTTCCTATCGTCTCTTTTGTGATAGCATCAAACCAAAACCAGCTGTCTCACCAAACCCCACTGGCAGCAATATCCTCCATGTGCAGTCCAGGTTGCTTGGATAGTTTCCTGGGAACCCTGGGCTCAGGAGCACTCCTTCCATCTCTTCTGCTGTTCCTCCACACTGGGCTGTAAAATCAACAGTGTTAATGGTCAGGATCACTTACGGGTCTCTGTGGATGATGGCCAAGGCCGGCCAGCTGTGTGGGAAATAAATTAAAAACTAAGAAGAGAAAAAGGAAAGCCTGCTACGGAACCAGCACAAAGTTTGCCAGGCACTGCATGGCCGCACTACTAATGCACGTGCCTTTCTCTTGCCCTCAGGAGATAAAAGCCTGGACCCAGAGATCCAGTTTTGGCAATCACAGTGGGAGAGACAGATCTGAGCTGCAAGAGGAGAGACATATGCTCTGCTCTGTCCATAGACATTGTAACAGTTCACATCACGTACATAGCACTTGTTTGAATTTTTAGCCACCTAAAAAAATTACTGTGAAGAAACAGACCGATCCTATTTTGACTCCAGTTACCGCTACTTCGTTTTCTGGTTAACTGATCTACCTTGACTGCTATACTTGTCAATCTCTGGGCAATTACTGATAAATACAGAACAGCGTGCTTGCGCACTGATTGAAGTAAATTCCCTACCAAGAAGCGATCCAGAGATGACAGCACAAAATATGTTTATAAAAGGCATCACATGAAATTTATGCATAGATAGCATCTTCTCATGCTTATCTGGATGACCTCTACCTCGTTACGGTAATACCGTTCAGCCGAATACACCCAGGTATACTCCTAACACGTTCTGACGGTGAAGGTACAGATTCCCTTTGTCCAATATCTCATTACGTGTGTACTTGCTACTAACAAGGTTTCTCCCAGAAGAGTTCTCTTTCTTTTTCCTCTTAATGGCTCTTTAATAGAACTACTTCTAAATTATTTAGAAGTCAAGCATCTGGATGAAGTAGACCAAAAGAAAATCAGCACGCTTTGCCAGGGAAGCAAGCTGTTCTCCAAGTAGGGAAACAACCAAAGGCGGGCTTCCGTGCGGCCGGCAGCCAGCGGTGCTCTGGACGGGGTTTAGACACGTCAGTGTGTGATTAGCACAGGATAACGAGCCTCAGAGGACTGTCAGCATGGGGTGCTGTGGCATCCCCATACAAGATGACAGTCACTCACGATGATCTGCATGTGGCTGCAGAGACGTGTTTGTGCCTCTCTGAAGCTGGATGACCTTTTTCAGTCAAGTGTGATGCAAGCTGAGGGATATGAACAGACAGGTGGATGGGCATTTGTGCCACTGCACTTGGTCACGACAGTCCAAAATCAGACAATCTGAATTAAACTGCACTAGCGTTTACACTGTCATAGTGCCTCACTAGTGCCTGTGATAGTAGGCACAGCCCAACCAGGCAAAATCCTACTGAACTGGGTGACTGAAGCTGATTAAAAGAAGAAAACTTGAAACTTGTAGTTGCACAGCTAGTCATCAGCTAGACGATAATATTGGGATCCTCCTCCGTGCTGGGATCCCCCAACTCTAATGCTGAGCCGAAGGGCTTCTGATTTCTTTCAGAGCAATTCCCATGGGTATGAGCCCTTTAGCTCCGTCATTCTGCTGTAAATGTGTCTGCATTTATTCCTGGCCTGCAGATCATCAGATAAAAGAACTGTTAGCTCTTATAATTACTTTAAAGCAAAATGATGTAAGCTGGAACAGCAGGAGCCTGAAATAACTGTTAACTAAAGCTATTAAATGTCTCTCTCAAAGCTGTAAAATGTGCAATATGAATATTAAACATCTAGGTTTGCTAAAAGCAAAATATTGAAGATAATCCAAAAACTCCAGCAGGTTTCCTTCACCTCTGTGCCTCTTCTCCTAGGGCTTACTTCTTCCATGGTGGAAATCAACTGCCCGGTCCTTTTCCCCGAAGGCCTCAAACCCTCAGCAGTCTCAGCCCTGCTCCTCAGAGGGTGCCACGGGCAAACAGCTGCCTTGACAAGTGACCTGGCTCTTGCTGGTCACAGAGGACCTGCTACACACCAAAGCAGGGACGGCAAGGCACCAAGTGGTGCCATTCAGAGCTCCTGGGATGTAAACAGGCTCCAGTAAAAGATGCAGTTTTAGTGATACCATGATGCATTTCATAAAAATAAACCACGGTCTTAAGATCTTTGCTTAAGATGGAAATAAAACTCAACCCATAAACCCAATCTGCTTTCAGTATAAAGAAGTTTTAGGTTTTCCCTTTTGAATGGATTTTTGTTGAGAAACCCCTTTTTTGTATTTTATATTTTATACTATAGCCACATTATAAGCATTCAAAATAAAGCATTCTGGGCAGCCAACAGGGACTTTTTTGTTGAAATTTCCCCTTGCAACAAATGAAGATTTTTCCACACACTATCTCACTTCCAGAACAAACCTGCATTTCTCTAACTCAGACCTTTACCTTTTTTTGGAAAAGTGCTGTAAGTATCTGCTAGGTACAAAAGAACAAGAGTCCTACCAATGCAAAGCGGAGGTGGGTAATTCCAGCGGCGGACAGTGCCTGGCATGCAGGAAATGTGAGAGTGGCCCTGGAGGAGAGAAAAACAAGACACAGCGTTTGGAGGGTCTCCCTGTATCCCAGCCGTTTGTTCTCATCCTTTTTGTTGGAAAACGTTCAGTACCTGAAGCGCGTAGCCTGGTTCACACTGGAAAGAGACGACATCATTCACTAAATAGCGCTCGCCGATCTTCAGGCCATTCCCAGGAATGGGGGGCTCCGGGCAGCTGGACAGACCGACGGCTGTGAAGGTAAGAGAGAGAGGAGTGCTCCAGGGAGTGGGGATGGGGGCTGCGCTGAAGGCAGAAGGAATGGAAACGCACACCTTCATTTTATCCCAGCCCCCCATTTACCAACAACCTCCACCACAGACACCGGGTGGGAAAGTGCCATGGCCTTTGGGTTTTCCACAAGGACATCCCTGATCACGCAGTATTCCCCTGTGTTACAGGGCATGTCCAGGATCCAGAGGTAGTCATGGCTAGTGCCGTCGCTTTACCTGGAACATACTTCTTTTAATGTACAGAGGTATCACAAATAATTTTGTGATTCGTGGCTGAAAATGTTTTTGGCTGAACCCTAATGAACTTGATGGAAGAGCTGCAGCTGCGACAGCACGTCCACTGCAAAGCAAAAACCAGCGCATTCTCAACGGTTCGCAAGCCAAAACGCCTGCCACGAACCCTCTCCATCCGAGGTCCATACTCCTGGTACGTGTACGCTCCTTTACCAACCAGGCAGCATCTGACAGAAGACCAGAGAGGATGCAAAAGGGAACTATCTGTTGTTCCTCGCTGGCAATATCAAGGGCATACGGTATGTGTTCTATGTAATTTGTCCCTTTCTGGGCAAAAGCAGCATGGTTTTATTCTCTGACCCTATTCTTCCTGTTTTCAATTACAGATTGAATTTACCACGAGATATAAGCAGCAGTAAGCGCGGCTGGTCCTTGACGGTGCCTGCAGAACAACCTACGAAAATTTCATTCAATCCCATTTCCATCTGAGCTACATTTACAACTAGGAATTATCCTGCTGTAAACCCAATCAACAATCCCCAAAGTCGCGTGTCGGGTGATGTGCCCTCCTTTACACACATGCCGCTCCCTCTTCCTTCTGCAACACCAAATGGAGATAAAACGAAGACCGGCATCTGCAGTCACCTCGCACCCACCGCGGCTCAGCTGCCTGCCAGCACCTCCCTCGCTCTCAGCGCTGGCAGCTGCCACTAAAAGATAACCTTCTGCATCACTGCAACGGCTAATGCTCTGCTTAAACCCTACAGTCTGCAGGCTGAGCCGAAAGCAGATGAAAAAAAGAAACGAGAGAGGAGATGCTGACTCCCCTCCTAAAACCCGAGTCACGCTTCCCAGGAAGAAAACACGTAGTCCCTCCCCACACGTGGCTGTATTGCTTGACCTTCAGAGAGACAATAGACAAAATAGCTTTAAATAACTTCCCATTCAGATCAGTGGGCACTGAGTTTCACTCAGTCCTAAATTGTTCTTGCTCTACTTTGGCTTTTGAGCATGTAAAGATAAGAGCTTTGCTTGAGGAATCCAGTGAGGGAGAAAGGGGAGGAAACAAACTCTGGTGGTTTAGCTCATCTCTCCAAACTTCCTTGCAGCACCTCTAACCGAACAGAGACAAAACCTGGGGCTCAGAGCCATGAAATTCCAATTGTACAAGCAAAGCAAAAAATATATTATTTCCGGCTGCCCTGAAAATCAGCACCTATTAATTTTCTCAGCAAAGAAACCAAACAAGCCTGATAAGCCTCATGAAAAACCTCAACGTGACTGTTGCAATGGGGTAATACAATCCTCAAAGAACGTATTGATTGAAACAGAAATGGAGAAGAAACAGAGTCGCAGCAAGAGAATTTCTAAAACATCACCCATTTCTCCAGCTCCCAGAGAGCAATCTGGGGCACACTTTCTCTCCCCAATCTTGTCGGTTGCCATCATCCTGCTGGATCCATTAATATGCAAGGTTTCAACCTGCAAACCCAGTAAAACCTGGAAAGCTTAGTACCAGTTGGCCCTCTAAAAGCACACAGTCTCTGCAGTCAAACAGCTATGCCATTTCTGTGGACATTTTGCAAAATGAAATGCACTTTCAAATCTATTTGCTGCTTTGGAAAAATTAAACAGACAATTGGTTGGCTTCAGAGACAAAACACAAGATTTGTGGTCGGAACCAATTGTCAGACACGACGTCCAGCAAGAAACAATTATGTTTGCATTGCCCCAAGGAAGATTGCGTGAGCAGAGACATCAGTCCCAGCACATCTCTCATCAGCTCACCATCACCGCTACCAACGCAGGAACAGAGCCAGACCATCGCCACGCATTAACCAGCCCCCTGAGAGATGCACAAAGACCAGACTGGCTCCTGGCCCTGTTGCACCCGTATCTTTAGTACACTGCAAATGCACAAGCTTGCTTGCTTTCTTGACTGCTAACTAGACGTTCCATTTAGATGCGCTGAATAGAGCTGAGAGCTGCTATACCTGCTTGCCTGTACACTGTCTGTGCTGCTGCTGGACTCTATGTGAATAACTCAAGCCCTTGGTACAGTACCATTGGCGAGATAACAGCCACCATCACTGTGACCCACTGCAGCTTGGCTGTAGCACACCTTTCCTGAATGGACATCTGCTCCAATAACAGGAATCAAATCACAGACATGGGGGAGAACAAATTTTTAGCATCCTTATTCAAACCTGACAGCCCTTTCCCAAGAGACTCTCTTCCCTGCCATGTCTTCCAGTTTTAGTCAGGTTTGTTCTCTTCCCCCTGAGGATTTCTTTTTTTAAATATAGTCTCTGTGTATCATCATATATAATGATGTTCTCAGGTCTGTATACCCAGGAACTCAATGCAACCTTGCATGAGACCTGCTGGAAGCAAAGTGCTGCCGTTCTGCTAGGGTGTCAGCATAATCCATAACGGATGAACCCACTGAATTGTCCAACACAATAGAGGGGGAGAAAGGAGTGGAGGCCCACGCTTTGGGCAGTGCCTCCTTTGGAACACGATCTCAAGGCTTCCCATTTAGCTCATGCCAATGTGCCTCCCTGAGCTGGAGACTGCAAAAGGAGGGTGGCCATGCATTCGTATCAATCACGAGGGAAAGTATGCTGTCCAGCATCTGGACACTGCACCTCTAAACACAAAGCAGAGGGAGATACAATGCCAGCAGACAAGCTGAACAGGATCTAGCTGTGTGCCCTGGCAGCAAAGGCAGCTGACCGTGCCCTGGGCTGTACGGACAGGAGCACAGCCAGCAGATGCAGGGAGGTGATTACCCCCCCACCACTCAACACCCATTAGACAGCACCTAAGATATCATACCCAGCTTTGCACCCCACAGTGTGCCCAGGTGGCCAAGAAGACCAACGGCATCCTGGCTTGTATCAGCAATAGTGTGACCAGCAGGGCCAGGGAAGTGATCGTGCCCCTGTACTGGGCACTGGTGAGGCCGCACCTTGAATACTGGGTTCAGTTTCGGGCCCTTCACTACAGGAAAGACATTGAGGTGCTGGAGCATGTCCAGAGAAGGGCAACAAGGCTGGTGAAGGGTCTAGAAAACAAGTCTGATGAGGAGCAGATGAGGGAACTGGCAATGTTTAGTCTGGAGAAGAGGAGGCTGAGGGGAGACCTTATCGCTCTCTACAACTACCCGAAAGGAGGTTGTAGCGAGGTGGGGTCGGTCTCTTCTCCCAGGTAACCAGCGATAGGACAAGAGGAAATGGCCTCAAGTTGTGCGAGGGGAGGTTTAGATTGGGTATTAGGAAAAATTTCTTCACTGAAAGGGTTGTCAAGCACTGGAACAGGCTGCCCAGGGAGGTGGTGGAGTCACCATCCCCCGAGATGTTTAGAAGATGTGTAGATGTGGCGCTTAGGGACATGGTTTAGTAGTGGACTTGGCAGTGCTAGGTTAACGGTTGGACTTGACGATCTTAAAGGTCTTTTCCAGCCTAAATGGTTCTATAAGATCTGTCTAGCCCTGCATGCTGTTTCCAAGCTAAGAGCTGGCAGTCCCTCCCAACCTCTAGCAGGCATCATTTTAGGTACTTCCCGAGCAAAGATTACAGCACTGTGGTGAACTCTCCATGAATTTTTAACACTTTGGCCTCCACAACTCCTGCGCTGCAATACAGAAACCAAACAGGTACTACAAAGTGCATGAGCAGCAAGGTGAGGGTCACCCCATGACCCCACATCTTCTCTCCATTTAACGCTCACTCCCTCTCTGCAACTTGAGAGCAGGGAACCACATAAGCATGGGCCTTAAAGCTCACCGCCCCTTCCCCACCAAGAAGCTTCCACTTCTACAAGGCAGTGCCTCCGTAACCATTTCCCCATTGCTCAGTGGAACGGTGAGATCAAGGCTGAATTGCTCTTACTTTTGTATTCCAGGTGAAAGCCAGCAGCAGAGACGCTGATATCCGAATAGAAATGCAGATAGAGCTGGTTTGAAGTGCTGTTCAGCAGCGCAGGCACTGTAGTTCCTGGGAAAACAAGAGGTGCACAAAGATACTGAAGAGGATTCTTTTTTCCTCCTCCGTGTCCTCGGAGACTAGCTGCAGAAGAGGCTGAGAATGGAAAGTCCTTTAACTTAACAAGCTCTTTTGGTTTTGATCAGGTTCTAATGAGGCCAATTGAGAAATACCCAAGGCCTCTCCGCAATAGCCTTTTCGAAGTCTACTGATGAATTTCATCCTGTGAAGTTTTACCACTTACAGACCAGACAGACTAAAAGCATCGAGAAGGGAACCAGCAGTGAGAAACAGCATGGGCGGAGTGCAGGTCCCCCGCAAGGTCTGGATTCCTTCTCCTGCCTCATTCCCTGGAAGCTGCTGCAGCACCAGGTCAAGGCAGTTCTATCCCAAACGCAGCGCTGGGAGCAGAGTCTGCTGGTCTTTGTGCATGACCCTTCTCTTTACCAACCTCAAAGCACTTTGAACACATTTGTTCATTAAATAAGCAAGAATCGGGCCATCAGTTTGCAAGTGGCTCTGCTATTTGAAAGCTTTATGGTGCTCTTGGGTTGCTTGCTACACCCTGCTCTGCTAAAAGCCATGGTCCCCACTGCTGAGCAAAAGAAAGGTTGTTTTGTAGCCCTTCATCCATTTTGGTGCAAAGCGGCCAGGTTAGGTCAACCTGCCAAGTGGAGTGGTCTGAGCTAACCCCACACAACCCAGCAGCGCTGCAGGAACTCCCACTTCCAGGCTGTGGAAGCCTTCATGGGTTCCTGCAAAAAAACCAAACCTCACCCACTGGTTTTGTGTTTAAGGCTCTCTATCGACATTTTCTGCAGGAAGACAGTAGTCAAATTCCCAATTCAACAAAGCATAGGATTCTCTTTAAGCACATGCTTAAATCTATTCCGAGTCTTTGAAGCCCTTAAGCATATGCTTAATTTCATGTCCATGCTGAAGTCCTGCTGACGTGAAAAGGAATTAAGCACACACTGATAGGCTTCACTGAACATGATGTTGAACACATACCAGAGAAACTTCCCAGCATGGTGGCTGTGTTATCTCCTCCATCGAACACTTCCAGGGAATCCCAGTTCTGCTCAGTAACAAAACTGATCACCTGGATCTGAAGAGAAAAGAAAAAAGTAACAGTACACCTCCTGCAATCGTGCTAATAAGCCAAAATAATATCAATGAAAGGGCCGCTAATGAAGTTAGCAACCCACCCTGGGGCTTTAAGTCAGGGCTGCTACTTATCTGTGTTAATGCACTGACAAAACTTGGAGACCTATTGCCTTTGACCACCGCCATTTGGGTTATACGGCTATTTCCCAGCAAGCTCCACACTCCAAACTTCCGTAGCAGGGGTGCTGTCTTCTCCTGCTACAAAGGGAGAGCTCCCGCAATTTCACAGCTAATTTACAGCAGCTGAGAATCTGAGGCTTTTTTTATGAGAAATCCCTGAAGACTTCTGCAACACTTTCAAATGAAAGCAACCACTAGCAACCCAAGAGCTAAAATAAAAACAAAGAAACCCTCATTAAACCACAAGATTTTTTGTAATCCAGTGAAGTTTCTGCACTGTCTCCCACGGCATTCTCCTGGAGAAGCTGGCAGCTCACGGCTTGGATGGGCATACTCTTTGCTGGGTAAAAAACCGGCTGGATGGCCGAACCCAGAGAGTGGTGGGGAACGGAGTTAAATCCAGTTGGTGGCCGGTCACGAGCGGTGTTCCCCAGGGCTCAGTTCTGGGGCCGGTTTTGTTCAATGTCTTCATCAATGATCTGGATGAGGGGATCGAGTGCACCCTCAGCAAGTTTGCAGATGACACCAAGCTGGGCGGGAGTGTTGGTCTGCTCGAGGGAAGGAAGGCCCTGCAGAGGGATCTGGACAGGCTGGGTCGATGGGCCGAGGCCAACTGTCTGAGGTTTAACAAGGCCAAGTGCCGGGTCCTGCACTTGGGTCACAACAACCCCATGCAACGCTACAGGCTTGGGGAAGAGTGGCTGGAGAGCTGCCCGGCGGAAAAGGACCTGGGGGTGCTGGTCGACAGCCGGCTGAACATGAGCCGGCAGTGTGCCCAGGTGGCCAAGAAGGCCAACGGCATCCTGGCTTGTATCAGGAATAGTGTGACCAGCAGGAGTAGGGAAGTGATCGTGCCCCTGTACTCGGCACTGGTGAGGCCGCACCTCGAGTACTGTGTTCAGTTTTGGGCCCCTCAGTACAAGAAGGACACTGAGGTGCTGGAGCGTGTCCAGAGAAGGGCAACGAAGCTGGTGAAGGGTCTAGAAAACAAGTCTGATGGGGAGCGGCTGAGAGAACTGGGGCTGTTTAGCTTGGAGAAGAGGAGGCTGAGGGGAGACCTTATCGCTCTCTACAACTACCCGAAAGGAGGTTGTAGTGAAGCGGGTGTTGGACTCTTCTCCCAAGAAACCAGCGATAGGACGAGAGGAAATGGCCTCAAGTTGCGTCAGGGGAGGTTTAGACTGGACATCAGGAAGAATTTCTTTACCAAAAGAGTGGTTAGGCATTGGAACAGGCTGCCCAGAGAGGTGGTGGAGTCGTCTACCCTGGAGGCGTTCAAAAAAGGTGTAGACGTGGCACTCCAGGGCCTGGTTTAGGAGGCATGGTGGTGTTAGTTGATGGTTGGACTTGATGATCTTAGAGGTCTTTTCCAATCTTAATGATTCTATGATTCTAACTGCCTTGTTCCTCAGCTTTTAGTCAAATCACTCAAGTTGCATTTTCAAATTTCCCACCTTTCTCTGCCATGCCCATAACGTTTGGAGGCTTAAGGAAGTCACTTGACTCCATCAGCTAGAACATCAATGCAAGCCTCAAATGAGTAATATAATGAGATCTGATAAATCTGCATTTACACTGAAAAGCAGCTCTTATACTTGAGCAAAGATCTACACGTAATTGCACAGATTTGTCTTCCTTGATTACCATTAAAATGGGTTCTGCCTTTATTCCTAAATACCGGGAGTTCAAAGTATTCAGTGTCCCATTAAGAAAAACAAGCTGTGCTATAGATCAAGTTTGGTGAACAGCCTGAGAGAGTCAGACAGTAAACCTGAGAGAAAGCCAACAGTATTTGGAAAAAACCAGCTTTAATCCGTAAGCTCTAGATGAAATTTCCAAACACTGGGTACCTCAAATTAAACTTCTAGGCCAACAACCTGAAAAAGGACCCTTAAAGACAAACCAGGAGCATAAATGCCTTGTGCAACTTGGCCCCAAACAAAAGGCTTCATTTCTTGGCACGCCGCAGAAGCCACAGTTGTTCGGCACCACTGGTGGTGGGTTTGGGGAGAATGCTGAACCTTGGTAATTCCGGCAGGTAGATTTCCCTTTACTTCCAGCCCTCACACATCTGCTTACTGCAGAGCCTCAGTTCTTTGAGGTCTCCTTGGACGAAGATTTCCTACTAAGCCTAATGCTTCTGATCTGCAGTCGTCCTGTTGAATTCAACAGAATTACTCCCTTAAGCACACAGCTCAGCAGGACACATTCACTGGACTGAACACTGTGAAGAGATTTCAATGCCCTGCAAATCTTGACTGCATGCACCCGTATGCACACGCACGTGCATGTACGTACACACACCCACCCTTCCCTCTGTAATCCTGTGAAACCCCGCTCCCTTTTTTCCTGCAGTGTTCTTATTCTGTATTTACTCATCCACTCCAAGTATCTCACTTGCCTTTGCCCTGCTAAACATAAAACACACCCATTTTAAAAAATAATAATGATCAAAAAAAAAAAAATCAAACCCCATTATTTCTGCCATTTTAACCTTTTTCCTCCTTGATTTATTCTGAATAATAAAGCAGACTATGAAGTTCCTGCAAAGTTTTTTTTTTTCCAAAATATAAGGGGAGTTCATCTAGCAGAAATTGCAGTGACCCCCGCAGAGCCATTACTGATCACACTGACCAAGTCAATACCTTTCAGCCTACGTAATTACACCCCTATTGTGATTTACATTATTGGAAGAGAATGTGCATTTTGTTTGCTCTTACATTTTCTAAATTATTTATTCTCCTCGCCCCCCAACTTAACGGAATAAACATTTTTAAGGTCCTAATTCTAGTCTGGCATGTGGATTCACAAGGGATCTGCATCTATTTACTGCCACGTATATAAATTAATTCACTCGGGAAGATTTGCTACAGGAATGAATAATTCATGGCAGAAGTGCTAGCTCGTACACTGATTACATAAAAATCCTGCCAGTGACTCGCCGCTACCAAGAAAGCTTTAATTTCACCTCCTCCTCTGATTTACAGTTGTTTAACCTTTAATTGTTATACAAAATGAGGGTAAACTGATGCTTAAATTAGTATCTAATAACTGAGAACATCTCGCACACAAAAGCGGGCGACCGGGGAAGCAGAGCCGAAGCAAGCGGGGCAGGTTACGCAGCTGCTGTGCGGGAGCATGGCAGGTCCAGTTCCATGGCCATCACCCTGCCTCTGGGCTGCCCCCAACCCACAGCTCCTGCACAGGGCTGCACCATGGCTGTTTTACTTGCTGGGGGCCAATACCTTTCGCCATGCCTTTTTCCCCCATAGAAGACTTCCAGTGGAAATCCCGGCGCCACAAGCTGATGCGATCTGGCTTGATGCCGAGGGAAGATGTCATCCCGCGACCGGCCTGCATCTAAGGGCAGAGCTGAGGGGCGGTGGGTCCCTCGGCACACCAACAGCACCACGTCCCCACGCAGCCCGGCACAGCTGGAAGCGGAGACTCCAGCACTGGTGCAGGTCCGCACGGGCTCTCGCCGAGCACCAGAGAAAGCGGTCATGCTGAAGGACCATGGTCCAGCCCTTCACCAAAAACTTCCCACTCTAGACCTAGAAACTGAACTTATGGCTCTGGTGGTGTTAAAGCTCAGCCACAGGATACACTTTTTTGTTTGCATGCATTCTGTGTTAGACCTCAGAGATCACATGCGGCAGGAAGGGGCGATGGGGGGGGAGGGAGAAAAAGGAAAAAAAAGAAAACCTTTAAAACACTTTGGCATTACATTTTCCAGTTTTACATGAGCGCGCTGCATTTGCACAACCAAAGAGGTGAGAAACAAGTACTTATGAATAAAGACATGCTTTTAACAGCCCGCTGTAATACCCACTTTCCTCTAAGCTTAGCAGACGTGCAAAAACAGCTCCACGGGCTGAGAAGTGGCAGCGAGGGTTTTCACTCAGAACACGGCAGTGCAGAATACAGGCATCTATTTACATTGCTTTAAAAATTAAGTGAATTATCACCTCCTGATCCCAGGAGTCCCAAGCAACTTGCGAACTGCCTCAACTGTTCAGATGTTTGGCTGAGCTAAGTGGATCCTCCTGCCATTTGGGGGTTTTGAGAACGGCTAAAATTTCAGATGAACGGGAAGGTATCAACAGTGACCTCTGTGGCTTTTGAAAACACTGTTCTAAATGGCTTCAAAAACAAAGAGGGGAGCAGAATTTGCTGGACTGGACACAGTGAAAGCCTGGCAGAGGGCACAAAATATTATTCCAGGCTTGTGCTGTTTTGCTGTGAAGCCCCGGTGCTGCTCCCACCAGCTCTGCCATCCCAGACCCAGGTTCAGGTTTCTGTTTGAGTTGTGATGGTGGCCACCCGGTAAGAATCCCCTCTGGGAGAGCAGAACTGTAATCCAGCAAGGCAGAGCTGATGTTTCAATAAAACTGTTGAGAGAAGCACAACTGCTGTGTGCCAACTGCTGTGAGTGCTGCCGAGAGAGAGGAACCCACCTACAAGTCTATTAGCCAAATACATGATAGAGAAATAAAAGCACTTAATGAACAGAAGCCTTGCAGACAAAGTGGTGTAAAGAAGAAGAAAGAAACCCTCTGATAATGAGGCCTGTGGAACGAACGAACGTGGTAAAGAATCCATCTCCTGTGCGTCAACTGCTGTCAGTGCAACGCATGGTGAGCTGCCTTCTGTGAGGACAAGGCACATATGTGCTGAATGGGAATTTTATCTAAGGTTTGGTCTCTGATGTTGGGCTTAATTCTCAACATCGTCTAGTCTGCATGACTGTTTCTGCAGAGGAATGATAAGGACCACAAAAAGACCTGAAGAGAGAGCTCATTTACCTGGAGACAATGAACAGCAAAGCTGTAATTGTATAATCATACTGCTGCAACTCTGCTGGCATAACAAATCCACGCAGGCACTCCGAGCAAGCAACTCTTCCTTGGTGTAGCTTACATTGCTTTCAACATTGCATAATTAAGCAGTATAAAGATAGATGCCCAAAATACCACAATTATTTTGTTACACCAGAACAGCCACATGGCTCCAGTTGATTTCCCACGGAGAGTGCCTCCAGGAGGCAAAAATCCATTGAAATATTACCCACTTTTGGCAGTCATAGTGTAAACGAATGTCTGATTCTAGAGAATTACACATTCAACCCATCTCTTTCCTGTGAGGAACAGCAACTTCATAACGCATGGCCTCTTTAAGTGCACCAGATACTGCGCGTTCCCCTCTCTAGCTCATGCTGCAGCGACAGCTGCTAACACTGTACCTGTATCCCTGCTCCTTCGGGGACTGTTATCTTCCACACACAGTTGAGGCTATTCAGGTACGGCTCAGGGAAGCCAGGGGACAGGATGGTTCCTTTGCGTTCAGTCAAATTTCCACCACATGGCACTGAAATAAGCAAAGTAATGCTTGAACATGGAGGGACTTGGCTCTATACTAAAACATTCTCTTTAAAACGTCTGTCCGCGGACAAAAAAGCAAGCAGAATTGGCTCATGATTTAAGGGTAAGATTTGTATGAACAATCCTCTTTTCAGTAAATCTCTCATGTAACTTCTAACACAAGCAGCACACAGTCCTTAGGTGTGGGGAACACTGGGTACATCAGCCCACAAGACCGGTTCTTCAGGAGCTGCTCTCCTCCAAAGAAGTTGAAAGCCGCTTTCAGACAGATCTGATTTATTTAGATGCTGTCCCAGATCCCACAACTGAGTATTGGATCAAAAGGTCCCTTCCCTGACATTTGGGGTTAACTGCCCTTGTTCATAGGCAGGCCTGGCTTTTGTATGTAAGAGGTATGAAATCGGGGGTTTTTGTTTCGTTGGGGTTTTGGGTTTTTGTTGTTTTTTTTTTTTTTTTTTTTTTTTTTTTTTTTTTTTTTTAACCATCACAAAGGATGTAATTTATTTTTCTAGCACAAACTGCTGAACTGTTTTGTCTTTTCTTCCCCCAAACCTAAAGATACCTACCCACACAGGTGGGTACCGAAACGTTCCACTGAGCCAGTGCCCCGGGCATGGTGAGGCACTCGATGGTCCGGGAGCCCTGGAGCGCGTAGCCAGCACTGCACTCGAACCGCACCACCGCCCCCACCGCAAAATCGCTGCCCAGCCGCCGGCCGTAGCGAGGCTCCGGGACTGAGCTGCACTGGGTGGCACTGGTCCGCGGAACCGCTTGCATTGCAGACAGGAGAAACCAGCAGGTGAGTGTGCAATTGCAAAGCAGAACCAAACCAAAACAAAAAACAGTTAGAGCAAACATTTTGAAATATTAAGTACCAAGTTAAAGATATGTTAAAAACAACGTAGGAATCTGATTATACCTAAACCCCAGAGAGTGGCTGAATCCAAACATGCCCATTGAGAAGCAAAAGAAATAACATTTCACTCAAACTTCTGTCAATTCAAGTGTTACTTGAATAAGTAACAGCAGTAAAAGCAGCCAGGACATTACAGAACCATGCATACTTTCTGAGATGAGACTGTTGGCCTTCAGAAAACTTATCATCACATCAGAAAGGTCATTTCTAAATAGGGAAACCCAGGCATTCAGCAATGACTTTCCAAAAAGTTGGTTTGCTATAATGCCAGAGCCTCAGCAGAAAACCCTTTAGGTTTCTCAGCTCACTTGGCCTCATTACTATAAAGGACAGCAATTTTAAACAATCATCTTCATGATGAGAAGGGTAAGAGAGAAAAAGGGGAATTTAAGTTGTGATGCTGCATCGCCAACTCTTGAAATTGCCTGCATTCTTGTTCGATACTGGAAACGACAGTGAAAGAAAGAAATGGAGAGTCTGACAGATAGCAGGGGGAAAAACAACTCAAAGAAATGTCTATTGCTGAGGAAGAAATCAATTTATATTTTTCCCTGAGTTGCTTTACAATTTATTAGTGTTTAATGCCTGAGTTGCTGGAAAGGGGGAAAATGCAAAGACGATGAGCACATTAGCTTTATCGTTTGATTTTAATTTGATTCAGAGACATGAATGTCAAACCCACTGTCAAAGGCATCACACAAGACGATCAGCAAGAAGCTGAAGTCTGAAGTATGTCAGTGGTCTGGGGAGGGGAACGGAGAGGCAGAAAGGAGCCACTTATGATGATGCACTACTTTGGGCAAATCCAAGATAGGCAAAGTACTCATGGATTTGTACCCCTGCTCAGATAACCCCAGCTCAGCCATTTGTGACCGACGAGCATGTGCTTGGCCTCTCTCCAAACCATGGAAAGAATCGTGCCTGTGTGCCTGACCCTGCAGCCCCGCTCTCCGGTTCAGGCTGCTTTCAACACGCTGCTCCAGGCTTCCGACTCCTTCGCCTCGGGGGAGCTTGGCCATACGCGTGCATCACTGGGTGGGGGAGGCTTTGGGAGAGAGAACTCCCCGTTTGTGTAAAAATGAGAGTAAACGCCATTAGAGCCCGGCCAGGCAGATCAAAACCAGGGCTGGTTCTTTCTTTTACTCTTGCTTTCTGCAGTAATCACTGAAGAGTGCGCAGCTCATAATTAGCATGCAGGAGGGAGGAGATAATCTTTACTGATTTCATCAAAACCTTTGCTTTGCTGAAATCTTTAAAGATTACTATCGGAACTACAGTTGTTTTACAATAATTAGGCAGAAATTCAAGAGAACGGATCTCTGGATATTATAAAATCCAAACCATGCTTCACTTCGCCCCCGGAGAAGGCACGAGTCCCCCTTGCTGTCTGTCCCCACTTTACAGTCACATGCCTGTAAAAGCTTGGCTGAACCACAGACGACTACACAAAGCACGTGGGTGAAAAAGCCCTTCTGGTTTCCCACTATTCTGTGCATCACTTTCTGTTTACTACTTTAAAATCTCTAAGTGGGATTCGCCCAATGCAATGCAAGCTGTTACTGAAAGGATCAAGGGGCAAAAGTTTGACAGCAGGAGACCTAAGCCTATGACACGGAGAGAGGAAGGATTTTACAGAGCTGCTAGACAAGTGTTCAGCTGCTTACATCAAGAAATGTGCTAAAATGCTAGTGGGAAAAATTGCTTGCGTATAAATCTCAAGAACTCACTGTGTACTCAGGGCATGATTCAATGAGATACTTCTGATACTAATCCAGGGACGTGCGAGGGTTGAGGCTGAGTGAAAATGGAAGGTCTGAATATGAAGTACCTACAGGAGCCAGACAGCCCTGCAAGTTCACTGCTACCAAAATAATCTTGATCTCCTGTGATATTTCCTGTTCAGACAGAAAGTGTGCAAGGACCCACAAAAGCACCACCCTGCCAAAAGCAGCTCAGGACACTTCCAGACATCATAGTACTTTTGACCATTATCTCGGGACCAACCTGAGGACATCTCCAGGACACAACTGTACTCACCTTGGTAGACAAAATGAAAACCTTTGGCTGTAGATTGACCCTTGGAACTAAATTTGATGAGAATCTGGTTGGTGGTAGCTAACGGTAATGATTCACCTAGATGAGGAGAAAGAGATCAAACAGGAAAGACACGAGACTACAGCATTAGCTACACAAACGGGTTGCACAGAGCAAGGTGTTAAATGGCAGGCTGTATTTTTAGCTTGCTTTTCCCAGCAGCAACAGGGACACGTTCCCTACCTGTATGAGAGCCCGAGAGGGAGCTAAGGAGCCGGGAGTGCTGGTTGGGGCCGTCATGGACTTCGACGACGTCGTTGAGCGCGGTCTGGAAGAAGGCGAACTGCCCAAAGACCACTGCGAAGGGAGGGAGCACTGGTCGGGGTGGGCAGCGGGATGAGCCGCACTGCCGTCCCCACACAGCCAAGGCCTGGAGCCAAGGCATTTCAGCTTCTTTTCTTTCAGGAGCTTGGCAAAGATAAAAAGGGCCTGACTGACAGCCCTGGAAGATGGGAGCCCTTTATTTATCCACAAAGTAGGCATAACAGAAGCAGCAACCAGCCTCCCCCGTGTTCACTTGCCAGTACACTTTAACACTGATTCATAGGCCAAAAGGGATTCTTTTATGAATCATCCCCCTTGCCTGCCTGCATAACACAAGGTATGTAATTTCACCAACTGATAATTATTATTTATTATTTGTATTGAACCTCTGCCATGAAGCGGGCTCCCGTTGGGTTAGGCATTGTACAAATCCTGAACAAAATAACAATCCCTGTCCTGAAGAACTTGATTTCTAGATTGAACCTCTCTGGTCAGGGAGGATGACTGCTAGGGAGAGAGGACACTACAATTTTATCAACAGTCAGTCCTAAGCCTGTCTACAGAGACTGCTAACGAGGGAGCCATGCAGTGCTCTGGGTCTTACTGCGTACATTGTAAATGCACCTAGGAGCAGGCAGAGCTTATACAGAGGAGAAAATAATGAGAGGATCAGAGCAATTTTTTAGTTAGAGCAAAGAGACTTTAGTTATTTATCTTTATTTTTCAGAATATAATAACAGATTTTTCCTCCCAAATCTGTACTTAGAAGATTTTTCTCCCCCCTTTGTCTTCTCTCCTAGCTTTGCATTTTCAAGCTGTAAGTGCCCAGTTGCAGATTCACAAGCTGAGAGGTCTCTTGCTGTGAAATTCATCATCCACCAAGCTATGACATTTGTTTCCTGCACATTCAGGTTTCCAGCACAGCTTTGATGCTGGGAACACTGAAAGAGTGACGATAGCACACCCTGATGCCTGCTGGACACAGAATCTCAGAAGCAAAGGAGATGGGAAACGCATAATGTTCACTACTAATGGTTTTCCTGCTTGTTTTTAATGAAGCTATTGAAAGGTAGCAGGCGGAGAAGAGAAACTAATTTAGCTGTCATCCTGCTGTAGGCAAAAGTCAGACTTGCAGATCAAGACTGTCTAGCCCTCTAGTTATTGTGTTTCTTAAGACAAAATCAAGATCAGCTATAGTACAACAGGGTAAGAGGTGGAAGAGAACAGTGCGGTATTTCATCAGATCCAGGAACTCAGCGGTAACCTGCATGCACACGGGCAGAACGGCAATTTGAGTGGAAGGAGCTTATAACTGATGTCTGTACCTGGTATCCTTATGTCACACCTTGCTATCTTAGCAAAGGAAATCACAAACAACTGGAAAGACCATAGGGACCGACTAGATCAATATAATGCACTGAGATGCAGTATCAAATAACAGAATTTAGAGACCTTCACCTGCCAGAGCTGTCAGCGCAAGTGCTCTTTAAGAACTCTAAATTCCCTTCAAACAAGAAAATATGTTAACCAGTACTAATATCCAGCTAGCTGCCTCAAAGGTTTCTAGAACATTGATCATTCTCGTGTTCAAGCTCTGACCAAAATTAAGCAGCACTGGACTCTATAAAAAGAATGCCAGTCCATTTAAATGGATCTGGCTTTTGTTCGGATCTAATTTTAAAATTTAATTTACATGTTATTTAAAAATAAAAATTAGTCATAAGTACCGTAGCTGCACATCCACAAAACTATACATTTATGTGCTTCTCTGTGCAGACAGATTATTCAGCACCGCAGTTAGCACGTGTTTATGGTAAATACATTTTGTACTCTCAGAGGTCCTCCGAGTCTGCTGTAGCATTAATCACCATGAATTATTTTTTGCTGATTTTTCAACTCTGCATGACTGGATATAGTGCAGGAACTGGAAGGGGAAATCACAAGATGGTGGTTTTTGTTAGGTTTGGGGTTTTTGTCCCCTCATTTTTGATAGATTTTGAAATTCAGAACATTCCCATCATCCTTACCAACTACAATAAAGTGTAAATAGTGCCACTTACTATTTGCCAGTCTCCCTTACCTCCACTTACATATGCACTTATTCTACTGCTTTGTTCAAACAAAATAAACCCAAACAAGAGAGTTGCACAGACAGTAGGACAGATTTTCAAAACCCGTCCAAAAACGATACCATAGTCCTTCGGCACAACGATGAAGTACAAGCAGACTTGTCCGCTGGTGTAGTTCTGGGGATAATTCGGAGAGAGGACAATGCCGTCGGAGCCTGTGTACTGACCGCCACAGGGCGCTGCAAGAGAAACAAGAAGAGATCACTGAGCGTACCCGTACCAAAGCCTGCCTTGAAATATCAGCCTTTTTCCTGCTGCTTTGAGATCCCCCCCGCCCATGCGCTGTAACGCTGTGCAACGTCAGCTGCCCCCAGCCACGATCGATTCCACGCTTCAGGCACCGCAGCTCTTGCTGCAAGTTCTTACTAAGAACAATAAGGCTTACCCTAACCTGAGTTCATGCCTGCTTCGCATTTAATTACCAAGACCACGGCAAGGCTAAGGGATAACGTGTATGATGTTGTAGCCTGATGTGTGATTTGCACCGCTCTCCACCCGACTTTAAAGCTCAGGACCTGACAGAATGAGCTCCTACTCTTTTCGTCCTTTCTCAGCGGCAGGAGCCTGGCTCCAGTGGGAACGGCGTCCTCCCCACCAGCACCTTTCTGAGTCAGAGATTTCATTCTTCCAGTCACCACAGACTGACAGCTATCTCTTGACTCACTTCTCAGATTAAGAAGGTTTGACTGCAAACCCATCCTTTAAACCATTTTCTCATTAAGCCAGAAAATGAACTAAAAAAACCAACAGAACTCTAAGAAAAAATTGCATTCCTTTTTCTCAGTAAACCCTGACCCTGCCCAGGAAAGCACATGCTTAAGGGCTTTGATTAGCACGGATCAGAGGTTAAGCAAATGCTTAAGTGGCTTCCTGAATCCTGCCCTGCACTAGGACGCAGGTTTTGTCATGCAGATAATCTGTTCTCTCCAGTTTTCTCTCTCTCTCAAAAGAAGGTTCAAGAAACTTCATATAAGCTAGCTCTTCCCAACCTCAGGGTGCTAAAAAAAATGAAAAATTATGAGACACTGAGAAAAAAACCACCTCTGTCCCCTTGCAAGCAGCTCTATGCAAACGTAACATCATGTTTTGCATTAGGATAGACTGCTGAAGTATCTGGCGATAGGCAGATCATTCTCTACTCACCTTTCCCCCTTGGGCCTTACCTGTACAGGTAGGTCGAGGTTTGTTCCACGTGGGTTTTCCATCCCCTCCCATTATGCACGTCAGCGTGGAGACCCCTTCAATGTCATACCCTCCGTCACAGTAGTAGGTAATCGTAGATCCCAGCTTCAGATCTGCACCCACTCGTGTGCCATTCTTAATCGATCCAGGATCAAAGCATGACTCCCGGGGATTTTCTGCAAGAGAGAATTGCCAAGATCTTTATTGGCCTGATACAGCTACTGTAAAATTTTGGTCAATGGCACGGTTTTTGGCTTTTCTCATCTGGTAATCTCACTTAAGCATATTGTAAAGACTATTACCATTTGCAGAGTTTAGACTGCAAGCATTCTCTCCTGCTGCTGAATCTGGGGAATTATACAGGTCAGATTCTGGCCCAGACCATTTTCTCATGCTCAGCTCCAGCACAAGTATACCGGAAGAAGGAAGGCTTCAGTTCACACATTTACTGGTACCCAAAATCCAATCAATGAGGCAAAGCTTGGATTTAACTGTCTACACTCGCTCTCCTTTCTTGCTCAGGGGACAGACTGCAAGGAGCTTTGCAAACCAGGGCATATAAACACAGATTGAACATGCAACATATTTCAGATGTGCTACATCTGTTCACATTATCTCCTTGGCACCTATCATTCCTGTATCTAAGAGCTGTCTGCTCTCACCATGGAAATACATAGTGCCATGTGCTAGCTGGTTGACTCTCCAGATGTGCAGCATGGCTGCAATTATGGCAAAATGATTACAAGCAGTTAGACAAAATGAAGACATTTTTCTCTCTGTTCACTATGCCCTGCAGAGTTAAAAACCCCATTTACATATGAAAATTCCAGTAAAGACTACAGAGCTGTCAGGACTTGGATATTTCTTTCCTCCTTCTTCTGAGGGCTTTTTTCTTTTTTTTTTCTTCTTTTTTTTTTTTTTTCTGCATGAAATATAATTAGAGGCTTTGATTAATCCTGCTCTTTTGTCATTTGGAAATTGCTCATTAAAGATGAGGGCTTTTCTGAGAGCAGTGGGTCTGTGAACAATTATAATGTGTTTAAGCATTAAATCATGGGCTTTTAGTATTTGGGGAGGGGGTGGAGTGAGAAGCAGAAAACAGTAAAGCCCCCAGATCTTGCTTTTATTTCTTTGTTTGCAGTGAAAAATAGGATTAGTTCTATGGTTTCCTTCACACAACAGCTGTACCACCAGCTAGCGACGCAGGTAAACAGAGCACAAAAGGACATGAAATGTTTCCACCAGGAACAGCTGCCCTGAAATGCAGAAGTGAGGCCACTGGTTTTTCCTAGAACACCAGTTCCCTATTTTGGGAGCCACAGACCAGTCAACCCTCAATGCTCCTCACAGACCATCACACACTTGTATCATCAAACTTTAAATCATGAAGTCCTGGGTTCTCCTCTGTGTTAGCGGTGTCTTGCTGCACGAACTTTGGACAAGCCACTTTTCTTCTGAGCAACCCTGTTCCCCAACCAAGTAACAAGATGTTCCAGTTTATCTGACCCTGGGAAGAGACACACGTGTGCCTAGAAGCATAATTACTGCAGCATTCAAAAAAGCGCTTTGATACTCAGAACATGATGGAGAAGATTGGGGTTCTAAGACAAAAGAAGTTAACAAATATTTTTGTCCCATTATTTCCCGTGCGTGATCTGACAGTAGGTCCTGCTGAGACACCAGCTAGACACAATGGGGAAATCTTGGTTATGATGCGTACGACATCAGGACCAAAAAGCTTATTTCAGTCACAGCACTGGAAAGCAAAGCCCTTAGCTCTCTGGTCAGCTCAGATAAACATACTTCCTCCTCGTTCATCCTTAAGCTTGTGAGACATCAGCTGTAGTTGGAGAAGTGAGCCTTTACTATTACCGCAAGTCAATGGAATATTCCTGTACAGACTGGTCATCACGGTCCACAGAGGTGACGAATTGCTTCTGGGCATCAATCAACCAGAGCACTGAAGATGAGCAGTGCAGTTGCATGGCCCACAGTCCACTGTAGCACACAAGCCATCTGCAAGTGTAAATGCTTCATTTACTTCTCCAAAATATTTTTTCACTCCGCAAGCCTTTATTTCTCTGAATTGCTAATGTTCATTTTTAGACCCTTTCACACAAAAGCTGCACCCAACGGCTTCCTTCTGACCACTTTATGCCTCTCTTGTTATTTTGAACAGTCTCACTGCCTTTCATCTAACAAGTTGATGTGGCTTCAACCTATCAATCAGCCTCCCACCCGGCTGTCAGATGTCTAAGCCACGCGCTTGATCTCAGCCTCTGCTCTTGCTTTGGAAAATCATGACATTCAGTGCTCAAGTCACTCTGTCGACTGCTGAAAAAAGGGTGGTGGCTGATGGCTGAGCAACAGCCCCACTGCTTTTGTTGTGTTTTCCTCATTCTTGACTGTTTCTCTGTTCCCTTGAGGGTCTGTGCCTTCAGCGATACCACTCACCTTAGAGGACGATGCATCCTGACACAGTAGTCCTATGCGTGTCTCCGGCTGAACAGTCCTCTGCAGATGAACTGCTCTGGTGATCCTCAGCAGTAGGCTACAAAGCAGGAGCTCAACTTTAAGGAAATATTTGGTTGCGTGGTGACAGCAAAAGACTCGTAGAGGGATGTGGGAAAGCCGCAGCTTTCCCAGCCTTTGATTTATTAGGCTATGAAGTGAGTACAGCACGGCTTGCCCACTTAGAATTAACGTTTTATTTTCACTCAGACACTTCAGAAATCAAGGACTTTACCCTGATGTCCCAATTAACATGGATTCAGGCTGCCAAATGTTTAGGAAACAGTCAAGACAAAAATGCCACGAGAACTGGCTCATTAGTCCACAGAAAGCAGAAATTTTCTGTGCCTCCCCTCTCCTTTCCCAAGGAAAACTCAAAGCCTGCATGAGCTCCTAGGCCAGGAGGTCAGGCTTTCGTCTGCATGTTCGAGAACAGCTTCACCGCAGAGCGGTTGTCCGCCCAGTGTGTCATGAACTCCATGTCTGTGAACATGTGCAAGCCTTTATTAAGAGCTAAGCCTTAAAGCAACACCAGGAGATATTGTCTAGAAGACTTTTTTTTCCCCACAACAGTCATCATATACTGAAGACAGGACAAATTACAAAATCTTCCAGACCAGGGGCAGCCTTGGCACCCTGAGCAGCTTGGCTGCTGCCACACCAGCTCGCCAGGAGCCTAGCATCCTCCGACTCATCCCGGCTAAATGGACTACCTTTGCCAAAGGACAGGTCTGGTTTTGAAATGCAAGTTGTTTTAGGGTCAAGCGTCATCTCCCATTTCTGACTGTTTTAACAGCAAACAGCGCTGGATGTTTTTAAACAGCTTGCCTTGCAATGGAATTTTACAGAATAGTGTTTCTGTGGGGAATTTCCACCTTAAATAACCCGTAAGTAATGCTGAATATATGTTTATAAGCTCAGGATGGGCAAAATAGTTCTGGCAAAATAGTGAGAGATTTGAAATAAGGCTTGGGGTTTGGGTTGTGTGGTTTTTTTTTTTCTTCATTCCTTTGGAAGGGTGAAAAGTAATCAGTTGTGCTTCATTTGCTTTCAATTTCACGCCTCTTCACTTCTGGCCCACAACAGAAACAGGAAGTACTAAAAAGCATGAGAAAACCTCCTGCTTTGGAGTATCCAACCTGGAAGCTTCTTCCTACCCTCTGCCCCAAGCATGAGGAGCCAAACCTAAACACGCACCTCGGGTCCCATTCAGCACCAACCCGGCGGGATAAGTTGCTCAGGTGGATGCAGTGACTGATGGAGTCCGACCCACTTCTGTGGCCCTGACAACAGGTCCTCAACACACACAAAATATAAGGGGGGAGGATAATTTGGGAAAAGCTCTCCAAACGACTAGCCTGCCCTTTACCTTACTAACAAAGGGTGGTCTCAATTTAAAAATACCAGTCTATGAATACATAAAATGTATCTTAATAAAATCTGTGGTTTGCAAGATGCTGCAATGCAAACTGATTATTGGAATTCAGTTCATTTCCCAATGAGAAAAGATAATCGTCACTTTAGAGATTCATCCCTGGCCAAATTTAGAAGTGTCTCTGACAGTATTTTCTGGCAATGGCAACTTAACAGAAGACCCTCATACCAAGGGATCTTTTAAATTGACTGGAAACAGTTTTTGAAACTTACCCAGTGTTGCTCTGTAACCAGACTCCCAAGAATAACTAAGAGATACAAACATTATCTTGGTTCAAAAGGTAATACATGTAGAGATAGAGTTAAAAACCTTAGTTTTCTGTAGCTGAGACCCTTAAAAGACTTCTTAAGCAACAACTGGAACAAGAGATAAATTTTAGGTATATTGCAAGCCATCGCTTTCCTGCGTTTAAGCTTTTGCTTTGTAATTGTCTTTCCCATTTTGTAATCAAGAACTTAGCCTTTTGCTTTGTTAGGCTAATACTTGTTGGGCTCAAGTGAACCTGCTACAAACACAGCATGCTGCTTTCACAGAAATGACAACATGAACTAAGCGGGTGTTGCAAACAAGCACTTTGTTAAGGATTACGATAACTTCAACAGACCTCAGACAGATGCCTGAGCAGAGCAGGTCTTCCTTTTCAGGAACCAGCCTGAACCCAAAAATCTACTCCCTACTGCTAAGTCATCCCAAAAATAAATTCCTCCCCCACTGAAATCCCAAGCTATCGCATTTAAGTTTCACCTGACCCTGTGAATCAGTCCAAGGCTTTATGCAGGCAGTAAACCAAACCTCTGTAAATTTAAGTGTGCGTGGGGAAAGCACACTTACAGTTTCTTTGCTGGTAACCCTAGTTTGATTTTTCATTCTGCTGCACAGCTGACAAGCAAAAGATAGGAGCTCATCTATCAGAAATCCTGCTGGTGTACTGTATCAGTGTAGCTAAACTGGGAAATTGCCTGGCTGAAGATCTGCCCTCAAACACCTCTCTTTGGCATTGCTGCATTCCCACTTCACTCTCACTGTTGCGCTCTATGCAAAAACTGGCATAATAAAAGCCAAATTCATTCTTCTCTCTCTGTTTTCTCCATTCCTCCTGGCCCCAGATGGCAACTTTCTCTTGAAGAGCCATTGCCCCTGAAACAATTTCAAATGAAGCGCTGAGGCTGTTTGAAATTCACCCGACACACCGTAGCTGCAGGCTAGTGATACAGTCCCGGTCCCAGAGAAGATTCAGGATTTCAAGGAGGGACTGACAGATGGCTGCTTTGGGTTTTTTCCCCCAAACATTACCAAAAGATGACTACAAAGCCCCTGGTAATTAACAGTATTTCACACAGAGCTGACATTGGTGATATATGGTATTTAGGGAGCTATGGGCAGAAGCTTCCATGGGCTGCAGCACTGACCAAACCCAATAAGATGGCTGAGAGAAGACGGTATCTTCGAAATGTACTTGGGATTCCACGCTGGCAAGGAGCCCAGCTCGGTATTTGATTTTCTTTCACACATGCTCCCTCCTGCATTTCTTTTCTTCTTTCTTCGATTCCCCAAAGTTCTATTTTCTGCCGCTTCTCAGACTTGAATCCCAGGTTCCTTTTAAAGTGCAGGGAAATTAATGAGCAAACTTAAAGCCTCCTTCTTTTCTCTCAGCAGTTTGGCTTTGTGGGAAGCATGTAGGCGCGATTAACACTGTAGGAGTGTTTAGGAGAAAAACGCATCCCACAACCACCCTAATTTAATGAGATTTAATTTCTTAACTACTTTCTGGATGCCCAAAAAGGGGAAAAGAAGAAAACCCAAGACTTAATTTTTAGTAAAATTAATTCTAATGAGAGCAGAAAACTTCTAATCTCTTGAATCTTAAGCAGTGCTGATTGTCTTTGTCTTATTATTTCATAAGTTTACTAGAGGGAAATTCATCTGTTCAGCATAACTAATAGGAATTGCCATTTCACTATCATTTAACCTCTGGTCAGGTAAATTCAAAAGCAGGAACCACAGACCAGAGACAGGGTGTAGGAAGAGAGAATTGCCCAAGCACACAGCGAAAGCAGCAGCAGCCCTGAACACACAGCAGCAGCCCATCAGCTCTCCAGCACGAGCTGCTACTGCTCCCGCAGCACACAGTAGGGCCAACCAGACTCAACAGCCTGTTTCACAGTGTACCCCACGGATGCAAAGCCATGTTTCATAGTGGCACGCATCCAGCACAGCTGAAGCCGTCAGTGCTTTTTTCCCATACTGCAAACTAGTCCATATAGGCCAGAGCAGGCTTGAAGAATCATTTCTTTCTAGTCCTGTTTTTTTCCCCAGTTTTTAATCCTTTTCCCCATTCTGCGTAATCCCTCCTCATCAGATCCAGCTTTTCAGAGCTTATTTTTTACTACAGTTTGTAACAACTCCATTCTTCTAACTACCCTATGCACAAACAAGGAACACACTGGCAAAGCCTCCCTTTTTTCCCATCTCCCAGCACAGCAGTGCCAGATCTGTCACTTCTCAGCTTGCTCCATCGACAGAGAGCTAAAAGCACCCAGAGAAAACTCTAACCACTGCCCCTGCATCTCACCATTAGAGCTGAAGCCACCAAAACGTTTTACTTCTTCCTCAAGCAAGCAAGAAAAAAAAGCCACTGCTCTAATAACACAGATACCTGTGAACCACTCTGTTCATTTTACTAATTATTAGTGAATTTTTAAGTAGATGCTTTAGAAACTTAAGTGAAGCAAAATGCACAGATATCAGGAGAGCTCCACTGACTCAAGAGAGCTGAGCATCCACCCCCGTGATCCTCGCCTCTAGATATCGCCACCCAATCATTTGGTACACTCTTGAATGACAGTATCAAAAATTCAGACTGAGATCCCATATGGGATATGTATGTCTGCACCTCCTTTTCTTGGACAAGGTGCTCGTGCCACTAAGAATAAACCTTAAATCCATGGCAATGTGGAGCATTCCTAATAACCAGCTAACAGTTCAGCACACTCTAGTACTCTGAAAGCTCAAATCTGCAACGAAGCGGCACGTTCTGCTCACTAAGGAGAAGACAGAACTATTTAAATTCAGGGTGGAGCAAGAAAGATTATACAGAATACAGCCTGTACATAAATATATATTTCCTGGGAATCTCCCTTGATTTTCTTTAAAGAAAAAAAATGATGTAAAAACTTTCTTCTCTGTTAATGAAAGCCCCACACAGAAGCAGCCACATGTGACTGATCCTCAGCCACATAACAGTCCGTTTATGCTGCTGTTATCTACCTTATGCACCCTGGCTCTTCTGCTAGCCTCCAGGATACCCTCTCTTCAACTCCCAATTTTCCCTCCCATGCCTCTTAATCAGCTTTGGTGGTAGCAAAACAGACAGCAGGATTACTGCCTGAAGAGAGGTTTCCACAGTTTCTAGAGCTTCTCCCATTTGGTTCAGCTAGGTGGTTTAACCTGAGAATATGTGCAGGTAAAATACCACGTATTTGCTGAGTCAGCTGGGCCAGGTGCATCCCCAGACAGCTCTTACCTGTGTAGTCAATGACAAATCCGGTGTTGCTGACCGATGCATCGCTTCGGAAAGCAAGGAAGAGGCTGTTACTGCTGCTCTCTATCCTCTCAGGTAGCTGGGAGCCGTAAAAGCTTCCAATCAGGGGGCTGAGTGAATCGGGTCCATCGTAGATATGAAGGAAATCATAGCCAGGCTCCAAACTGAAGCTACAAAGCCAAAGGAAGAGTGCTTGAAGTATGAGCATGCTACAGCAATCCCTGGAGAACAACAGAGACTGGTCTTGATGGGCTGTACAACTACATAGCTGAGAGACTGCTTCTGCCCCAAAACAGCTCCTTAGCTAAGTACAGGACATTTCTGTCTCCATTCCACATGTAAGGATTCGAGGAGTGGTGATACAGTCAAGAGCACAAAAGCATAAGCCACTGTTGCTGCAGGGGCTTCCTATGCCGCACCAGTTACATGGGTATGTTCTGTAGGACCATGGGTATATCAAAGAGGAGCTACAGTTGAAATATGTGCATCTTCTCCCAAATTAAGGTAACATCTGAGAACAGATTACCCAGGACTATGGGACAGTCCTACCAGGTTTGGTTTGGTTCCTTCAGAGAGGAAAGGATCCCCGTGCAGACCCAGTTCATCCCGGCAGTGCCCCACCGCTGGTATCCCCTGCCCGTCCCCACAGGCAGCCACAGAAGTGGAACCAAAGAGCTCTCAGGTACGTACATGTTAAATACCAGGGCAATGACATAATCGGGAGAGACGGTCAGCTTCCAGTCACACTCCTTCCCCGGCGGGTAGGGCTCTGGGTACTGCGGGGACAAGATCACGCCTGCCGGTCCTGTCAAGATACCTCCACAGGGAGCTGGAAGGCAATCAAGCAAAGGGATGAGGCTTTGTCTTAGAGAAACTTAAAAAATAGTAGATGAGATGCAGGAAGCGGGGGGGAGAAAGAGAGAGATGGATAGACAAGGGGCAGAGAGGCAGTGTGCAAGGCTGTCTCATAGTAAGATATGTATTACAAGAGCTTGTGGTGGCCCTAGCAGAGACGAGGGCTCTGTTATTCCAGACAGGGTATGTACGTACGTACACACTCACACACACACTCTCTCTCTCACACACACACACACACACTCAGAGTTGTGGACACTATTACAATCTTCATAAGATATCTAAGTGAGCAACCTGAAGGAGAAAGAGATGCTTTATGTTTTTCTGTTGCATTTATTTAGGCAACTGCTGGTCAAAGCCTGGATGGTTGCTAAATAAGTGAAAGCATGTTGTCTGGGTCTAATGGCTTGTTCGTGTTTATTACGGCCACCAACACATTAAATGTCAAGCTGATTGAAAAATCCATTATTATTTTTTTAAGGCTGAAAGCGCCTGCATATATTTCCACTGTGGGAAATAGTCATGACTGATTTATTACTGTCAGCGTTTCTGCAGTCTCTTCACGAGGGTTGATGCTCTGAGATTCCCCCCGTGGCTCAGA
Organism: Fregata magnificens; assembly: GCA_013389945.1. Classification (NCBI taxonomy): domain Eukaryota; kingdom Metazoa; phylum Chordata; class Aves; order Suliformes; family Fregatidae; genus Fregata; species Fregata magnificens. The sequence goes on along the minus strand of WAAD01032611.1, from coordinate 648,198 downwards.
TTGATCCTCCCAGATTTGGGATGGGGGGAGAGAGAGGGGAGCACAGTTTGTGTTAAACTCAGGTGTCTGACACTAACCAGCCTACAGCAATGCAAACACCGAGGAGGAAATGACCTACCATGGGAGAGAACAAATCTTGGAAGGATCTTCCATGAACGAGCGAGCATGTGTGTGTGTCTTGTGGGCTTTTATCAAGCCCTGCAAATACACAAGGATCTCCAGGTATCAGGTAAAATGTAACGGGGCTGTTCTACAAAGATCACAGCAGAGATTAAACTAGAGACCCTTCTCCAAGGCCCAAAAGGCAACTTCTGCAATCAAGTCCAGTTACAAGCTACTGCAGGCACCAAGAACTGTTATCCCTCTCAAATAGACAAGGAAATCACAGCACAGACAGTGAAGAGTTTAGCTGAAGGTCATGCACAAGTAACTTGGAAGAACCACAAGCATCCATTCGGTGTCCGTTCACCTTAATCTTAACCTTTAGGGTGCCTTCCTCTTCCAGACAGTAAAGTCAGTGGAAAATTCAGGAAGAAACTAAAGTATACAGACTCATTTTTGAAAAGCCTAAGGGAGATGACTGTTCAACACCCTCTGATTTCTTTGAAAATCCCACCCATAGTCTCCAAAGGATTTAAACTAGAAACTGGTCCAAGCCACAGCTCTTTGGAGTTGGGTCAGGATTCAGACTTCAAATACCCCAAACCTCCGGGGGTCGTTCCAGCTGAGGTTCCAGTTCAGCCCACATTGTTTAGGGACTGCAGAAGTTGTACAATAAAGATGTGGAAAATATGTTTGAAATGCTAATCACAAACATAAAATCCAAGCCCCAAATTAAACCCCGTTTTCCAATTCAGCTCTAACTAGGCAGCCTGTTACACAGTTACTACAAAACTGATATTATTTGGCCACTGATTATTCCTCCAAATCCTTTGTCACTGAATAGAGGGAAGGAGCAAGACATTGCTTTCAGCTTTTTCACAGAGCTTATGACTCCTAAAACAAGACTGCCAGACTTCTGTTCAAAAAGGATCCAACACAATATCTCCAAGTCAAATTGGAGATGACCCATGGAAATTCATCTCACACCAAGATTAAGGCACCGACTACATTTCTCTGAAAAGGACTGAGAGCCCAGCTTCTGGTGTGAAAGAAAACTCAACAGGAGAATGACGAGATAGGCATGACATGCAACAATATGATTTAGTTATAGCTCCGGGAAGACTAAAAGGACTGTCTCTATCAGGCTGAAAGGGTGTCACACTAGATCATCAAGACAGTCATTCAGAAACGAAGTCATCCTGCAGGGAGCATAAATCCTATGCATGCTGTAGAAGTTTCCTAGCTGACATTAAATCAGATGTTAGAAACAGAATTAACTGATTTTTCTTGCTTGGGATAACAGTGCATAAACAGGAATGAAGGTTACAGGATAAGTACTTTGTGGCTAGCATTTAATTGGCCAGCAAATTTGGTGTTTATTGCTCTTATGTGCTTAGCATGACTATTTTTATGTGTTCTGGCCGTATTAAAAAGAATCACTTTTATGAGCTTCTTTTATTACTTTATGAGCTCAAAGAAAATGTCAGATAGTTCTTTCTCGTGACAGAATTTGCTGTCTCCTCATGCAGAAATTATTCACCCCAATTATGACCCCAATCCTCTCTACCAACCTGAGTTTTAAAGAAGCCTTTAATTTTGACTCGTCAGGTTAAATATCACTCACATTGCAGTATGTCCTACGAGCTTCCAGCATGAACTAGATTCTCATTGTCCCAGACACTCTGGGGATAAACCTAAAAAGTAGTTCTATGAGACAGCTACCTGAGACATACACACCTTGTCATACACCTCTTCAAACCAGGCAGGACTCATCCCCTTCAGATACAGGACTCTTGCAATGACACAGGGCAGGGAACCAGTGCAATGGGAGGATGGATGCGCGTTCATACCTATGCAGGAGGGAGGGTCTGGTTGCCAGAAAAATCTGTTCTCAATCTGCACACAAGTGATTTTGGCCTCCCCTTGCAGAGCGTATCCTGGATTACACTGGAAGATGATGGAGTCACCCGCCTCTTTGCTGTCACCACTCCGGCTCCCATTCTGGGGAATTCCTGGGTCATTGCAGGAAGTGGCAGTAGAAACTGAAGAGTATTAAAAATATATATTTAATATACGTATTTATATTTAATACAGGCTTACAGCACCAGCTGTACTTAAGACTCTGTCCTTAAACAGATATCTAAGCAATGACTTCATCTCTCCTTCTTCGGTATCCCTTAAAGTTGCCACATACACAGAAACTGGCTTTTACTTTGCACCAAGCATCTGCCACTCCAGCTGGTAAAGGCTCTGGGGAATGGCAAGTTCAAGTGCACTACACAGAGTGCAAGTCTGATGTATAATTGTGCACATGCATGTTTACTTAATAAGTCCAGACATCCACTGATCTTACATGGCATTTTTGTAGAATTCTATGTCAGACACATGCTGCAAAATAAACTAATCCGCTAGCACTTTTCACTTCCCCTGAGCGGCAGAGCAATTTAGCCTTTAGCCCTGTGAAGCATCAAGCCTGACCTTTTAGAAATGCACGTATTTCCCTCCCAGTCTCGCTGCTGCGTCCCTTTGAGGTATGAGATGACCCCCTCGGCTTGCGCTCAGCTGGGGGCAGGCAGCACAGCTTCACTGCTGACTGAGCTCAAGGTCTGTCAACACTACAACAACTTAACAGTATGGAAAGTTCCGCAGTAATAGAAGTTTTGCAAGCTTATATAGATCATTAAAGTTCACAAGATCCAAAACTGTATACTTCTGAGCTTAGGTCTGACTACTTTGTCACACCTTGTGAACAAAGGCTTTGAGCAGAAGCATTCAATAAAGACCAGCTCCGTATCAGGCAGCAGAGCAGAGCTTATTTCCTGCTAAGTTGATGAGAGTCTATTACACCTAGCTGGTTTAGAGAAAGCTCTTAAAAGAGCCAGAGGAAATCCCTCTCTCTCTTTCTGTGCAACTGAAGATAAGGAAGTTAGCAGCCCAGTCTGGTCCCTTCCCAGCAGACTGAGACACAAGCCTGGCAAAGAAAGAGGACGGCAGAGCTGTGCTGGGTGACACAAAGCTCTCCCTCTGTCTTGGTCATCCCAGAAGGTCTTGTACCCAGCACAAACTCTTCCCAAAGAGCTGGCCTGCTCTCCTGGCCATGCAAGGCACCCTGAACAGAAAGCTATGGGCAAAAAATTGGCAGGAACAGAATGAGCTCTGACGCTTAGATGTGTCTGAGCCCTAGGAAGGTTGTATCACCATCCACCCAACAACCTCCCTGTTTACTACCATCTCCAAAATGGGCATCTGCTGGTTGCTTACTGGATGTGTCAATGAAGGCCTGCATCCCGGAAACCTGTGTGTGAATGTTGAAATGTATTACCCTAATATAATTGAAATTAATGTGTTTGCAAGACCGAGTCTTAGGTAACGGCCCCCAGGACTTAGGCAATGACAGATTACAGTCGCCTTACATGTAGTGCTGCTGCTAGCAATGACACCTCTACAGCCGATAGAGCTTTTTCTGATCTGCATCTCAGGGGATCCAATTTGAAGGATTTTAAATAGACTTGGTTTTTCGAGACCACTGACCAACTGCTCTCAGAATGCCTGGGGGAAGTTGCCTGCATACTGGTGTCTCTAAGGGACCTGTGGGAATGTGGTGGAAAATATCTGTAATTCCTTCTTGTGTATTCCACAACGTACTGCTCTACATCTTGCTGCCAAGTTCACCACTGTGAAGGTGACTGTAGCAGAGGGAAGCACAGAATTCACCTGCATTGCAAGGACAAAACACAAGAGTTTTTCTCTATTTGCAGAGACTGCACCCAAATGCAGTAGAGCGCAAATGGCTGAAGACCGCACCGTTCCTGCTATCATGTTCAATAGTGTCATTTGCTCACCATCAGTAGTTTGTAGATAGACCTGAAATCACTTATTAGCAAAGTCAGGTTTGGACAATGCTGAGGAAACAACATAAAGCCTACCTGAAAACTGAACAGCAAAGCCCTGCTTGCTTGTGAAGAAATCAGTGTTGAACTGAAGGATGACAGAGTTGAAAGTACTGTGGACATCGCTGGGTAAGCTGGACCCACTCATCTCCTTTAGGAGGATGCCATTCTCCACCGGACCGTCCCAGATCCTCAACACATCGTGGAACTCCTCGGTGTGGAAAACCATGAAATGGAGCCTGTGTGGCAAAATGAACTGAAGTCAGACCACAAACTGAGCTCTGCCTTTTTTCCTGAAAGGATTAGAAATGTGATTGGTACCAACCTAAGCTACCTTAGCCCACAAGGAATGTGTTCTCTCCCGTTATCTGCAACTCAGCTTGGACAAAGTACTTTAGCCCTCTACCAAACTTCATCTGTCTATAAAACCCAAGATCTCTTAGTTGCGTGCCTCCCTAATAAAACACATCCATAAACAAAAAACAACTGAGTCATGGATACTAATGTCTTCTGAAAAGTTGGGTCCTTCCTGGTGTTCTCTCCTGAGCGAACAAAATTACTAATCTCTCCTAAAAATCTTGAGGAACAAAGTTAAGATCCAAAAGCCCATCGTGGGCAGCGGAAACCTGCCTAGCCAGAAAGAATATCACAGTCGGTTTTACACCAACAGCACTCAAATATTGCAACAAGTAGCTGTCACAGAGACAAAAGGCTCAGTCAAGGACATTCAGGAAACCTGCAGCAGAGAGGTACAGGGGCTGTGAAGGCAAGGATGGGAGTTTGTCCGTAGTTTCACTGAGCTCTATAACAGATAAACACAGAAGTTTTGAGAAACTTATTCTAAAAAGAGAATTAGCAGAAAATGTGCTGGGGTCCCTTCAGACAACTTACATATATTCATCCAATTCACACTTTGTCCCTACGCTGCACGCAGCAACAACCTTGGCTGTCCTTTTGCTTTTTCTGGTGTCCTGCAAGGAACAGCTTATTGTCAAGAGCCAGCATCTACTGATAAAATGCATTGATTTTTGTTACCTGCACTCAGATCAAAGAATTAGCTCCTGGCACTGAGCTAATCTTGTGTAGCGGATGCAAAAAAGGAAAGGAAACAACCAACACCACTCTTAATTAAAACTGCATCATGCTGGAAAAGAAACCCTTACCAGAGTGCTAACTTCCCCGGAGGTTAATGAAAAGGGGCAGAAAAGGGTATGCAGGAGGGTGGCTAACAGGTGGGTGCAAATTCTGAGTGCTGGACTGCAGCACCTCTGAAGATTTTGACATGTTTTACAAAGTTCTGGATATTGCAAAATCATAGAATCATAGAATCATAGAATCATTAAGGTTGGAAAAGACCTCCAAGATCATCAAGTCCAACCATCAACTAACACCACCATGACTCCTAAACCAGGCCCTGGAGTGCCACGTCTACACCTTTTTTGAACGCCTCCAGGGTTGACGACTCCACCACCTCTCTGGGCAGCCTGTTCCAATGCCTAACCACTCTTTCGGTAAAGAAATTCTTCCTGATGTCCAATCTAAACCTCCCCTGACGCAACTTGAGGCCATTTCCTCTCGTCCTATCGCTGGTTTCTTGGGAGAAGAGTCCAACACCCGCTTCACTACAACCTCCTTTCGGGTAGTTGTAGAGAGCGATAAGGTCTCCCCTCAGCCTCCTCTTCTCCAGGCTAAACAGCCCCAGTTGTCTCAGCCGCTCCTCATAAGACTTGTTATAAGACTTGTTTTCTAGACCCTAAAACTGTATCTAGATCAGCTAACAGAGTAACTTCAGCAAGAAATAAAGAAAAAGTGAGGCAGCATGAGCCAGCTCTCCAAAATCCACAACAGGAAGGAAAGGGAGAGAAAACAAATGAAGAAACTGGCGGCTGGCAATGAAATTACACTGTGTGCTCTCAACAGGGTATTTATTACAATGCTCTGAATGCAGATTTCATTTCCTTACACTGTGTATTTTGTAGTTTTGTCTGCCCTGGAGAGAGGGCTGCAAGGCCTTCAGCATATGCAGCAAGCGCTCCTTAGTCCTGAACTGCCTGCAGCAGCGCTCCTCGGAACTCGTCTTCTGCTTTTAAACTAAAACAGGGCTATGCCTGTTTGGCACTTGCACAGAAAGTGCAAGGGAAAGCCCAAGATGCTGGCAGGAGTCATCATGGTGAGGAAATTCACTCCAGAGCCTGTACCAGCGATGGACCTAAGGGGATGGGAGAAGGTCAGAAGTTCCCTCCATGCCCAGGAGAGGCCTGGTGGCATCTGGGACAGGATGCACTTGGTCCCAACACCAACCCCTGGTGGGATGCTCCTCTCTTCCCGCCCTGGGCTGGGGGGGATATCACACTGCACTACTCCGCACCAAACCAACCTCTGTTGTGGAAGGATGCGAAGCAGATGAATTCAGGCTTTGCAAAGAGCTTTGGGATCTTCCAAGATCAGAAGTACCATCTAAGCATAAGATACTGTCATCATTATTGTTACACCCAAGGGAGTTATCAGCTAAAGGCTGCAATACATCAGGGTTCAGCCCCTTTCACTCCTGCACTTAAAACGCCAACTGAAGAGAAGGCATTTATTTGCCTCTGTTTTTCATTGCCACATTATCACTGGGCAAAATACCATCTGACACAACGAAATCAGGCTGACACGGGGTAACTCGAGGCACGCCAGTTTGAAACGGGGACAGAAATCTATAAACTGTGCTGAGAAAAATCTGCAAAAAATAAAACAATCAGGTACTGTGCTTAAAACGCTGACAGCCCATGGAGGAAAACAAGGAAGCATTTGCTTGGCTGCTTTCCCATTTATCCGGGGCAAACATAAATAAATCAGGTAGAAACATAAAAGGGAAAAAAAACCCCCACCAAAACACTGCAATGTACTCAGCAACAAAATGATGTCCACGGAATCTGACAGAAACCAAGAGAGCTGAATCATAAATCTACCTAGGAGAGACCTTGAGCAAAGAGAAAAAAAGCTAGACTCAAGGGAAATAAGAATGGATCATAGCAGAGCTGTCCTCCGCAGGTGCATTGGCCTGATTACGTTTGCTCTCAGGCTAACTGGTTCTAGTTAGCCAAAACTGCTGGAGAAAACTCACTGCTGAAGACCTCGGAAACAGGGAGATGCTGGCAGAGACTGACCTGGGGCAGGAGGACACCCTGGAACAGCCACCGCCTGGGAGAGCTCACCACCGGCTCCCCGTGGGACCAAGGCTGCCTACAGCAACTCACTTCCCTCATTTATTTTTAAGAAACAACCTGCAGGCAAGGCTTCACCACGAGGAGGAAGCCTTAGCGTGATAACCAGGTGACACAGTGGCAAGGCACAGGTTGTCCAACACCAGTTGGCTCAGGAGTCTATTGGGATAGCTGATTTTATTAAGAAAACTGGTGTGCTCTGGAGCAAATCAATCTATTCAGTAGGCACATCTGTAACCAAACAGCATGGTTTTTCTATCAGCCTGATCCTGTTCCCAGCAGGGCTTCATTTAAGACAAGAGAGAGACATTGGTTTAGCAGGCAATGGAAAGGAAGAGAGTTTTATTCTTGCACTCTGACAATCCCAATGACATGCATGAAAATGCAGCAAAAAGCAAATTAGGAATTGTGGTTATATATATATATACACACACACACACATATATACATATATATATATATGAGAGAGGGAAAGTTCTCCCAGCTTAGCAAGGAGCAGACAGGAGGAGAGACCAGCTCTGCACTAACTATCTGCATAATCTTTGGCGAGCCATTTAGCCCCAGTTCTTCAGAAAGCACCCCCACATCTCGACTGACCAACCTGGGGCTCTTTCTGCTAATGTTTCTCATCCAAGCTCTGGCCACCCTGGCTTGGCTCCGCTGTGCAAGAGGCTGGGCTCCCATCTGGAGCTGGCTTCAGCAGCTGAACGCAGCTTGACACACTGGTAATGCCCACATAGCTTGCACCAAAGCCACAGGTCTTTCACACTAACAGCAGTTTGCAGGGCTGCCTCCTGCCTCCCTCTAGCCCAGAGAGCGTTCCCAAACTTAAAAGCTGTTAAATGTTATGTCCCTGGAAATCTCCAAGGAAACAAACTGGAACATCCCAATATTCTCACTCGTATTTCTAGACGAGACTGTGAAAAATGGAACCTGTCAATACAGCACCATCCATTAAACTAGGATTAGCAATATCATTAAACTCTCTTTATGACATTGAGATCACTGCTATACAATAAAACGCCACTGCCGCTTCTAACCGTGTATTCACTGCTCTCAGCTGTGCAAGCAGTACTCGAAGGCAAGTTTCATTCATTTTCCAGTACACCCTCCCACTACTACTTTCTCTCCCCAGAGTCTCACAGATAAGCCAAGTAATTTTAGTTGTAATTTTACGTGCGTGTGCATGCGTCTGCTTGCACATGCACAAAATTAATCCTCTCTCAAAGTGCAACCCTTCAACTTTCATGGCAATGAAGTACAGACTAATTTTTCTATCTTTCTCTCCTTCCCCTCATTCTGTGCAGGTACAGCTTTATTCAAAAAGCTTTGGTGATTAATTTTAATGTAAGTTATAAATGAGAGCTTTATACAATTGTATCATGCGTGAAGAGGATTATTTTTCCAATGGATTACCATAAAAATGAAGTTGCTGAAAATGTGCTCTCAACTACCCAGAGATCATCTGTTCTGTTTGAGCTACCAAAGAAAGGAACAGAAGAAGGGAGCTTTCAACTCTGATGAAAGGAAGGGTCACAAGGTATATTACCATACTACTGCCTGGCATCATTTCATTTCAATCTTGGCCCCTTCCAAGGCTCTGGGGGATCCTGCAAATGCAAGCCTATAGCTCTGCTCGTTTGAGGACTCTTACAGAAGCAGACAGGGATTACGTGTGTGAGTAAAGTTCACTTGCTGAACCAGTCTCTGGATAAGGCAGTCTCTTACACTTTTTTTGGGGGGAAAGGGAGAGAAGAGGGGGTCTCATATCTACTTTGTCCTATAAAAATCTTTGGATTGTTCAGAATCTTTTACAGAAGAATGAAAAAAAGAGACTTCAACTGGAAGTTGCCTGTGCAGGAATTAAGCTGCGTTGGCTATGCTCTTTCTCCTGTGTTCATACCAGAAACCATCCCTTATTGAACCATACTGAAGAGCAGAGCTAATGGAGGGAATTTCTGCATTAAGTAAAAATTAATATACTGGACCAGATCTATCTCCAGTGTAAACCCATTGACTAAAAGCACCACAGAGCTCAACATGATTAACAGTCTCTGCTGAAGAGACAATACGTGCTGATGCAGCAAGGAAGCTACAGTGAAGATAAAAGGGCACTGACAATGAAGGAGTGCAGGACTGGAGCAGCAACAGGTCTCGGGTCAGCACAGAAATAGGGCTGACACACCAGCTAAAAAGCAGTAGAAATTATGATGGAAGATTGTGGGAGAAGAGGATTATTGTTGAATAGACCTTGTAATCTACGTTTCTCCCCCTCAAGTCCCACCACTTAGCAAAAACTTTACTTGCCAATATACTTCAGTCTTCTGTCAAAGATGGCTTTAGCTGGACTGAAATATGTACGTACACACAGAGCAGTACTGAAACAGCTTGCTAGGGCTTGGGCAAACTTCAGCATGTGGTTAAGCAGCAGGGATCACAGATGAAGTATTACAGAGCAGGAAACTGCCTGGATTCTGCTGGTGACTGCACTAACTTTATGAGCCAAATGTTCTCAATACCATGCTTACCTAACTGCCAAATTCACATAACTTATAAACAAATTATATTTCAAACTGCCACTTTTCAACAGGAAAATGACAACAGAACAATAAGAGAAGTCAGAGGAGCAGGAGGAGAAGACAGTCTTGCGTCTCTCTACAGACCAGATGTTTAGAAACCATCCTTCAGGAGGATAAATACATTGTATGTGTTCTATTTATTATTAAAACAATAGAACAATGCAATTAGAAGGTGAAGGCTAAGTGCTGTAGTCTCAGTTTTCCAGCTGCCCACTCACATCTGGGGACCATCACACCTGACCATTCATTCTCACAAACGTAACGTGACTGAGCTCATTCCTTTTCAGTGTTAATTTACTCTGGCAGCATGAATGGGAGATGAGCCAAACCCATAACTGCCTTCCACTTATCCTTTCCTGGGATGTGATCTTCCAAGCAGTTTTATACATACGTCCTCATTTTAGGATTGTGTCACCTGGACACACGTTAAACTTTGTTGGGAAATTCAACACTAACCTGGTGGAAAAGGTTTGTTTCTGAATACATACCATTAAGGAAAGGGGTGAAAAGCACTTACGTTGCTCATGCCTGTAAAAGCTCTTGGATGTTATTGTAATACAGTAATACCACAGGCAGCAATAGCAAATAATCTGGCTTCACCACCCACGGCACAATAGCTGCTACTGGCACAGGCAATACAGGGCGAAAAAGCTTAAGAGAAAGGAGAAGTGATGCTGCTTCTGTCTAGCCTCACAAGGAGATAAAACAGCCTTTGTTCCTTCATTTGGGACTCTCAAAGTGACAGGGCATTCTCTCTACTTGCCTTACATAATTACTGATCTCCTTCTGGAAAAATAAGCTGTACATGGAAAGAAAAACAAGCTACAATAACCTGGCCCAACTCACCCTATTGTGCAACCAGCTTCTGCCTCTATTGTCCAAATACAATTCAGATTATGATCGTAGGGTGTTGGGTAGCCAGGAGACAGTATCCGTCCTGACGACTCTCCTTTGATAGTACCCCCACACTCAGCTGAAAGAAACATATGGGTTAGTGAGAAGATTCATGACATACTATGGTTCTTACTTGGCAACAATGCAAATCTCATCCTACGAATACAACAGGGAGTATTTCTTGCCATTTAAAGAGATTCTTAAAACCTACAAAACAAAGATAAAGAGAGTCACTTAATTCAGCTAAAAGACTGAGTTATCAGAATAACTCTGCACTTCTGTGCGTGTTTCTATCACCTGACATGCTGTCAAAGCTTCCCTCCACCTTTTTGACTTTGTAGTGAATAAAGGCAGAGCCTGCCAGCATCCTGCTTTACCTGATTCACACACGTGGGGTGAAAGAGCTCAATTCTTCTGCCTGTATCTGCAAAAAGTCTTAACGCTTCATCAGCGTGATAAAATGAAGAAGCCAACATGCGTATGTATCTGCTAAATGAACCTCAAAAGAACGTGAGGATTTTGAATACATTTTCATAACTTATCCATTAAAATTCTGTTAAGTTTCCACGTGCTCACACAGACACGACCATTCAGAGGTAATGTATGTATAGCAAATAGGGTAAAGGTTAAGAAGATGCATAAATCACAGAAATTTGTCTTTTTACCTCAATAATCAGGCTAAAATTCAGCAGAGAGTTACCACATAAAGAATGGTCCCAACTCACCGCAGAATACAGAGTGCCAATGCCTGAGCACATCACTTACAACCATGAAAGCAGTCTTCTGGTTGTTGAGATCTCTGAGGACTAAGTCTGTCAGAACTTCACCATGTCCTGGAAACACTGGCTAATTATGACATTGTCAAGTAACGGACCAACAGCACTTCATTTAGATACACAAAACTTAATATCAGAATTTTCCAAGCAAGAAGATAACCTTCTGGAGAGCTACGGGTAAAAGGGAACACAGGACTTAGCTAAGAAAAAACTGAAGGAATTAGAACGCCTGAGGATCTGGAATCAGATGTCATGTAGCTCTCAAATAAACATGACTGTGAACTGTCAAACTCCTGGACACATGTTGATGTCTGCCATTATCAGAAAGATCCATTCTGTTTAACACATTCAAGTGAAAGGACAAGGACTGGAAAAGCAGCAGTCTCCTTGCAGAGAAGCAAGAAACCTTGTCAAATCTGTGCTCGGAGCACAGTGCTTCATGTTAAGACTGCTTGTAGAAGTTCTGCCGAGACCAGTGCTCTCACTCTGAAGATGCCTTACATAGTGTCCTTATCACGGTCTTTATTAATGTAGATGGATGCAATCAATATCAGAGCTAATGTCATATGTATTAGCAAAGGAGGAAGAAAGGGTGTTCAGTGTGATGCCCACGCGCAAAGTACTTGTAAGAGGGCGTTTTAAAAGCAAGAGTTCTCTCACCTACACAGGTTGGCAGGGGTTGATCCCAAGCTCTCCGCTCCCCAGTCAGGCAGACCAGCACCCTGCTGCCTCGCAGGGTATAGCCAGGGTCACAGCTAAAGGATACAGAGCTGCCAGCAAAGTGTCCCTCATCATGGACCTTATAGCCGAACTGTGGGATGCCAGGGTCCTCACATTTAATGAGTTCAAAACCTGGAGCGGGAGAAACAGCGCCTGTTTTCATCAGATATTTAACAGCCAGGAGATATTAACACAAGACCATATTAATATTTTCTTCTTAAAATCCTTTGCTGGAGAGAAAAAACACCATATTGAAAATTAATTTTTTTAAATTAATATTTGAACGAGATCCCAGAATTCTGGTATCTCAGCTTCGATCCAAAGTTTCTGTATCACCATTGCCTCATTCACAACAGAAAAAGTTTGCCGGCATAACCACCTCCGCCACTCCAATCCCACTTTAGACTACAAGATCTTTATGGAAAGGACTGTTTCCTCTGGTCATGCAACTGTAACACAAAAATACACCATTACACCTCAGATTCCCACCTCACAAGCATGTGGGCCTAAGACTTACTAGAAAACTGCAGCTCAAAGCCTTTACTCGTGTTCTCGCTGTTGGTGATAAACTCAAGCCACATGCTGCTGGAAGTGCTGTTTATGCTGGTGCCGAGCATTTCAGAGCGGCTAAAGGAGCCCAGCAGGCGAGCAGAGCTATTGCTGCCATCGTAGACCTGGGAGGAACAAGAAGCACATACTGGAAAATGTATTTTGTTTGATACTTCAGGGACAGTTCCTTTGAAGCCAGGGAAATTATCCCAGCTAAGAGTCTGACTTGATGAGACTTCACGATGCCGCTCATCTGAGGAGCAGGATTCACAACCTGGAGGATCTGCATCCTTCTCCTTACACCTGAGCTTATACTGCACTCAAGGCTGGGTCTTCTGAACTAAGCTCTCTTTCCAAAGGTGCAGCACAACTACTGGGAAAAACATTTTCTCCCTACAATGACTCACAGATGTGCCTTGACCCCGCTATTATTTCAGAAACACACACGTTTTCGTCTTTCTTTTAGATAGCATGATTCTCTGTGAGGATAAAGAGCAACTTCTCACTAGCAGAGATTGATAGTACCTTTCCTCAGGAGCAGATGAGAAGTTGATGACAAACCTGTTGAGAGAATATCATTTCTTTCACAACGAATATATTCTTTGCATTAGCTGCGAATCTCTCTCCAGTCATTTGTGAGCTGAAAATATGTGGATTACACCTATCTCGCAGTGCAGAAGTATGGCACTTAAATAAGGACAGAGTTCTCTGGGAAGATGGCTTAGCACAGCAGCACACATCTTGTAATATTAATGCCTCTTACAAAACCGTTTCTTTTGGTTAATAGAAACTCAGCCTGGATTTGTCTCCTTCTATACAGAGTCCTGAAACTTGTAAATGCAGATTAATCTAAGACTGAGTATGGGAATGCGGAAGAGCTTGAGTCTGGAGTTCTGCATTTAAATAAACCCCTTTTGGGGACAAATCAGCCTTGATTCTTAAAAAACACAAAAATAATGCTAAGAACCTCACACTTCCTCGTGTGTCAACAGTTTCTCCTGTACAACTATGCAGATAAGAACTGAAGTTTAGCTACGAAGGAAGAACCCCTGGCATTCCAACAAATCTCTGAATCTCAGAGAAGACTTCACAGCAGAAGGTGCACTGCTACAGCAAAGATATCTACATTTTCAACGGATACAGAGTTTGTTTACACATCCATCTGCAGACTGAAGCCTCAAATAACCAGCTAGGCTGAAGTGCAAAGGACATTCGCTATTGCCTTAGTGCTGCTGCCAGAGCCTGCTATGAGCTGGTGAAGTTCAGAGGTGCTGATTCCCTAAAATTACACAATATGTTTTTAAGCACAGCAAACTAACGCACAGCACGCTGATCAGACAGTGTCCCTGGGCTAGAAGATATTGTTTCACAGATGTATCACATCTTGTGTCTCGCTCTAACCTTAGAGGGGATACACACAGACAATATCCTAGCCCAGCTGCCCTGCCTGAAGTTCAGTCTGGCCCAGGGGAATTTTGCTGCTCTCTTCAAAACGGCCGTGCCAGTCACTTAACGACACCGCAGTGACTATGGGTTACAGCAGCCCTATGAAGGGCTTTTTAGGGGATGTCAGTCCAATTCCTAGTATGTGACTCTTCCAGAGATTAGCACTGCACTGTCAGCACTGCCTGGGCAGCGTTCTCCAGAGATTAGTCTCAGGTAACTCCATTAAAACTTCAGAACATCACTTCCCTTTCAGATCTTGCTCTCATTAGCAGCGTGGTAGTACTTCATTGCTAGAGCCAGAAGAATTACCTTGAGGACGTCTCCCGCCTCCAGTTCAAAAGTCCTGGCTTTCAGCTGGATCCCCTTTCCTGGCTGGGTCTGGATGGAGTAGATGCACTCATGGTTGTTGTTATAGTTTATTGGATAGTTGGGGGACAGCAGAACACCTTGAGTTCCAGTTACAGATGAACCACATTCAGCTATATGAAGACACAAAAACACATTTTAATAACCACATGTATATTCTAGCCATACAACACATGCAGGTGATTCCTCCAAACGGCCACAGATGCTCACTCCTTCCTACACCCATCTGCTAACACATCCATGGACTCTATTTCCAAGTGCAGTCAGTAAACAAAACAGTACTTCGTAGCACTTCTATCACCATTAAACCTCAGGTGCCTTACAAGAGAGATTAATACCCTCTTCTTATATGGATAGGGAAACTGAGTCACAGAAAGTTGGCACGCTCAAATGCTATCTTGGGACCCAATTCAGAAAAAACATTCCAAAATCCCTGGAAAGCCACCACCTGCTCGAAACAGTGCCTGTGTTTATATTCCTTCCTGATTAATGAACCAGAAAGAAAACAAAAAAATATTATTAGACTGAAATATTTAAAGTCTTTTCCACATTTATGCAAAGCTCATCCTATATCTATATATAGTATATAAAATCATGGTATTTATTCAACAGTCAACACAGCACACCACTGATTGCTGGTACCAATGTGTTGCAAGTGCCAGAGCGCTTTGTGCAGAAAGATAGGCTCAGTGAAACTTCCAAATACTTACAAATGATAAAAGCTGTGTCTGAATTTCAAAATCTTGCCCAAAATAATTTCCTGAAAGCTAAGAGGGCAAAATTTGACCTTATTTGTTTTTAATGCTGCCCTCAGCTCTCCAGTTCATCATTTGACAGTATTTTAAACGACCTCTTGTCCCTTGCTCCCTGGGTTTTTTTCTTGCCAGCTTTGCAGCTAACAATTAAATCCATTCCCATTAGAAAAAGAGAGAAAACCAGAGATCCTTTTGACTTTCAGTTTCAGAAACTAGCTCAAATTTGGATGTCTTTGTTTCCTCCCAAAATGCCACTCAAAGAACCACAGTGGGCTCAGGTTTTTCTGTGGCATAGAAAAAACTGATCTTTCTTGTTCAAAAGACAAGGGGCTGAGGACAGAGGAGGAGATGCTCATGTAGGAATCTCTATATAACTCTTGTTCAGGGAACTGGAAGGGTGGGGATAGTTAACGTTACTGCAATTGCTTCTCCCTTCCCTGAGACGAGTTTACGTCCTATGACAGGTTATAAATGGCCATGATTTTAGAAAGAGGGAAATAAGGAAGGAAGGAAAGAAAGAGTCCCTTCCCTGTTGTTATCCACTACAACCTGCAGTCCGCCCCTGGTCCACTACATCCTTCTAGTAAGACTTCTCTGCTCCTTCACCAGACCTGCTTCCTTTTCTACTCAGCGTAGTGTGAACAGCATTTGATTTTGAGCCAAATTTGAATTTAGAAGATTTGTGTGACTCAAAACTTGGCAGAATGATCCTCTTTAGAGAAGGAAGAGGATGGTGCTTTGGAGGTTTGACCTATCTTGGATGTCAGAAGATCACAGTTTAATACTTCTGGAAAATAGCAACAACCATCCTTCACCTCTGTATTTTATGTATTTTAATTGCAAGTTTTCAAGAATACAATCCCTTGCTCATACAGACATGCCACAGTGAGTATAACAGGACTGCTATGGGCACATCTTCACTACATGAAGTAGCGAACAGACATTCAAGTGCATCTGAGTGCAAGGTGTAGTACTACTGTGACAGCACTGAGGTCCACCAGAGCTCACGGGACAACGTGAAAATGACCTCTCACCTGCTGTTATCACAGGGAGGAAGCAAAAGTCCACACCACTCACATACAGCTCGAGGGCCTACTTGCAAAATGGCATCCGAAGGATGTCCTCCTTAGAGGACACCTGCTGCCAGCAGCTGCTGTCTTGTCCGAGTGCCTGATCTCAGCTAGGACCATTGCAGCCTGTTTGCTACGCATATATACAATCCCCCAACACGTGTAAATCTGCCTTGCAACCACCATGTGTTTAGGATTTTTCGTTACTCCCTGATTAGCTCCCACATGAACAAACCATGAGTCATTGTTTTCTTGGCCTATTTACCCTGAAAGATTTTCAGCTGTAAAACACTGGCTCCCTGTTCCTTTGACTCCTGGTGTTTTGCATGCACGGCTGGGGAGAGTCACTCCAACTTGCCCCGAAAACAGCTTTTTTGATTAGCTAGCTCTGCCTCGTCTCCACGAGTCCTTCACAGCATACAAAGTTGCTGGAGCTGGGCAAAACCATCACAGTGCATGTGCAGCTTTCTGCACTGCCTCTGCCACCTCTCCTGGTCCTCCAATAAAGCCTGAGGGCAAAGTAAGGAAGCAGCAACAGATACACTGAGAGGAGGTACATCGGAGGCAACTTTCTCCTCCTCTCTTGCCATGTATGGAAAGCAGGACATTCACTTTAGCACAGATTACCCAGGGATGATGCCAGAGACATGACCACTTGGGATCCGGTCTGAAGTAGCAGTTGGTGGGGAGCATTCCTACCCTGGAGAGAGGGGTTGGCCAAAGGAACAAACCACTCTCGATTCTCTACAGACCCATCTCTACAACAAGAATTGAATACAAAGTGTCTGGGTTGTCTGGCAAAACCAATTAAATCTCCTGTGATCTTAATGAGTAAGTCTCCAATACGCATCTATACCCAGGGCGAGCACACAGATCTGAGCATGCAGCAGGGACATTGTGGACAAAGCTGTCACCCTGCCAGCAGAGCTCTGTGCACATCACCAGACAGTGAATTTGACCCATTATTATAA
The DNA here is from genome assembly GCA_013389945.1 of Fregata magnificens. Taxonomy (NCBI): domain Eukaryota; kingdom Metazoa; phylum Chordata; class Aves; order Suliformes; family Fregatidae; genus Fregata; species Fregata magnificens. The sequence goes on along the minus strand of WAAD01032611.1, from coordinate 630,871 downwards.
AACCAACATGCTAATTCAAAGCCAGCTGCAGTAGGGAATTGGCAAATGGAAGCCAGTGTGTCCACTCAGTGATGATGTCTGAGGATCAAGTTTAAAGCTTTGTTATGATTCTTCTTGATTTCTATTCCCCTGATTAGCTTTCTCTGCAACCTGATTATTATTCATGCCCTGAAGAGGTTACTTGTCACAGCAGAATGATGCAACCCTGCGACCTAAGCATTAAGCAGTGCTGGGAAATGCATTCAGCATGACACAGCTCAACAGACTGAGAAAGTAGACTGGCTTTTGCTGGGATGCTCTCTTTGCAACAGCCCTCAAAGGTCACTAACACAGATCAGGAAAATCTACCTAGCAGGCTTTGCCAGAGTGAAAACAGGTAAGAGATCTGGTCTGCCTGATTTGAATGAATCCTTCATGGCTCTGGGTGAGCCGGGCAGCAGCAGAGCACTCAGTAGTTTCCTACTTACTAAATTGTACAACAAAAAATACGTTAAATCTTTTTACAAAGGCCTGAAGCATCCTTCTTCCTTTCTGCTTTCTTGCTGTAGCACATTGCTACTTTTGTTCTCTTGCACTAACCGTTACGCTTGGAGGGTACTGTGGGCCGGGCAGGGGGGTGCTCTGCAGACCTTGCTAGACAAGACTGTCTGTAGCCCATCTGCATCAGGGACGACAGCCAGAGACTAGCTCAGTGTTGCAGATGGATTTTTCCTCTCCTCTATCCTTAGATTTATTTATTAGTATAAATAATGACTGGAGGGGTTGCAAAAAAACACTTGCAGTGGTTAGGAGGAGAGGAAGGGAAAGGTGTAAGGTGCCAGAAACCTCTGGAGGATAAGGAAAAGTTAAAAGCCAGAGGGGGTTTCCAGAGACATCCATACCAACGTGGAACTTGCATTGCTTAACATCACCCGCTCAGAAGCAGCTTTCACGTCTGGACTATTAAGTTTTACAACACTGATTCAAAGTGAGGATGGCCTTAAAACCATGCTGTTTTACAGAAACTATCCCAACAGGGATGATAGGTCTCCCACAGCTCGTGATTCATTCACTCGTACAATCACGACCGTAGTGCTGTGGATGGGCTGTACAGACATCGGGCTTCTGCTGAGGCGTGTGACCAGTCTGCTACATGCTTGGTGCGCTCCAACTTGGGAGATGACTGCAGCCCTTCTGTCTGTCCCCACACACTGTTGCAGGGCTGAAAACTCATTCCAGCTCCCTCTCCCCCATCCCTGCACCAACCACCCTGTGAGCTGAAAGATGCCATCCTGGGGGATGCCTCCCATCCTGGGGGATGCCTCCCATCCCTGCCCACCGAAACAATCCAGCACAGTGTAACCAACCAAGCAAAATGAAAGCACATGACCACCTACCAACACACCTTGGCAGAGGCGAACTCCACACACGCCGTCTCCCCCCGAGGCAGGTGATGCGGGATGCGCCCTCCAACCGGTAGCCGGGGAAGCAGGAAAAGGTGAGGACATCCCCCACTCCGAACTGCAGGCCCTTTCTGATGCTGTAGGCTGGGACCTCTGGCTCATCACAGGGCTCCAAATCATATTCTACAGGGGACAAATGGACATTTACAGAACTGCAGGGTGACACCTCGTACTCCATTCTCCCCGCTCCCTGAACATGAGGATAAGGAGGGAGCTCTGAGGTTTGATCCAGCTGCAGTGAAGCTCTGCAAAGGAAGCATCTGTGCAAGACATCTGTCCTGTTTGAGCCCCGAAGACCAACTTGGGTTTCACCCTCAATATGCAGCCCCCAGGGTGTCACCAGGATCTTGATTTGAACCAACTCAAAATACAACAGGTCTCATTTTCTGTCACTGTTCTCAAACAAGAAAGTGACATCAGCGGTGACAAAACATGATGGAAATTTGTCATTCTCCCTCTGGTCTAGTCAAATGAAGATGAATTGATCCGGATGGGATTTCTGCTGCCTCTACATTACTAATCCTGAAAATGAATGAACACAGCATCCTGCTTGGGGAACGCAAGAGAACATTTAAGCTGCTGCTAAATGAAAGATCATGTAGCATTATGGCTAATAGCCAAATGTATGTCTTTGACCACAAAACACTTTGAAGGAAACCTGTTTTGAGGGTTATTTTTTGAAAAATAACAGGCCTGCAAAGTATGTACATACGTATCTAAAGGAAGCTAAAAATATAACTGACTCCCACTTTCATTTTCCAAGATAGGAAAGAAGTCCCCAACACATTAAAAATAATAGTTATAATTAGATTATTTGAGGCAATTTTTTTGAAGGCAAAAAGCCATTTTTCCCCATCAAAATGAAAGTTAATTGGAAATTTTCTGACTAGTTTCCATGGACTATCATATGCCAATCCCTGACTTCAGAGGCCAGAATAAAGGCATCAGAAACCAGTTCTCTCAGTGCAGCAGGTTTTATCTGCATCTATGGCAACCGCTCTGTCCATCAAAGCCAGCGAGCACATCAGCACCGAGCTCCACAATAAAAACGGTCATTTCTCTTCCACACCAGCAGGCTGAATCTGCAGCTGTTGCCCTCAGGACTAAAAGGTATGCTGAGATACAGAAAAGAACAGCAGCAATACAATAAGCTTTTGTCTGGCAACGGATTGTTTTACAGAATGGCTTGTCGGGGCACTCAGGCAGTAAAGACTACATTTTCTGAAACGTGTGCACAGGCAAACACTTCGGCAGTCATTTGTAGGACTTCGGGTTAAAGGACGCAGTTAAACACCTTGCACACTTCAACCAGAGATTACCCACGCAAAGCAATTATTTACAAGTGTGATGATCTGTTCTGCATAGGCAAACATGCCTTTCTTTGAGTCTCTCCACAAGAGCACCGTGCACATGCTACTATTCACTGACAACTTCTGAAAAGCCGGAATTTCATTTGAAGAAACCAGCATTTTGTATAATCACAAACAGTCGAAGCCTGCAACAGAAATGGCTCAGTTCAGTAAGGGCAGGGCTGGACTGGCTTACTGGAAATGCTCGGGGCAGAAGCTGTCTCGTACAGCGAGATCTTCACTGGCACAGCAGGGGCGAGAAGGGTTGCTGCAGTCAGCAAAACCCTGCATCCCTTGATGCCCTGCTATGTGCCCCAGGAGGTCTGCTTTCATCGGCTATTACAGCAGGTCAATTAGAGGAAGCCCAGCAAGGGAAAATACTGTCTCCATTCCCCAGCAATGCTAGTGGGTTTATGGAAACCTGGCCTAGGCTGCACGTGGCATGTGTTACATCTAGGACAGGCTGAAGCCAGCTGCAGAGGCTGGGTCACTGGATGGCATCCAAGTGGAGCAACGAACAAAAGGATAAAAGAGAGACCAGACGGACAATGGGAGTGACCAGCTCTGCCTTGCTCCTTATCCAAGAAGTCCAGATTGCTCAACGTTGCCTTCCAAAAGATCCCATCTGTCCCAGCTTCCCATGTTGGAAATGGAAATGCTGAACCTACTGCAGTGATTTTCCTCTGATAAACAGAGAAGGAAGGCACCTGGAAGAAAGAGGGATAAGCATACCCCAAGAAAAGGCAAGCTGAAACTCCACAACCAGAGCACAAAAGACGGCCGTGTGAGGAGGGAGAAGGCAACAAAGATTTACTGGGGTAATAAGAGGAGTGACCGTCAGTGACACACATCACATGGACTGCATCAACAGAAAATTATTCCCAAGAGCTGCAGAAATATGGGAAGGAAAGGGAAAGAATGAAGTCTTTATCCACCCCTCCTCTTACCTGAGAAGGTGATGTTGAAACCCTCATAGGACATGGAGAAGTCTGAGATGAAGCGAATTTGAGCAGAGAAGTTTCCGAAGAGCCCTGCACTAAGCGGGGCAGGGAGCCGAGAGCCCGTCAGTTGCTTCAGTGGCTGAGCAAAGCTGGTATTTTCGGTGATGAGGAGGTAGTCGTGGCCATTCTCCAAGTGAAAGGTATGAAAGGTGAAGAATACACCTGCAGGGGAGGAAAAATAGAGATGGCTTCAGCCAGCAGTGTTCATAGGGCAACCCTTCGTCCCAGAGCCAAAGCCCCCCTCCCCTTCCTGACATGACACCAGTATTCATTCTGTTTCCCAGTAAATAGCAGCCCAACTGAGAAGAAAAAGCACACTGAAAAGATATGAAATAGAAAAAAGTAAAAGAAGGGTACGGTACAAGGCCCAGAACAGAGAAAGGCAGTTAAGATCTTTGATCCCTGTGCCTTTGTAACACAGGAACAGAGATGACACAGGCTCGCTCGAGGGACGGATCAGCAGCAGAAAGGACCGAGCCTGGCAGCTTAGAGGAGTATTTTATTTTAAAAGTGCTGACCTTTAGATGGGTAGCAAGAACGGCAAAAGCTGTAGTTGTGAGAACTTGAAAACAACAAAACCAAGTTATGTTCTGGAAGGAATTCATACCTAGAAAAATAGGACTTAAGCCAAGTATCAAGGTCAGAGAGGCTTTTCCAGAAGATAAAGTATGCCAGCAGTGTGACTGCAGAGACTTGGTATACTTTCCTTTGACGGGACTGAATGCTGGTCCCCGGAGGTTGGAGGACAACAGGAGAGATCACGCATGGACAAACCTGTTTCCTCAGCCATACACAGCTCATAAGCCATTCACACGCACCTCCCAAGTAAGTGCTGTGTCATGGAGTCACGCTCCCTTCCAGCAGCACAGTGGTGTGGCCAGCAGTGCCCCAGCACCTCGCTCCAGGGCCCCAGCCCAGCCCTGTCCTGCTGGGAGGGGGCTGCTGCTGTCCCTTCCCCACTTGTGACCCACTCCCAGGACCCGCTGTCCCCTCTGAGGCACATGGTGGGAAGCGCATGTGCAGCCATCACAGATTTTGGCAGGGCACGCAGAGTCAGGGTGGTTAGCCCAGGTCTGGCCAGGCGTAGTAGATCTTAGAAGTGAAGAGAATCCTACACTTTTACCCACATTATACTGACAAAAATAAAAACCACAACCGACCTAGCTACAGAAAGAACAGACAAACACAGAAAAACTACTTTGTCTCTTCTTCCAAATTCAATTTCAACAATTTGAAACATTTCGGTGAGAAGGCTGTGGCCTTGCTGCATTTGTAAATGAACAAGAAAGGACTAATGGATTACTTAAAGTATCCTTCACACCTACAGACACAAAATAGTAAGTACTTCAGGCTTTTGCAAAAGCCTTCAGCTAGGTAATTTTTCATGCTGGAATTCAAACGCAATTAGAAACACTTATTCTTTGGAAAATAATTCCATCTTCGAAAAACAAAAAATGGCAGCAACAGCTTTCAGAGAGCAAAGCAAGGCAGGATCTTATATCAGAAACCCTGTCACATTACCGTCACACAAAGTTAGCAAGCTAAAGCGATGCCTAGCAATAAAAAAAGCCTCTTTGCATTTATATGGCTTCTTTCATCCAAAGACCTTCATGCACTTTCTGAGCACCAAGGGGCAGGCTCCTGAGCCCCTGCTCATGCTGAATTAGGCTTTACACTCCTCAGAACCCCGCTAAACTCAACAGGGCTATTTGCAGAGAAACAGACTCCTCCATGCAAACACAAGTGCTGTAATCTGGTCTTCATTAGTCACAGTTAGATCCCTACCTCCTCACACGCATCAGGAGTGCCCAGTGGCATGACCAAGTTATTTCATTTAAGCCAATGATTAACAACACAGAGACTGCCAGCCTGGTGAGACCCAAGGGCTGTCTTGCTCTGCATCCCACGTCTGCCAAAGTACAGCATCAGCTGATTCAAAAGCAAGCACAGGAAATCTGTAAATAAGGATCAGAGGAATAATCTCCTCCTTGCTCCCTGTTCCCCATTAATTTTTGGAGATCAGGATGAGACCAACCTAGAGATTGATTAAAGCTCTGGAGCATGAGATTTAATATCCATCCCAACAGTTTTTTGTCAGCATCAAATTATAAGTCTGAATATTCCATTTATCCCTATGTCTGTCTAATTTCTTTTTGAAGGTTTACTGGGCACATGTAAGCAGTTTCCTTCCAAGAAATGAAGGACAGAGAGGTTGGTAACCACTACAAAGCCTGTTGCACGGAAATCACTGCATTGGGCAGAAGCAGGGCTCACAACTGCCCTGTTCTCTCCCCATCTTTATTCCTGCCATGCAGCTCATTGCACCTTGCTAACCTTCAGTGTCCCAGGCAGAAGTATTTGTGCGACTCACTGCTTAGTGATGACCGAAAGAGGTCTCGACTTTGACAATTCCTGCCTTATATCAAGGTAGATATATGGAGCCTGGCAGAAAATTTTTAGCTCCACTGTTCCCCCCCACAGAACTCCATGAAGGTAGGAAACATCTAACGGTTTTCAAATGTTTATTATTCTTACCAGCAGTACAGTCAACTGAAAATAGATATGACCTGTTTTGGCCTGAAAACTTGGTGGGATGCAGTGAATACAAAATGTCTTAAGTTTTCCCTGTTTATCAACTGACAGCAAATTTATACCCTCGCCTTTACAAAACCCAATCTAAGGAACAGAAATAATGTCACTCCACCAAAATCAACACAACACCAGAGAAATACAAGCATAATTCAGTCCCCAGAACTGGGAAGACAGCTTCTGACTCCAAGTCTTTTAAGATAACACTCCAATCACAGGGCACGAGGCCTCTCCAGCAGCAGAGCCAGTTAAGGGCTGTGTAACTGTAGCCATAAGGGCTAATTACAAACTCATTTTAAAGGATTTGTGACCGATTAAACCTTTGCTCTGGTCTGAAATTTACTGTGGCACAAAATGTCTCTGCAAATGCAGGGGTTTTTTTCCATTCTCTGTAAAAGAAACAACAAGACAAATTACGGGGGAAAGAAATCACTTTCAAGTTCTCAGATTAAAAATAATAGTCTCTCTTTAAGCATTTAAATACCTTTAAAATTAAGCTGCTTTTAAACTCAAATTGTACAGCTCATGAGTCCGTAAAGTAAATCAGTGTCTGCAGTCACATAAAAATAACTATTACAACAACCAACTTGTTTCAGTTAGGGGACTTGTGTGCTGGCCACGTGTGAGATGTTCATAAAGATCTGGGAGTGAGTAACTTGAGACCAGCTGTTACGATGCATATCATCCTTGCTCCGTCACTGGCTTGGTAGGGAATAGTCCGGTGGATTGGGAGGCACAAGCCCTGAACTCAGTTCTATTTTATGGGAACTGAAAAATTTCCCAGGCCTGGGACAGCGGCAGTGCTGCAAGCCCAAGCAGTAAGGCATTAGTAGAAGTGGGTGTGGGAAACGTAAAACTAGAACAAGAAAACTCAGGTACAACGGCAAACACTTAAGTCATGTAAATATATCCCCTGCTCACGGCAGAACTGTTAAAGCTTCTGGGTTTAGCAAGCACCAACTCTACCCAGTGATCACGGATGCACCCAGTGGTCTCCAAGATCAGGGAACTGAAAGGCACAAAGCACAGAGAGAAGGCTCTGCACTGCAAGCACACTGCCAATGAAGTTAGCTGAGAACGGGGTTCAGTTACACCTTTTTTTAAAGCCTGTTCTGTTCTCCAAGGACTGAATTCATTCCATTTCAGCGGCTACTGCTCTGACTCAGGATCACACTGTTCCACTGCTCTTTACTGAAGAATGAGAAGAAACATTGCAGGAATGCTGAAAAAAGCTGGGAGAAGCTTGCTGCGATGCATTACACAGCAGTTTAACACAGCGACAGCTGGGAAAGTAGATCACTAAGAAAGATAGAATATTGTTGCAAGAGAAAGGATGTGTACGTACGTGTATATATGTGTACGCACCCTCCCACTAACACAGCCCAGCATCTAAATACATTTCAACATCTTCCACAAAACATTTGAGAGAAGGACATCTTTCTTTGTTCGTCTCCTCCTTTCGTTGCACTGGTAAATAACCAACTCACCTGAATTACAGGGACAAGGAAGGAGAGGTTTTCCTGACATGTTACTTGGCTATATGCCAGCTTATTATAACTGTACAATGTCCTCTATCTATCCTCTCCTCTCACCCTAACCTCTAACTGGATTTAGAGGTTTCCTGCATCCAGGCGGCTGCCTGGGCGAAGCTTTCCTAGCCCAGAAAGCTCCACAAACACAAGACGGGTGATTCTGCCTGGGGCGAAGCACTGCCACCGGCAGCCGCAGCCCGCTGCCCTGCAGAAGGGCACCTGCGCAGAGAGCGGGATCCCACCGTGTGCTGCACTTTATTTCTAACGAGCTCCTGGAGAACAACCTTGAAAGGCGGATACTGGCAGTGGGTAAGGAGAAGGATGAAAATACCAAACAAAACACAGTATGGACATGCTCCTTTCACTGGTATAGAGGAGTCTCTTACTTGAAACACTCAACTTCTTTTCTCAGAATCTTATCCTCACCTTTCCAGCACAACCTGATAGGTAAGAACAACTGAAACTCTTGTCAAAGGCCTGGAGACCTATAAATTTTCACTACAACTAGCTGGATTTACAGAGCGGCTCACGGTTTGATTTTCTAATATTCATTACCTGCAGCTAAGGCTAGAATTTCCGAAGAAGCTCATAGGCTTCAGACCACTAAAGCTAGGACCAGCTGTCCAGAGAGCTCAATATCCAGCTTCTGGTTTGTCGTGTGACAAACACGGTCTGGTTCAAGATGGTCAGATCCAGGGCTGAATTCTTCAGATGATCCAGAACGGCATCACACTGAACTGCTGTAAGTGATGTGCTGTTTCCTGTACTACTGAATTGCCCACAACAGGATCTTTTACAGGACAGGGGACAAAAAGCCCCTAGACTTGTGTAGGCATACCTCCACTATCTGAAAATGTACCATGTTTTTTCGAGCCTTGCTTAGCTTGGTCAGAAGACTTTCTTCTGATCACAGAATCACCGAATGGTTGGGGTTGGAAGGGACCTCTGGAGATCACCTTGTCCAGCCCCCCTGCTTGAGCAGGTTCACGTAGAGCTGGGTGCACAGGACTGCGTCCAGGCGGGTTTTGAATATTTCCAGAGAAGGAGATTCCACAAGCTCTCTGGGCAGCCTGTTCCAATGCTCTGTCAGCCTCACAGTAAAGAAGTTTTTTCTCATGATGTTGGCGTAAAAGCACATAGGCCATTAGAGTTGCACTTTCTGATATAAAAGAGTGTCAGTTTGCTGTGTTGTGCTTAGCTTAGCTACAGGATAATGCAGTGTCTCATCGGAGAGCTGAATCCAAGGCAGAGCGGATTAATGAAGAGTGGATTGCTGCTACTCAACAGAATACTTTTCACAGCATGTGATGGTTCCCTTAATGCACTGTGCTGTTCATTGACAAGTTTATTTGCTGTAATACAAATGATATTTGCAAAATTGGCTCATGATAGCTCCTGTCGTGCTGATATCCGGTACGATGAGACAGTTATACAAGACTGCATAAAGTTACGTAAAGGTTTTATACCCTTTCTGCTTACGCCAGGCAGATACTGACTGGATCAGGAGAAATTACCTCCCACCCTTGTACATAAAACTTGCTCTCTAATCATCAATGATGCATTTTCTTGAAATTCTCCTCCAAGACAAAGGATTGGCCTGTGCTGCACAGGAGATTGGACTAAATAGATCTGCACTTTGCCTCTATGCTGGCAATACTCCTAGCTAGTGGGGAAATGAGAGCTGCAGAACTAGGACAGAGCTGGGAACTGAGAGCCTGACTTCTGTTCCATGTCTGGAAATGATTTACTACAAGCTTCCGCCTCTCCATCTGTAAAATGTTACATAGACAGCGATCCAGCACCGCAAAGAAAAATAAGGCTGAAAGTACTATCAAGTACCAAATATTACTGCAGCGGTGACAGTGGCAGTCGCCCTTCCTCCGTGTGACACTACTAGCAATACCAAGTATCCAAATACCAGCTAACTTTCCAGAGGATACTGCCACAATGGTCTGAAACCGAAGATAATGCCCAGCGCAGGCTCTCAGATGTGGGGTTTAATATGGGACCATCTTTCCCTCTTAATGCTCTCCACCTTAAAGGGATTAAGAGATAAGACACCAAAAACCTCTGCATCTTGTCCAGAGACAACGTTTGAGTGGTGACAAGAATGGCAACTGGCCAAGCCCATGGGTACCCATCATCACCGCCTTGGAGACAAACTCTTGGTTTGCACAGGGAGCACTTGCCTCCCCCACTGACCACCATCCTCCAGTCCATCCCTAAAACCACTCTAAGCTAAAGGTTTCTCACCTTTTCCATGTGATGTTTCTATTGTCCATGTGCAGTTCAAGTTATTGGGATAAAAATCAGGGAACCCTGGCGATAAGATGGTACCACTAGAACCACGAATGTAACCTCCACATAGAGCTGCAAAAAAAAAAACCAAAACAAAACAAAAAACAAACAAACAATTAAAGAATTCAAACCCCTTCATCAGCTGGAAGAATAACGGTTCTTCTGAATGTCAAAACAAAGCCCAACCCATCAAAATCAAACAAAATACGCAGATCAAATGTCATTGCGAACTTCACAATTGCTGCTCTGCTTTTGCAATAGATCTGCAATGAAGCGTTTGCCATCTCCTGCAGATGTTATCTTCTGCACTCCTTACCCTCGCAGCTGGGCAGTGGCCGGCTCCACTGGAAGTTCGGCTCACACTCCAGGGCCTCATTGTCACTCAGGGTGTAGCCTGAATCGCAGCTGAACGTCACCAGCGCTCCCACGTAGAAATCATTCCCATGGCGCTGGCCATTTACCGGGATCCCCGGATCCAGGCAGTGGTCTGACTGGAGCTTCACAGCTGTGGCAAACAAACCCATTTATGTCAGACCACTCGGTGGCTGCAGAGCCTGCTGCAAGGGGCAGTGATTAGCCTGGGGGAAAGTTCAACTCCTCCTATGAGCTCATGCAAAGTCCTACTGATTACCCCCAAAGTAAGAGGGTGAAATGGACAGAGGAACTCAGCTCTACCTCCTAAAATCAATAATATTCTGTAGATGCTAAAATAAAAAACTCTAAACAACCAAGATGGTCAAAAAGCAGAAACTGCTACTTCACTTGCAGTAGCTTCACGTTCTCCAATCAGTGTAATAGTGCTAACCGCCTGGCAAAGGGGAGAAGTGAGTCCAATGGGCCTCTGATTGAGTCCTTTGTGCTGCTGGAGAGCGCGTAATTACATGAATAACTTGCACTTACTTTCATATCGGATCTGAAAGCCTATGTCAGAGTGGCTTTTGTCAGTGGTGAAGAGGAGGTAGAGGTAGTTGCTGGTGCTGATGAGGAACTGGGGCACCTGAGTCCCATCATAGACACCTATCAATGGGGAAGAATAGGACCGGCCATCTCGCACTTCCAGGGTGTCATAATTCACCTCTGTCTTGAATCTGAAGGGGACACAAGAATACGTCTGTGAAAAACCAGCACGGCTAATTTTTCTTTATTGCAGTCCTGAATGTGCTCTAACGACTAGAGGGCAGCACAGGCCATGGGGCAATACGTGGGTCCATTTCTACTGCCTGACCTTCGGCTGGCTGAGCATCCTACTGAGAACACGTCATTCCCCTCCTACGCATTTTGGTTTCTTTCTGATCCTTCACCTGCTTCATCTGCTGACACCGAACAGCCTCTGGGGCAACAAGCATCTTATGCTACACGAACAATCACTTCTCAGACATACAGACCCAGGTTCAAGAAAGTGTAGCCCTCCTCAAACAGTGAAATCCAGGGCAAGTCAAGAGACTCGGCATGCCTGAGTCAGGGCAAGATCTTCGCTGCCGCTTCTCCCCAGCAGGCCGAGCATGTGGGAGCTCAGCCTCCGAAAACGTGTCCTACGGGCGTCTAAAATAGTACTGCGAATTAGCAGCAGTTAGTCAAAATAAGAGGGGAAAAAAATCACCGTTTTCCACCTTTTCTTCTTGAAGGTTAGGTGAATTTTAATGTCTTGTCAGGAGTTAATTAAAAAAGAAAAAAAATAAAGAGAGAGAACCTCACTGCCAAACACAGCGCAGAGCAGTTCGTTCTCTTTTCCTCCGGAGGTGGCTACAACTCAACGCTGCTGGAACCACCGAAAACAACCGCGAAGAGGAAGCTTTTGAGAAGCCGAGGGTGAGCACCTGTCAAACGTGATCTTGATGGGGTAGCCCGGCTGGGCCTCTATGACCCACGCGCAGCTCAGGGAGTCCTTGTAGAAGCCAGGCCAGCCGGGGGACAGGATGGTTCCGCTGGGCGACGTCAAGTGGCCCCCGCACGGCGCTGGGGACAAGGAAAATGACACAATTCAGGTGAAGAGCATCACGGAAGCTGTGGCATGATCAGATGTACCCCTCCCTGCCAGGCAGAACTGTCCTGCCATGCGATAGCTTTCATGCATCATTGTTTCTAACGTGTTAAAATAATCAGAACCAGATGAAATAACAACACTAGCTGGGAAGAAATTGCATTTTCGTCTTAAACTGAAGATGTAGCAGCCTGCTACTGTGTCTGTGGGAGTCAGTAGCCTGACCTTGTGCAGCAGCTCTAAGGGAACAGGGTATAATAATAATTATTAGATATAAAACCAGAGAAAACTGCAAGGTCAGTTTGCATTTCAGTAGCTGCAGGTGCCAGGAAATCTTTCATATCTGTGGTAATTGAGTCATGTCTTTTCTACCACAAGGGACATCACAAGACCATGGCATTTATTCCACACTGTGGTCCCTTGTGCCGTCAGCAGAAGCTGAAGGCATATTATTATCTTTTCTGGTAAAAGCACACCAGATCTGATGGACCAAAGGAACAAAATCCTATAGCCCTAAATAACTGCAAGGTATTGTCCTCTAAAAAAATCCAATGGGATGGAAAAGCGTGTCTGTTCCTGTGAGTTTGTGTTCCCTCTGCTCAGCACTTTGCAGGATTCATCGCAAGGTGTTTCTTCATGTCCCGCTGAGTTAAGTCACTGGTGCTGGTCACGCACGTCTCACACGGCAGCATGACGACGTTACTGTCACAGCCTTTGGGAGCTCCCATGGGACAGACTGAGCCCGTCATCCCATGATACTCATTGCCAGCTGAGTCCTCGTGGACCAAGGGGACCCTGCTCCTCCAGAGCAACTGCTGAAGCACCAACCCAGGGCCAACCTTGGTGTGAGCTTTGCACAAGGGCTACAAAACGTCACGCTTGATATGACCTTAAATACCTACGTAAGTCTGGGCCTAAAACCTTCACTGCTGATCTGAAGGATGCCAGATGAAAGTTAATTGATCTCAACTGGATCCTAACTCATTATTTTTGAACAAGAGGCTCCTTTCTGCCCCAAAGCTATATAATTTTCAGTGAGGACTTCTATCCGTCTTTCAACTCTTTTATTAGGTCTCTTCCTTTCCCATTAGTTTTTTACTTTTAAGTTATCAGTAAATCAAAGCCTTTTATTATTGTTATTAGAAAAACACCTGTTGTAACAAGAACTGAGCTAATAAAAATAATCCCCATCATTCATTTCACAAAAAATTAGAAAACAAACTGAGTTCAGTGCTCGGTGATTATTGGACTGGAACTTCCTCCTAAGCAAACCCTTCCATGCAGACACCACCTTCCAGAGCTATGTAAAATCACAGCCATAACTGAGAAGCTGAGGGTTAGAACTGAAGTCCAATAGTCCTTCAGCTCTCAACAACAAATGCTTCTGCCTATATGATGGCAAAAGGCTTCCCACAAGGTCAGCACTGTATACCTTCGCTATAGGTTATCTGACTGGGACCTTGACAGACAGAGCTATTATCCTTCTTCCTGAAAGGCTGCAAACACCAGGGGATCACTCTCCCTCCAGGGTGCACATACAGACTAGTAAGAAAGATGATAAAATTTACCTTCACATCTGAGCACTGCATTGTTCCAGACCACATTTCCTTCCTTCAAGATGCAGGTGATGGTTTCTGAGCCATGGGTCCTAATGAAGCCCTCATCGCAAAGGAAGGACACGGAGCTGCCAAGCTGGAGGCTGTCACCAAATCGCTTTCCGTTCACAGGCATGCCGGGGTCAGGGCATTCGTTATGCCTAAACGCTAAGAGGGAAAGACAAGAGAACAGCGAGTAGCTTGTTTCCCCCACCTCTGTTCAATTGAAAAATAAGTATGTTGGACCACAAACTTAGGAATTAAACAATAGTTTCATGTCTTTCCTATGGCGACAACAGCACTTGAATTTGGCTTGAATCTTGACTTCAATTTGGCCCGCTATCATCCCAGCGAAGCTACTGTGTTCTGCACAGACGAGTCAGCCTGTGGCAGAAATCATCTCACCACCTCTTCCCTACACTGCTAAGACACCCAAGTGCGTGTTCCCACAGTTCAACTTTTCATCCAGCTGAAGTGGCTTCAATTCTTCTGTTCCCTGTCTCTACTGCAAGTGTTCATTTGCAACCCAACAGAGGAAGGGTAAGATTAAACCCATTTGCATCCAAGAGGTGCTGAGATACAAGGGCCAGAAAAGAGCCTGCAGAACCAAATTATCTTCTTAGCAATCTTTCAGATATAAAAATGCACAAATGCTCAAAATAGAGGAAGTTTTTTAGAAACTCTAAAAATACCACAGTGCACGCATCTGTACAGAGGGGACATAAGTTAACCGTTAATGAGAAAAAATGAAAGCTTTAAGGCCCTGGGGTTAAAAGTAAGGGTCCTCTCAGCATGTTCTGTGATTGACTGCCATATAGTCCCCAACCCTGTTTGTCATCATTACTAGGATAAAATGAAGGACACACAGCAATTACCTTTCTAGGTGTTGCAAAGTTGCCTGTGGAATTGCACAGACACATAGCTCTGTTTAAAGGCCTGCACTTTTCCAGCAGTTAAAAACCAGGCCAGCCAACCAACCAGAAAGTAAGTCTATAGCCTCAATTCCCCATTAAGTGCATAATTATGTACTATATCTTCATATGCTGGGAGGTGGTCTTCAGAGATGAGCAGCATATGAAAGATTAAAGCCTCCAGATTAATTACACACACATGCTTTTAGTATCTTTAATGCACTTGACCAAATTCAGATGAGTTCTGGATTTCCTACAGAGCGTCGTTACTCTCATAATATCTTGTTATATACACTGCTAAAGGGGAAAACACAGGCTGAATCTGTCCCTTGTGCTCTTCTATCTGTCCCTTGCAGCGATATGTTGTCTCCTCTCTCATACCTAAACTGAAGGAAGGGATGGTAAGGTGTCTGAGAAAGACTCAGGAGCTCCCTTTCGGTAGTTCAAGCAATCAGAGCAGATTAACTCACGCGTACTTAAGAGTCATTTACAACAATAAAAAATTTGGCTTAAAAGTCTCTTCAATACAGGGGACAGCCACAACTCCCAACATGGGTATGTAATGTATCAGAGATGCACACCGGAGGGTACCACCAGCACTTCTGGATCTACTTGCAGGATCTAGGACTCAATCCTGGGTATGTGATACTACCATAGACAAGCTACTTCATCTGATGAGCCTTCAGCCTGCTGTAGTGTGGCAAATGATTTCTTAAGACCTCTGATTTTTTTTTTTTAAATAGAGGATTTGCAATCATAGCTAGAAAGGCTATTAATTTAGCTGTGCCACTAAAGGCTATTACAATAAAGTCATTTATCAGTTCTGCTGAATAGGTTTAATAACGCTCTTTAGAAAATTGTAGGACAATATGAGGATAAAATTACCATAGCATTCATTTGAGATTTGAAGACTGGACTTACATGGAGCCAAATATATCTGTGGAAGATTCAATGCTTTACATTATAAGATGTTGCTACACGTTTTCCTTTATCTTCAAAGTCTTGCATGCATTTCAGTATCAGCGACGATAGTATTGACTGATGAACACAACCATCCGAGATCTAATAAGTCCTCCTGATCTGCATCAAGCTGTCCACAAAGCACTGTCTCACCTCAGCAGGTGAGGTGAGGTGAGTGTCTCACCTCACCTCATGGAGGCACAGAGGGGAGAGCAGAAAGCCCACCTCACACAGCAAGCTGCGGGCTGACAGGCGAACAGAAACCCTGGCTGCTGCATGGACAGATAATCCAGGGCCAAACTGCTTCTTTCACCACTGGACAACACTTAAACTTCACAGCCAGAAAGAACTTGTGCAATCAGCTCCAAGCTTGAAACCAATCCTCAATCACCCACAACTGCAAATCTGAAGTAATCCCCAATTTTCAGACTTACTCTAGAGTGAGATCAAACTCTTGCCCATTAGTCCCCAACAAGAACTTAGAGCTTGAAATTAAAACCAGAAGGAAGGATTGGGCACTTACTGGTGAAGGTTATGTTGAAGCCTCTCTTCTCCATGGAGTGGTCGGTCTGGAACTCCAGCCTGGCTACGTGACCGCTGCTGGTCAGAGAGGAGGGAATCTGGTTTCCTGAGAAGGTCCCCAGCACCGGAGATTCAGCAGTCCCACCATCCTTCACGGCTAGGAAATCAAACTGAGGCTCCACATCAAAATCATTGAAAGCCAAGTGAATTCGGCTCTCGGGTTTAGCTATAATTAACCAAACACAGTGCAAGCTGCTTCCGTATTCTTCAGGGTAATTTGGCGACAGCACAATCCCAGATGGGGTGGTGAAGTTGAAAAAGCAGGAAACTGCAATAAGAAATCACCATCAATCATGCAGCACGGTGCTCCTACAAGCTGCTCTGTCATGTTTCCCCCTCCCCCTTATCCCTTGAGGTGGGCGATTCCTGCAAATTCCCAATTGCTTTGCTTCTCAGAGATGATTAAAGAAAGGAAGGGCTCAGTGCTCCATTCACTGCTAGATGTCAGTGATTTATTTGCATGGGAAAGAAGTGACTTCAAAGGAGTCTCCACGTCCTGGTTTCGGTTAATTTTCAATTTTCCAGCCTAGCACAGTACCGCCCCTTTTTTCAATAGTGCGCTTCCTTACATTTATGGAGGCTTTGTGCCATGCACAGCGGAGCACGGGTTTCTTTTACTGCAGGAAGAAAATGTCACTCAGCCAGGTGGGGATTTGGTATTTTGCAGGTGAGTTCTCCTGCATATCCCTGAGAGGAAGCCTACACAAGAATCAAATGTGTGACTAGTGCAAAATAAAGTTAGCATTAAATGAGTTAGGCTTTGTAGCAATGTCTTCTGTTGTGGCCACAACTCAGCACAACCGACAAAACCTGAGGTAAGGAGTCAACTGCGCTGTTACCCTGTGCAGCCCTCCAGGCTCCGCTGCTGCTATCTGTACCTAAGCTTTTTAGTCTAAAGTGCTGGGCGAACTGCAGCTGCACTTCTGAGTGCAGTGCAGATTTTTCACGATTTGCTTAAAAATCTGCACTTTCAGTTTACCTTTCTGTTTGCTAAATGTAATTTTCACCCATGCTCCTCAACAGATGTAACTGTGCCCAGGCAGTCCCACTGCATTTAGACAAACTCCTCACATTGAGGCCATCCCCATCCTGTATTAGATATTTGTACGATACAACAAGAAATTGTCAGCTCCTTTGACAAGGAGCTGTGAGACAATTCGCCTTTGTCTATCTCCTTGGGCAGCTGTTTACACCTGTGCCAAATGAGCACTGAAAAAGAGAGGCTGCTGTCTGGCTTTGGTAGTGACTTTGCTGCACTGGGCAAGGAACAGCCCAAGAACCTTCCCAAGCTCCCCTCAAGTGCCAGGGGCTTGGGACAACTCAAAGCAAGTGCTGGCAGGCTGCAATCTGCAGGCGTAGGGGCAGCTCCCCTTCCCATTACAAATAAATCACTGACTTCTGCTGGGCTACCATGTTACCAAAAAAGAGGCATCAAACTAGACTGCCATTCCCACAAAAATAACTAATATCACCCTTAAAATGAAGTTGAGGGGAATAGTGCATATGAAAAAAATCTTTAGCTCCCAAGGGTTTTCAATATATACTGTATTTCAGCTGACAAGGTCTATTAATTTGAAAAAGCAAGGCTGCCTTTTAAGTGGTACGTACCCAAAGTTTTTGATATTTTTATGTATGCTTTACTCATCTTTTTCCCCACCATCACCCTTGGTAAAATCCGTTACTTGGAACATATATCTCACTAATTCTTGGCAAAAAGACATCGCACAGAAGATGAGACTGGTTTTAGTTTGGCATTTATACAATTATTTGGTTCAATGCTCACCCTCCCTCTGTTATTTTCCCTTTGTCTTCCTTCAATGCTTAATGGTTTCAGATCAAATAAGATGGACGTTACCATGACGTTATCAAGGCTAAGAGCTACACAATCTATTTCCTGCTCTCAGCAACAAAGAGAACAGATTAAAGAGAAAACAAACTGCAAAATATCCTCAGGATTTTGGCTCTTTACTAGATGCTGAAATATCAAGGGATGCTGTCAAATAATTCTGTCGGCATAAGCTTGGTATAATCTGCCTAGGAATAGTTACTGAAAATAAATACATTCACACACAGAAGCATCTTAGCAGTAGGCACCCCTCACAGGAGCTAGGTATCTCCTATAAATTTCTAAACCCAAAGTGGTAAATGAGCATTCATACAGGACCTACAGTATCACACAGCCAGCAACAGAGAGGTACAGTTGCTAGCGCAGCTATTATGGCACAGCGCTGGTGGCTCATTTCAGGAAATAACAACAACAAAGAACTTGCTGACAAAAGAAGGAACAGCAGAGTGAGGGAAGAATATAACATTAACCTGTGCTAGATAAAACAAAATGACAGATTAAAAAGTAACAGATTAAAAAAACCCAAAAGTCTCTACTGCAGGGAAGTAAATGACAACTTTGATTTTCCATAAAATAACAAGTGTAGGAGACAGCCCAGTTGCAGGCTGTAAGACAAATGCCACTGTTCCATGCATCCACGCCCCAAGCCGATGGCAGGGCACCAACATACAAGCTCTCCTCGGTGCAGCGGGGAGCTCGGCTTCACCTCCCAGAGGGTCACCATCCCTGCCGGCAGGTCAGGGGCATGTCCAGCCCAGGAAGCAACAACTGATCCAGGAGGTTCATTAACCAGATCACGGTGTCTGTGACACAAAGATTTTCTTTATCTTTTTAAGCGGGAGAGATTTTTCTTCAGCGTGAAAGGCGGTTTTTGGTCTGGGGCTGCACTGGACAGAGCTGGGACCGGGATGCACGTCAGCTTCTCAGCTTTCTCAGGAGTGCTTTGCTGGACACTCGGATAAAAGCAGAAGCTGTTTAACAATATGCCACAGACAGTGAAATGTGCTATCAGAATGAAGATGAGAGTACCCAAGAAAGGTGGAAGACAGCTGAGCACTACCTGTCTCATGCTGTTTTGTGCATCCGAGAGAGTCAGGAACAAAAGTGCCCCCGAGGAGCAAGCAGTCACTCGAAACATGACAGACAGACAGAGGTCAGCCCTGCTGCCTGCAACCTGTCCATCAGGATCACTGAGTTAGGAATATCCGTGACTCTGAGGCACTGAGCTAAGAGATTGAAGCTAGTATTTATTATGGTTGTTCTTAAATGTTATGAGAGGACGTTTCATTACATGCATAGCATAGGTTCAAATTTATAAGCCTATGCTGATCTTGATCAGTAATAATAATTATTGACAAAGTACTGCAAAAACAATAAGAAAAATCCCTTTATTAAATACAGCAGAATAAATCACAGCAAAACTCAGTAGAAACAGAGTACCTGACAAAGCCAGTGAGACCCATGTCATTAATGAATGAGTACAATATATTTATTCAAGTCATCACAAGCATTACCAAGATTCTGTGTTCATTTAAAGCAGTAAAACAGTGAAGAAACACCTCATTGCTTCTTGTCTTAGAAAGTCGAGTGGGCCACGTGGCTGCGGCACGTGGGCGCTGCCCCACGGTCCCAGTGTGAGATGCTCATGGCTCAGCTGAACATGGAGGCATCTGACAGTTATTCACCAGCACAGCTGCTTTCAGCCAGGAGCAATTTTTGCATTTGTCTGGTCAGTCTAAGCACAACTTGCTTCTCTTTTCTTCTGCCTTCTAAAGATCCTGTGTCCTCACAGACCATCTCGCTGCTCCTGCGAGGCATGCCTGGTGGCCCCAGACACTCCATCTCTGCTCATCCTGCATGTGAGAATCCAGGGCTGATCCCAGGGAGAGGGCACACCTGCAGTGCATGGGAATGGGAAAGGCACCAGGTTCAGGGGCTGAAAACGAAGCAGGTAATCACTGTAATAATTTCAGTCTCCATGGATACAAAAAAAATCCTGACTTCTCTCAGCTTTTAGACATCATTCCCACAGACTCTGACCACTTGGGAGAGAGCCTGAAGACAGTAACAGATTTTCTGCCTTACCTTTCCTTTTTAAGATGATCACTCCTCTAGGCATAGCTTGCTGATGGACTGGAAAAATAGGACCTCAGCAGGAGCCTGGTTAATAACCGGCATGCCTCGCTCGGGGAAGCATATGTCCCAAATAGCTAACAGTGCTGGAAGCTCAGGGCACTGTTCAAGCTGCGAAGCAAAGTGCTTTACATTTTGTATTTTCCTCTTTCTGTATCTGCTGTTTCAATAAACAAATCTGCATCACAACGCATTTTCCTTCTTAAAACCCTGAGGCACCAACAGGGCAAGTGGGAGGCGAGGGAAAGGAGTCTAGAGCAAATATGAACTGGGAGAACTTTTTTGTATTTCAGAGCAACAAACTCTTCAGCTTACTCTGATGGAGTAGCTGTCACTGCCAGCATGCAGCTAACGGGGGGCGGGAGAGCAGGTATCTTAAGAATAATGAAAAATAGGCAGGGTTTGGGTACCAGATCTTGAGGAAAATATCATCAGTGAACTTAAAATAGACTGTATAGGGGCCTCTGCGCACACAGAAGAGTGCTACAATACCAAAGTGGGTTTTCATTTCTACCCACTCACAACAGGAACAGCGATTGGGTTACTGGGAAGAAGGGAAGTTTCTTAAACTTACTGGAAGTTGCCGATCCCCACTAGGGCAGTGGTGGGCTGCTTCTCTGCCAGGGTTTCTGCAGCCATCTGTTATTCAGGAGGTGCTCCGAGGCTTCTGCACAAAGACAAGATCCTTCCCTGTGTGTCCCTGTTTATTTTAAGGGAACTCTCCCCCTCCCTGCAGTCTCTCTTGGGAATCGGCGGTGGTGTCCACACGAAAACCGAAGTTTAATTGTCACTTTTTGGCAAAAGCCCCAAAGCAGTCTAGTGGTCTTGTTATGTACCTTTCCCGTTTTGCTCCTTCATGGGTTAGCAGAGCATCCTTCCTCTGCTGCAGTGCTCGGAGCCATCTGCCAACCGCTGCAACACGTTCGTCTCCTGCAGGCTGGGAGCTGCAACAGGCTGGGACTTGACTTGACTCTCCACACAGTCCCACGGTCTCAGCACACTGCGTGCACGAGGGATGGCTGCTGTAAGACCAGAAAGGGCAAGGCACCCCCAAAGCATGTAACTGCAACTGGGGTGACAGCAGCTGCACACCAGTGATTAAGTGCAGCAGAGGGTGTGTGGGGAGGTTCAGCCACATGTGAAGATCTGCTCGTGGGGAGCAACAGAAAGAGCCTTAAAGATAAACTTGCACACATTGACTCCACCTGCAAATTGGAAACGTCCCATTGCAGCTTTCTCAAACACCAACCCCACGTGTAAAGCATTAAAGTAAAATAAGGCAGGCATAAGGGAACTTCTCTGCAGACCAGGCTGAAGATGGCAACATAACACACACCACATTCCCGTTTTCTGGATATAGAGATAGGGGAAGGGGACAGAGACAACCTCCACATCTGATAAAACCAGTAAGTGTCATTTCAGTTTCAGACTCATGTAAAGAGAAGCAACACATCACGCTGAGCAATTGCTGTCAGGAATACGGACAGATGCCTTGGCACAGGACAGCTCATTTATAGCAGCATGAAACCTTATCAGGGTAACAGTTCAACTGATTCAATCAGTAAAATAACAAGCATGGAGACAACCCAATAAACTGCATCCTCCTGATCAGCACTGAGAGAGCAGCTGGGAGCACCTCTGGTGAGCTGCATGCACAGCAACGTGGCCTGACACCACTGTGCAGTCCCCCACGCCAGCTCTTCCCACGTGCAGGCTCTCTCTGCAGGAGGAGCATCCCTGCTGAGGACATGACAGCTGGCCACATCTGCTGGATCACCACCACAACCTCATCTTGCACCCTCTAGCCTTAGCCTGGTTCAGCAAGAAGGTTGCAGTGATGACTGCACAAGTACCCCAAGCCCCTAACAATTTCTTAGAAACCAAGAGAACATACGGAGCAGCAGCTCACAGGAGGAGACTGTTTCTTCGGGCTCTACAACTGCTAGACAGAACTCACTGACAAAGTAAGACCGAGGAGAAAACAGGCTCTGGTTTGACCCAAGTGGACATCAGCTTTCCGTAGATATAGACACCAAGGGAAACCGCAACTCAATTGACAAGTGGCATGCTGGAAGATGTGCAGCTTGTTTGAGACAACTCTCAAGGAAGAGCAGAAGGGACTGGTTAAGCAGCCACCTTTTAAAGTCACAGAGAGGAAAATGGAAAATTTTCATATGGGTTACACCAAAAAAATGCCTGGGGAGTGTGTGGGGGACAATTAGAACACAACTAATTGTAATTAAGAAGGTGCTTAAGTGCGTTCCAGCACAGCACTTAAACATGTATGTCTACTTAAGCAAACATTTAAATCGCAGTGCTTTGATAAACCAGGGCTGCAATGCCGAACAAGGACTTTGAGGGAAAGTACCCTGCTTAATTTTAAGAACGGAATGGTCTTACATGGCTGCAACCATGAAACAAGGTTGTTAACAAAAGCTCAAATCCCACACGGATATAGAGATCATGGTAATCCTGCCTTCATTTAATTTGCTTCCCTTACTGCCAGGGAAAGGCTGGACCTCAATGGCTCAGGGGAACAAGCTGCAGATAAGGAACATTTCACCACCGATTTGCTGCTCTGAACCCAACTCAGATCAAGGGCAAGCAGAAGGTGTTATTAACGGGTCCTGAAGGACGCACATCTGTTGCACAACGTAGAAACCACCTAAGCCCTGGAAGTGGCCTCAGCAGCAACGAGCCCGTTTCTTGGCAGGCTTTCAGCTCCAAAATGAAGGACGCAACTGGCTGCTTTGCAGAGGGCAGAGTTGACACATTTTGGTCGGTTAAGGTTAGCTACCAGTTTCCTTTCCCAACTTGTCTGGCAGAGATAATTAGAATGTGTCTCTGCCATTGTATCAGGAAAATCATATCAGTGTGCTTCATAAAAGCATCAATCAAAACAACAACAATAAAAAAAACAGCCCCCAAAAACCCACACGGCAAAACAGCTTGGAAATAAAAATTAATAGAATCCCTACACTTCTTCCAAAATCCACTAAAAGCAACTGCATCTACAAGCAGATAAACAAGTCCAATGGGGGGTGGGGGGGGACACCTGTTTACAGCAGGAGGGAGAAACATTTTGTGAGTTAACATAAACTGCTCCATCAGCACAGCAAAAAGTAAGAGGAATTAGGAATAAAAGAAATAATGCGAAGAGCACACAATGGATCAGGTCTCATTGGAAGAATGAGAGCCTACACTACAGTTCAGAAATCTAAAAAACTCCCTTATAATGAAAAAGTATCAATTCCTTTAAAAGAAAATTTTCTGGAATTTCTGATTAAAGAATTATTGGACAATAAAGGATCATTCTGATCATCTTATCTGTCCACCTCCTTAATACAGACTATGAAACAATTCCTGCTTCCTACAGATCTTCAGGAAGGAGTATCCGATATCAATTTATAAATGTTTAGGTATGGGGAACCCATCACTGCCTTCAGTAGACTGCTCCAAGGGTTAACTACTCTCTCTGTTAAAAAGCTATTGTTTTTAAAAAGACAAACTATGCTTTTATCACTGCTAACCCAAGAGACACACTTTTCTGCAAATTACTCTTCATAGGGAAGGCTCCATAGGTTGCTGTGAATAGTGTGGGGAAGGGGAAGGGGAGAAAGAAAATAACGACCAATTGACAATTTAATTTAGAGCTAAATGAAAAACTTGTCAAGTGATACGAAATTACATGGTTCTGTTCAGTACATTGCTGGGAAAACATCTATTGCACTTAGCATTTGCAGCTACTAATCCTGAACGTTTGTACCAGGCAGCGCACACAAAAGGTTAGCCACTCAGCTCAAAACTAAAATTCACAGTCTTTGCAAAGAGGAGCTAAGATTGTTCAGCAGGTATAACAGGCCAATATGGGACTAACAAAAAAAAAAAAAAAGGAGTCATTACCACCAAGGGGAAGAGAGATTTTATACTGCTCTTAAGGAAAAGCAGATGTTTAAAAGACTGGAAAAATGCACAAAATCATAATGCCTCTGAAGCAGACAACGGTGTTAGGGCCGTACACCTGCGTGGAAGGATGGGGGACCCTGGGCTGCGCCGACCTCCTAAGAGAGCCAACTCAAAGGCAACTCTCAACAGCGCAAAGGATTTTGTCAGTGCTCAGTTTGGTCTGAGACAGTCAACGGACCATTTGCAACAAGACAGCACAGATCTCCGGCATTAGCGGGCACAGCGCTGCTTCTTCCCAGCATTCCTGCATGTCACAGCAACCATGAGCATATCGGTGAAGAGAAATGGGCTGTGGTTGAGGTTTTCAAGTGAACAAGAAGGGAAGAAAGCATAACATCTGCTCCAAAGCCAGAGAAGAAAACACACAATTTAACAATTTCAATTGGAAATGCTTTAGAAAATGCCTTCTGCTCTGTTTAGAGGAATATTATGCGCAACTACTGCTCTAAGCAGGTCTATAATACAAAGAGAGTTTACAATAACACAACAAAAGGAAAGTAACTGGAAACTAATGAAGATCCTAAAGCAAGATCAGAGCAACACCAAGACCCCTGTAATGACCATCAGATCAACGGATGTAAAGTGTCTGGAGGAGTCCAGAAGCACTCTGAAACGGCACAGTTCAAATGACGGCCCCTCCATTTAAACATACACACGTATATATACACACATGCGTGCATGTATTTATCCCCAGCCTTTGTGGAGTTGCAGTCAAGTGACGCCAACCAAACCCCCTCATTTCAGTCCAGAAACCTCCACCCTCAGGTTTGCTTGATGCACTTCAATCAGAATGTACATATTGTTTTATTTACCTTTTGAACACACGACGGGTCCAGAAAACTTGAATTTTGCAAGCCTGAGATCAATAAGCTAAACTTGTATCAGAAAATAAGTTGTTTTCAGAAATGACTCTCCCAGAGCAACTGGCAGAGGAGACTTAAAACAAGGCAAAAACTTTGCCTTTATTCAGTGAGACGGTTACAAAGGACATATATTGTCATGCCTGCTTATGCCACAATCTATCACATAAAATGACGGCACTGCTTGGCGCAAGTCAACTATCCAGCTAAAGGTGCAGGACTGAAAACTCAGGAGCTGTAGGTCACAGGCCCACAGGGGCAGGGCTGCAGGCAGGAGGGAAGGGAAGGGAAGGGAAGGGCAGCTGCTGGAGAGGAATAGCAAAAGAACCTTGTAAGACTTACTGAACTGCTGCAGAAACCCTCCGAGAGCACTGTCCCCCTGCAAAGGGGCTGTTAGCTCTTCCTTTCCTTAGCAAGGAAACATAAACCTTGTGAAACAAATTTTGGTCATAGAAAACGTTTTGTAGCAGGGCCTTCCACTGCAATAGTTCACATAAAATTCAGATAATGAGTTTTTCCTTACTATACATGAGTATGTTTTAAACAGTCATTCCAACCATGTATTTGAAAGTTACGGCACTACTGAAATGCCCTGCTCCCCGACTATGTCTATCCAGACTTTCATCATCATTCTCACTGCAGTAACTGAACAACTCACCGGCTTCCCGTTACAGCTATAATTACGGGCTGGTTCCCCATTCATAAGCTTAATAATCTCCTCAGCCAGAGGTAACTGTAGACTTCAGTTTGAATATTATATCCCTTATGAGTTCCTACCACCAGAGCACAAACTTCATCTGGTTTTCCTTAGGTAACATTTATCCACATGACATCTCTTAAGCCCATCTTGCTGTCCTTCAAGAAAACTGAACATAGCTCTGTACGAAAGCAATGGCTTGGGTTATCCTGGGTTTGAGAACTGCCTTAGCCTTTGACAGACATCACAGTTCTGTAACTTTGAAAATGCAAGTGTCAGAGCAAACAACAGTAACTACGAAGCTGATTGGAGCACTACGAGGTACTGCAGAACAGGGAGAAAGAGAGGTCTTCAGTATGCAGTCGTCACCGATACCCAGACACCCACACTGCACGGCAGCAGACATCAAGCTCAGAGCACAGACAGATGGACAACTGTGCTGCCCCATCCAGCTACAGGACTAGAGGTTCCCAGGCTCCAGTGCGGTTGTTTCAAGTATCTCAGATCAGCAGAGATAATCCGAACATACACAGCAAGGCCAGGGATACCTTGCTTAGTAAGGGGTTTGCAGAAGACACACACTAAGTCATCTTGCAAAGTTTCTCAAGTGCCCTATGTGCTCACCCTGGACAGTTAAGGGCTGCAACGACAACAAAGAGGATGAAGATGGAAGGTCTGTTATCATGAAGGCACAGACAGTCACAAATTAAGAACCTGTTGCAATAAGCAGATGCATTACTTAAAACGTTTGTGTTGCTTTGTCATTGAAGCCCCAGGAAATGAGTTCTCCACAATAAATTCTGTCTGCTCATAAATCATTTGCTCAGGACAGCAGGATGCACCATAGCGTGCTGCTTAATCTCCTTCTGCATTTGTCACGCATTTGTGCCCAGAATCAGAAGCACCAAATTGTTTGCATATTCCAACTAGCAGCACATAAATCAGGTTACCTTATTTTCCCACCTCATGCCCAATACATTTAATGGTCTCCCAACACTTACAGAGTTGTTACTAATCCCACCACAGATTTCATGCCAGGTTACATATTTTGTCATGTAACCTCTTCTGATTCATGCACACTAATACTATGCTGTCTAGAATAAAGGCAGGGGAGTATAGAGGTATAGAGAAGGCTATGAAATACTTTTTCCACTACCTACATGTTGCCTTGTTGATTCATAAATATCCAAAGCTGGAGAGCCACAGAGAACAGAATACAATGGTATTATTTTAACTAAAAGATTCATGCCTGTGCTATGCTTTGCATGGACTGCTGACTGGGGCTTGATTTGATGCCCCCTGTTCAGTACCTGTCTACAAAAAAATAACCCTACTTTACTGGAAAGTCTCCTTTCTATACTACTATGATCCAGTCCTCTCATACTGGGCACAAACTATGAGTTCAGCCTCACTGCAAGCTGTCAGCAAGAACCTCAACCAAACCATCAGCTGTTCAAATTCATCTGAACTTCGGGGGGGGGGGACGACACCAACCCAACCAAAAAACCTCAAAAACCTTCTGCCACTAACCCCAGAAAGGCTCTAACACTTCCCACTTCCAAAATAACCAGGGGAGCTCTGTTTTCCTCCTCAGCATCTTTAGCTGATTTGCTTACAGAGAAAACCAAGAAGGCAGTCATGGCATCTGCAAAAGGCAAAACTCACAAAGTAATTGCTTCCTTTCCCCAGACATTCTCAAATGCTCAGAGCCTAAATTAGTGTTTGAGAAGAAAAACACTTACTTGAAACTGGTTTCCCACATTCTGGGGAATGTGGAGAGGCTGGAGAGCTGGGCCAAGGAGAACTGAATGAAATTCAACAAGAGGAAGTGTAAGGTCCTGCACCTGGGGAGGAACAACCCCACGCACCGGTAGAGGTTGGGGGTTGACCTGCTGGAAAGTAGCTCTGCTGAGAAGGACCTGGGAGTGCTGGTGGACAGCAAGTTGACCATGAGCCAGCACTGTGCCCTCGTGGCCAAGAAAGCCAACGGGATCCTGGGGTGCATCCAAAGGAGCGTGGCCAGCAGGTCGAGGGAGGTTATCCTCTCCCTCTACTCCGCCCTGGTGAGGCCACATCTGGAGTACTGTGTCCAGTTCTGGGCTCCTCAGTTCAAGAAGGACAGGGAACTGCTGGAGCAAGTCCAACGGAGAGCCACAAAGATGGTCGAGGGACTGGAGCACCTCTCTTATGAGGAAAGGCTGAGAGACTTGGGTCTGTTCAGCCCAGAGAAGAGAAGACTGAGGGGGGATCTTGTTACTGCTTACAGATATCTGAAGGGTGGGTGTCAAGAGGATGGGACCAGACTCTTCTCAGTGGTGCCCAACGACAGGACAAGGGGCAATGGGCAAAAATCAGAACACAGGAAGTTCCACCTGAACATGAGAAAAAAATTCTTTACTGTGAGGCTGACAGAGCATTGGAACAGGCTGCCCAGAGAGCTTGTGGAATCTCCTTCTCTAGAAATATTCAAAACCCGCCTGGACGCAGTCCTGTGTACCCCGCTCTAGGTGTACCTGCTCAGGCAGGGGGGTTGGACAAGATGATCTCCAGAGGTCCCTTCCAACCCCAACCATTCTGTGATTCTCCCCTAAATTGCCAGTGTAGGGATGCTAAGGTTCCGCTTCTCCCACAGCTCCTGAAGACCCCAGATTCAGCTCTGAAGTAACAGGGTTTGCTCTCCCCGCACTGGGTAACCTCTTTGGTACAGATCAAGTCCTACCGCACTACACTTGAGCATTTTGTACTGCAGTACCTAACACCAGCATCTTTATTTATCTGCATAGTGAATACACACTTCTAAAAATTAACACTTCTGTTTTCTCTCTATCCGTTTTCCCCACACCTTTGTCCTCTGTCTGTTGCTCAGCTGAATTTTCCTTTCCTTTTTTTTTGTTAAGTTCAGTCTCACTCCCCTACACCATGGTATCTGTTCAAAGGCACAGACTTTAACATATCCAAATAAGTGGAGACGAGACAAAAAGAAGAGTTTGCTTGTCACCAACTGGGGAAAATACAGATACTTTTGTGAGTTTTGCTAACGTTCAAATACAACATTGTTTCTGAACGAAGATTCAGTCAATATAATAAAGCAGATTGCCCAATGCATCTTCAAAGGACAGTGAGGCCATTAAAACCCAATGGGGACTGTGCGTGCAACTCCCATTTACATCTGAAAATTTTATCCTTAGTCACTACTGAGAGCATAATATCCTACTTCTGCTGAGAACTCATGCAACAAATTAAAAATTGAGGTCCAGCAGCGGGGAGCCTGAATATTGTCAGATAACGAAGGAAAATTAAGTGGCCAAAAATAGAATCAAGTTTTAAATTATAATTTTTTTGTGTGTCCATGCCTCCTGCCTTGGACACCAAAGTCCTACTTTCTCTCCAGAAGGGATCTGGACCAGAACGCCAGGAGGGCAGAGGGGTAGAGCAGAGAGAGCACACGCCCCCAGCACGAGCCCAAATCTCCATCTGGATGCTGCTCCCCGCTGCACATCCCTTCTCTGCTGAGAGAAGAGCCAAACCAAACACTCCCCACAGCTTCAGGTGAGTGAAGCTGCAGCTTGGTGCCATCTCTGCCACCATGAGAACTTGCCCTCTCCCGGGTACCAAGCACAGAGCACAAACATTCTGTTTACATGACCACCTCACCACACAATGAAGATATTTTAGAGCCGTCTCCTCACTGACTTACAAACACAAACTGGTTTCTGAGCAGACCACTGGCTACTCTTTTGGCAGGTAATTGTTTTCTGTCCTTTCAACTCAAAGGCAGGCTGGCACTCAAACTTCAAACTGTCCCCGTGGCGAAACGTGGATCCTTCTCTTCTGCCATAGGCCGGGATCCCGGGATCACCGCAGCTCCCTTGGTCAATCTCTGAAAGAGAGAAAACAAAAGTTGCAGGGGAGGAAGGCCCTGACACCGAGCTGGCGCAGTGCCTGCCGTACATCTGCGCTGCGTGCTGCTTGCCGGCGCTCCAGCAAAGACATCGCATCCCCGAGGGAGCGGCAGTCCCCTCCGCACTGTCTCACATGGGAGGGGGTCAGCAGCGGTGCAGAATGCAGCTTAGATCTGTCTTTAACACATGAATTTTGCTGCTGCCGCTGAAAGGCCCTCCTAACAACCTCTCCTAACTGCTTCCTCATCCTTAAATTAACCACAACTTAATGAAAAATACAGCAATACCCAAGGAGATCCTAATCTGCATCTGCTTCAAGGACTTCTTGTGAAGCAGACGGACCATGTGTCGCTAAAGGGGGCCTTCAGCACTCTTCGGCAGAGAGGACAAGGGTGGGGTGTGTTTGCTGGATTGTGATGTCTGCTGTCTCTCCCTCCCTTCCTACCCCCGTTTCCATTTCTCCATGTGGTCCCGAAGCAGGCAGCTGACACCTTGCTGCATGGAAACACACAGTTAATCTCTTGCTGCGCATGTATTTTGACTTCAAGTAAATCACGGACACAATTTTCTGTTATCTTCTGCTCCGTACGATTTCATTTCAGAAGGGCCTCCTGCTCTGTATCACTATTAGCTACAAAACTTCATTCCTTTACAACCTCCTTAGTGCTCCCACATTATTTATCTGCTTCTCATTCGTCTCGTCTTCCACATTCTCTAGTTTTTATCCCCATCATCTATGATCAGCCTCGCTGTCTTTTCTCGCTGTTTTCAATTTCTTACACCAAATTGGAAACTTTTTTTATGACATTTTCTTTACAGAGGAAAATCACATAATCCAAGATTTGCATTACTCCATCTAATATTCCAATTTGGTTTGAATAACAACAAGCACCTCATTATTATTCTGACTTCAGGCAACTTCGATACAGGGGTATTTTGAATAGGAGTCACAACAAGGCACATAGCTTCTGCTACTGCTGTATGCATCTTGAACTAAAAAGTCACTGCCAGGTAATGAAGCATCCCAAAAATAATTTAACATAAATTAATATTAAAGTTTTCACGAAATAGGTTTCTTTTTAGCCTGTCAGTGAGAACATTTTGCCAGGATTTATGTATCTTCCTGCAGACTTTGAAAATCCAAATGTATAAGATTCGCACTTGCATATAAAGGAGAAAAAATAAAACAGTTTGGATATTGAAGTAGCACTGAACTAACTATACATTACTCTCAAAAAAAAAAAAAAGCAGGATACAAATAGTGCAAATCACAGAAAGAAAATTCAGCTTTAAAACTCAAGAAATAGTAACAAGACCAAAGGGTAGCATGCATATTTTAAACACGTATCATTGTGACCTGAGACACGGAAAATGGTAACGCTTTCTGCTACAAGTCAACAGCCTTTAAAAATCAATTTTTGTTATTCCTTTCCTTCTCACACTTTGCAGTCTTGAAATACAGTATTAGGAAATAACACTGATGGCAAGCTGTCCTGCAGGGTGCCTTTCATCCAGTGCCTCCAGCTCCTGCTATCACTGAAGACTGCGACGTTGGGTGCCCTGGGGAAGGAAACTTTGAACATCCCGGTACCACCCTGGTTGCTGATATTTGCTCAGAACGAGATGAAGACTAAAATATGTCAGTCCAGCCATCCCTTAAAACAACACCCGCAGTGTTAAGGGCCAGGGTGAGCAACGCAGTCATCTCCCAGCCCACTCTGTACCCAGCACTGCCGGGGCCACGGGGAGCAGAAGTGCCAGCACTTCCCAGGCTACTCTTCCACGTTCAGGGGCTCTTCCACTGAGAAGCAACAAAACTCTTTAACACACAGACACGCAACGTATTCCTGCCCACACCCGACTCCAGAGAGGGAGCCCTGTCCTCCTAAAGCCCACGGGAGTTTTGCCATTACATTCAGCAAGGCTAAGATTCCATCACCGCCCTAAAGATCTTCCCTGTGCGCTTATCTGTGGCTCTGAAGGGATGGTGGCCATGGGAACTCTGCCAAGGGGCTGCAGACAGATGTGCTAAGGAGCTCCAGCTACAGCAGAGGCCAAAGGGAGCTACCAGCATTCAACATATTCATTGGTTTTGTAAAATGAGGACATGCTCAGGCTACCAGATACTCAGAAAAAATGCAGCCAAGCAAAGAAAAACAACTCCCTTTGGATCCTCTGCTGAGAAAGAATAAAGGTAACACATGCTCTCAAGGATACTGAGTGAACGGCCTGCTCCCTCCTAGGGCTCCCCCCTCACTTGTGAGCTTGTGCAGTCCTTTTCTGTCACACTGCGTGAGCCCAGCTGGAACATCTCTACAGACAGAGTGAAACCACAGGTTTAAGAGTGGGAGAGAAACAAAGAATTAGAGCTTGCGTTTTCCACCATGCTCGTGATCTCCTTGTTCACAGCGGACAAAGCTGGCACGCTTTATTACATTAGAGAGGTCAGAAAATGGGGTTTCTGTCCTGAGAAAATCCCCTGGTTCCTACATTTCTTCTCATACATAGTAAATTCATGCAATATTTAGCAGAGCAGAAATTCCAAAAATGAGTGATTCAGAAATATCAAAACATGTTACTTCAATAAGATTGAAACATTTCTCCTGATGAATGTTTAAGTAAAATCACTTCAACATTAGAATAATAAAAGTCAAAACTAAACAAGAACATCTAAATCAAGTGTTTTGACATTATTTAAATGAAACAAGTTGAAACGAATCTTTCAAAACTTCTCCATCAAATATTATATCATGCAGATAAGATTTTGACAAAACAGCATTTTCTAACAGAAAATGTTTCACCAGAAATTTTTCATCAGCTATTTATGCTATTTGTCTTCTGGTGGTGGGTGGGGAAACTGGGTTCCTTTGCTCAGTGCAGAGGAGGCAGCCTACACTTCCAGAGTGAGTAATGAGAGCCAGAACATCAGCCTGCGTGGGAAGGAGCTGGTCTGGGGAGCGCCGCCACTCAGTCTCTGCTCCTTTACACAGCTGCACAGAAACACCGCAGGCATCCAAAATTTAGGCCACTCTTTTCCTGGGGTTCCGTGGGAATTTCTGCTCCTGCCTGACTCGGCTCTGGAGGAAAAAAGAGGATTTTGGAGCTGCAAGCAAGCACTGCACTAGCAAAGCTCCCGTTTCTGGAAAAAATATCCACACGATGTGGGACCTGTGAGCGCTTAGAGGCCACACCTGAGGAAATCACACAATATTACTTCTAGTCAGAGAAGACCCTCAAGAATACATTTACCTGCACACACACTATTTTGTACGCATATTAACTTCGCTTAAACTAATGAAAGCTAATAGCGTTAGGTATGTATCTGACCAGGACCAGGGAGTTTCTACCGCTTAGTTCTTTTTGTTGATTCCAACAATGAGGAAAAAAGGATCTAAAGAGGAAACACCATGAGGAGGAGGCGGTAAACTAAGAAGGAGAAGCCCTTTCTGCATATCTTTCCCACATCCCTCCCATTTAAACCATTGTTGCAGGGCAAATGCAGAAACTGGATCTAGTAGGCTCATTAAAACCATGTGGCATAACATCAAATCACTCCTGCGAAGGTTTATACGAGAGTTAAATACAAGTAACATGACCCTGACAGCAGTTCAGGTCAACACATCATAAGCTAAAAGCCTTCACGTCTGTTGGTCCAGCAGTATTTCAGCACTAGCGTTTTATGACATGAGTCAATACATTTAATGGAAAAGCAGAGTAGGAAAGATATAAACATTAAGTTTTCTGACAGACTTCCACCATGAACAATATTGGGGGGTTAGGTAATGTATGAATCTAGAACCTAAAAAAAAAAAAATGTACACGTAATCAATGAAAACTACCTGCACGTTATCTGGGCTTGTCAGTGAAACCTGAGAGTATTTCACTAGACAAAAATCAAAGACAGCGCTCCATGCCAGGGAGCTTCAAAAGCTAACTCTGTACCACAGCAGCATCAGAACTAGCTTCAGATAGGTGTATTTTTTCCCCAAGTCTCCTAGGATCAGGCAACTTAAGACGTTATTGTTTGTTCCCAATTTGACATATATACATGTGTATGAACACCTTTACCTGCAGCTTGCATGCAGGTATCTACATAGAGCGTTCTGTATTTACATATAACGTATACGTAAAAACAGATGTGGAAACCCAGCAAGCTCATCCAACCAAACACCTTGGGCAGCACCGATTTGACTGAAACCAGACAAGTCAGTAGAGGAAACCTTCAGGCTCCAGCTCTGCAGAGCTCCTAAGCCTCTTAGCACCATGGGTTTAAACTTCAGCTCTAAAGCTAAGCTCTCCAGAGGCAACCACTTAGTCAGCATTTCAACAACAATAAATATTGTTTAATCATCCTCTGCCTGCAGCATGCTGGTAGTTCAGAACATAGACCTTAGTCAGCTCTACCCAAACTAACCCAATTCCAACAGAAATCCAAACTAGATTAGTGTGTGTGTGTCTATAAGTCTAGTTTTAATTTTAAATTATTACTTTATATTAAAAATATAGAAATATAAATGTACGACTAAATTAAAATCTAGCTTTGTTCTATTTTTTCATGCTCTAGTATTTCTGTCTCTTACCACAGAATTTTATATTATCACTTTACTTTTATACTACTGCTTGTAATAACCTCGAGCTCATCAGCAACAGAGCCATGTTCTTCCCCAGACCTCCCCTGTGAGGAGGACCACGCATCTTCAGTCCACCAATGGGGAACATAACTGCAGAACGATGGCGGATGAGATTGTGGGAGTCTCAATCCTCTTCAACGAACCCTAAATTTCTCAACAACTTTTGAAAACATTACCTGAAGGAATTATTTGTACGCAACCATTATGAGGGGCTGACCTGGGAACTTTCAAAGAACCATTTCGATGGCTGTGGAAGGCGCCAGCTCTAAGGGGAAGGTATTCTCAGAAGTCATCTGAGATTAAAGGAAAGAAGGGAGAAGATAAGACCCAGGACCCCCAGAGGCTGTAAAGCCCTCTCACAAGTCAAGCACTAAATTGCAGTATCAATCAGCTCGCTATAGTTGTGAGAAAGAAAAGACTTTTCCAGCAAAGTGGAGCTTAATACAAATTTTTCCTGACAAGCACTGGAAGCCCAAAAACATTGTTCACTATTATGAGAGAATGTCTGTTTAAAAGGATAAAAGTGGCTGCAGTTGAGACACTGGAGATTTAGAAGTAATCTTCATGAACATTAATGAGCCAGATCCTCAGCCAGTAAAGACTGACACAGCTTAATTGAAAATCAATGCTGTCACACTGATTTACACCCGCTGCGCTTTTGTTCCAAATGCATCCAATCTTGCACTGCAGATGTGGCAAAACCTGAATCCAGATATCTTGTGTTTTCTGTACTCTTCCTGGTGCAAATACATTTTCTCTCTACTCACAAGTGAAGCAAAAGGACCTGGTTGGCTCCCCCTCCTCGGGAACCCTACATTAACAATTTGACGCCATATTGCCCTCCTCAACATGCTCCTTCCAACAGGTCCTTGAATCTGTGCATCAGTAAATCTCTTAGGCGTAACTGTTTCAGCACTAGCAACAGGCTTTATGTTTGCATTACACTTAAAATGTACACTAAAACGTAAACATTTTAGGATAGATGGCTATTTAAACATACTCTGTAAGCGATACTCTGCCCTTCTAATAGGCATATTTTTGGTCTTGACTTTATATAGCTCCATTAGCTGTAATTTTCCCCTCGCAATTAAGAAGAAGCATGGCCATAAAACTGATACTGAAACTTGTTAGTAAGTTGCATATCATTTCATAACGTATTTGGCAGTGCTAATTGCCTCTTACTTAAATGCCTCTTGCTTTGTAACTCAAAGCATTTGCAAAAACTAAGAGAGTTTTATGGACCTGGCTGGTTGGAGGTTAGCTTAACCTCAGGACAGCACCAGCATGGACCTTAGGCACGGACTGTATTTCTTTGTTCGTGCACAAATCCATTTTGCAAGGTCAGTAAGCTGCTGTACAAAATCTGCAAAGATGCCTAGAAAAAGAGAAAAAATTTAAACGATAGGCAGAGAGTAGCCTCTACTTCTAATGCGACGTGCAAAGGACAGACACTCCCCAGGAAAGGGTCCCTCCCTTAAGGCTCATCAGGGGACAGCAGAGCTAGAAGACTCCTTTTTTTTTCTTCTCTAGGAGGTTATGGACATAGAAGAGTAGAGCAAAATAGGCAGCAGCCGTGCAGGTAAAGCTGATGTGTAGGGAAGGGAGAAGCACATTTGACATTGGAAGCTCCATACAACAGGACACCAAAGCATGAGTGATAATGTTGATCCCCAAAACAACTGGTGAGGTCACAAGGAGCAAGAGTAGCTCAGCCTTGCTATAGATCAAGCTACCAATAACATTGAAGCCAGTCAGAGGAGGAAAAGGTCAGGCTCCTTATATATCCAAAGTTCAAAGAAGATGAAGAACAGTGTAAGGAAATCCCTATATCATGTGCTTTGCAACTTTATGTGCTATGCTGTAGGGTAAACATAAGATTTATCAAGAGACCAAAAGAATATGTCCACATTGCCCTTTGGATGAGATTAAGAAAGCAGACAGGATCTCAAAGCAGAGCCAGAGAGTGATTTCGCCCATTAGCAGCTGGCAGGTAGGGGTGCAGCAGCACACTCTGCCAGGCTGCCAAGAATCAACCACAGACGAACGTGGCAGAAGACAGACATCACAGCTACCGCAGAGAGCAACCTTTCAGGCTGGGACAGTCACAGCCAGCAAGACTGAAATAGTACCATTAAGATGCTCACTTGACAATTGGGCTGGATTTGCCTTTTCCTTCTTTCAAGTCCATTATCTCTTATCTATGTCTGTCTAATGACTTTCCTGCTGACCTGGTCCTGCAATCCTGTAAATACTCCAGCATCATGACCCAGTCCCCTCTTCAAGGCACTGCTCAGCCTGCCTGGACATGCTGGCATTTAGTCCAACTAGGTTTTCTGGTAGGTCAGGTCCCTTCAGGCTCCCAATTGCTGTTACTTTAGCATCAATCAGCAGCACTACTACGGGCAGGTCCTGGCCTGAACACAACACGACACTTCCCTGAAACATGGTAAGTCCCAGGGAAACACTTTTTAAAATGAATGAACACTAATGTGCGTTTAGGGTCCTCAAAAGAAACAGATTTACACATTACTGCTGACGTCAGTAGAACCTGCTGGTACTCAGATGTTTCAGGAGCAGCCCCCATGTCTAGATGATGATTTGTGTGCCTACTTTTAGGCATCAGAGCTGAAAGAGTAAGCCATCCCTGGTATCAGCAGGTCACAGAGAAAACTGAAAGGCATTCAAGTGCTCTGAAAAGAGATTCAAGATGACACCAATACCAAAAAGAAGCTGACATCTAAGTGGAAGTGTTCTTGCTTGCATGTCTGCGCTGGCGGCTGCATCGTGGAAACAAGCTCCCCCTCCGCGATCGGATGGAGGAAGGAGAGCATGTTCTTCAGAACAGTGCTTACAGAGGAAGCTAAGGACCCTAGGTGGTCACACTGAATGTGGACACACACAAGATGGAGATTTCTGGAAAACCTAAAAACCACTCAAACCAGGAATCTAAGAAAAGCTTCGCCTAGAATTGCCAGTCACTTACATGAGTTAGAAGGAACACTTTTCCATCACGCTTTCTCTAACTTTGGAAATACCTACTACAACAGTAAACACAGAAGCTTATGACAGAGTTCAGCATTCACATCCTAATGCATTTCATAACTTTCTTTTGAAAAAAACCCAGCATTAACTTTTTCTTTTCATTTCATTTGTAATTCATTCATTTCATTCATTTCATTTGTAATACTCTAGACTAGTCAAAGTTTAAAGTAGTTGATACCACTAATCTACTGGAACCATCGATTACTTCTCCCACAGACACAGTCTGTTGCCATCAGCTGAAATTCACCAACTCTCTTCCAACAAAGCAGATGAAATGGCAACGAAACCTTACCCACCCAGTCTGCTTTCATGGAAAAGTCGTCATGAAAGCTGTTCTTATTGGAGGAAAGCTTCAGTTTTAAGAAAAAATCTGCAGAGCTTCAATATATCTAGAGAAGCTTCTTTCTCTTTTCTCCCGAACAACTGTAACCATCTCATCCCTGATCCTTTTAAAACAGGTAAATTCTGAGAGACATGCTTGGATTACCTTCATACGTTGCTTTGAATCCCAGCAAGTTGCTGACACTGTCTGTCTGGAAGAGGAGCCACATCTGGTGGTGTGTGCTAACAATGAGATCAGGGACTGTGGTGCCTGTCAAGCTGTAAAAATAAATAAGAACAAGTAAACAGCCTGTATGTCTTCCCAAACTTATTTTCCCACCAAAATAAAGGCCACATATACCTCTGCAGGAGCAGAAAATAATGAGAATGATGCCAACGCAATTAAGAATAACCCCAAAACAGAACACTGTCCAAAATCCTGATAGATTTTCAAGACTGATGAGCCTCTCAGTATGTTTCTGCATACTACCTAAACAGTGAGTCTTTTACCATAGTTGAGGATCTGCAAGTTATTATCATCACCACTATAATAATTACAGTTTAGTACCGTTATTATAAATGTATTATCGAGCATCAATAGTAATCGTCTCCTTTCTCACTGAAGCAAAACATCAGCAAACACATAAAATTCCCAGAACCCATACCGGCAACTGAATCCCCTTAACTGCCTTTACAGGTATTTTCTAGTGTTACAAAAATTTACTTTCAACACATTCTGTGCTACATTTCTATCCTGACAGAGAAGTTTCCACAAGGATCTCAAAAAAAAAAACCAACCCTGGACAACAAGGGACAAGCTTCAAATCTGCTGAATGCCCTCTGAGCCCTTGAAAAGTGCTGCTAATCCAGGCAGTACGGGATGATCAGGACATTGCCTACCCTTCAAGGATACTCCTAGGAGGGCTGAAGAGATTTAGAAAAATGTCACCAATATATCCGTATTAATGAGCTGTGCGTGGCTCATTCAGCCTTTGGGATTAATCACCTCGTTGTGGTTCAACACAGCTTTAGAGTTTTATCCCCCACCCACACAAGCACCAGTGTAGGCACTTACACACGCACAAATGCCTGCTTTGAGCACGGCTCCTTTTTTCCCTCTGCTTCTGAAAACAGAGTAACAGTGCGTGGGAAGGCATCATTACTACAGGAGTATGAGTGTTACGTTGCCTGTCTTAGTGGCAGTGTTTAATGTTGTTATTATACTATTTCTGCCAAGGTATCATCTGGGATAAATTTATAAATTACCTTAAGTGCAACTACTGCGAGTGGATAGATGTTGGGACGGGGTTTTTTTTGTAGTGTTTGCTTAAATCTAAATACATACATATGTATAGATATGGCTTCTGCCTTGCACCATTCTCAAGTACAATAGCAGCACCTGAGAGACTTCTTGATAAAATCGATCCCCGAGCTCTCAAGGCAGAATTATTGCAAACCAATACTGCAAGGGAACAAACCCAGCAGCTGTGTGTTGATAGCATCCTGTGAGTAAGTGTAACTTGCAACCTCCAGGCATAATTGTTGCAATTCCCAGTTTCCTGGGTAATCGGAGACAGCACGGCTGATCTGCCAATTACCGTTTGTTTAGAGTGAAGCCAAATGACTGCTTGAAGGGTTGTGCTACTTGTTCTACTTCCTTGACGTTCTTAACACTGGCTACCTGCTGAGTGCCAGATTCTTTCCAACAGCCTTACAGGTATCTAACGTAAATGGGACCAACCTTGCCATACGCGTAACTCCCCTCCCCATCCCAGAGACATTCACCAGTCACATACACACCAGGGACTACTGTAACACCTGACATGTCACCGCTCAAGCTTTGGCTCTGGAATCTGGAGTGTGTTTTGCCCTGAAATCACATTCATGTCTCCCAAGCCCATCAAAGCTCTCCCAGTCCTGCCCCCGCCTTCGCTCTGTTATTGCTTTGACCTGCATCAGAAATTTTATTGATCCCAGGGTGGCGGTAAATTAAGAAGTAATCTTGTTTTAATGACTGTTTTGCATCCAGAGAGTTTGATGGGGAACACAGAAGAAGTGCTATTGTTGATTCTTCTCAAGTTACTTAAGCAGCAGACAGGCAGAAATGAGGAAAATACCAAGAGAAAAACCTTCAGAAAAAGGCGCTTCAAAGGTTTTTGCATGCTTTCCCACTCCACTTTAACAAGCCGAATGATTGATTTGGGTGCTTGTTACATTAGGGAATAAAATCCTCTCTGCAAGTCAGAAAGCTCAGCCTAACAATCTGTTATGTTCTCCGAGATGCATTTTACAGGGATGTGAGTGAGACTCGAAACAAATGGTCCTTCGTACCTCAGTTTGGGATAACGTCTGCTGTTATGCAAGTTGATCCAAATGTATTTCTTCATTTGAAAGGCTGCAGGACTGAGTTCCTCTTGAACAGCCGAGAATAAATGAAGAGTAGTAAGAAAATTGGAACTCATCTCTGACAGGGTTAGGTTTCTGCATGTTGATTCCTCCAAAAAGAACTACAGCTTGTATCCAATGGATATACCCGATACATGAATTCAGGTGACAGCAGGTAAGAGGGCAACAACTGCCCAGAGAAGTTGTCCATGGACTTTAAACCACATTCATTACAAATGGAGCATTTCTGTGGTCTTCACACCTCTTTCACATTTCATTAGTTTTCAACTTATCCTCCCAGATTAAAAATAAAAATAAATAAATAAATGGAAAGTTCTCCTGCACTAGGAGAAGATACCACACGCTACACCTTGTGCAGTCTCAGATATTCCAAATTTACCTTAGCAAGGTGCTGAGTAGCTAATACAGAGTGAAAAAACGTGGAATGATTAAAATCAAATCTAGGAAAATCTTCATGGGCTTTAGGCAAACAAAAAGGGATGGAATGAGAAATCATTTCAGCAAGTTATTACAAACTACTCCCCTGGCAGTAATTTGCACATTCTGACCAATCAGCTGTGAAATGTTCTGTGACACTTTTAATTACAAACACTTTTGCAATAATCAGACTTTATGTTTATATACATTGCAGGTTAGAGTTCCTGACCTAAGTATCACCGGCTTTCATGTTCTGAAAAGAAATGTATAGGAAAATGAACCTCAGACAAACAGAGATTTCAGAAAGACAAGCAAACATTAAGATAAGTGAAAACTGAGTGGAAGGCTGATTCACGTGGAAAAACAAACAAAGAGGAGGAATTAAAAAACACGATATGAAATACTCTCTACCAGTTGGAGAGAGTACAACAGCTTTGCTAGAGTAGCTTTTGGAGAGTTGTTTGCTCCTATACATTTTTTTTATTAGGTAGAAAAGAAGGGAGTCTTTCAAGTTAATACACTAAAGCTGGATGCTGGTGGCCCTGGCTCCAACACCCCGATCATCACTTCAAGTATTCCTTCCCGAAGTCACAATGACTTTTCCCTGCTTCTGCTCCAGTACCTGGCCTTGCAAGTGCCCTCAAGACATTTGAGACTTTGACAAACACCCCTGGCTTACATCTTCACTCACAAGAGACAAACGATACCCCAACACGGCAAGAAGCCACACTTTCAGAAGTGGTCAGGACCTGAACAGAGTCACGGGGCATATCTGAGCTCCAGAATATGGAGCAAAATACCTGTAGGTGCTCAAGGCTGACCTGAAGCCAGAAGTTCAGGCAAGCAGCACACCTTTGCATTAGCACAGTGCTATGCATGACTCACAATTTGCTCTGCTTTTAGACTCTCCCCGCTATTTGCACACACTGTGGCATGGCTGTACCAGGTAACTTTGCGCTTGCAGTACTGAATTGCATCAGTCAGAACAGACATGCCGAGAGCGAGATAGGCTTCCTGAAGTACTCTAATGTATAGCACCCTGAGGTCTCCAACAGTTTTTAAATTTTGGATTTCCATAAAGCTACACAGTATTTCACTTTAATGATTCAGAGCAGCTATAGCAGAATCACTGTTTCTTCAGTAGAGTGGATTTGAATGATACACAATTATCAGAATTACATTTGAATGATACACAAATTGATTTCTCACTGACCCTTCAGAAAAGGAACAGAGAGACTTTAGTGGAGGAAGGGCAAACGTAAACCATTAACATCAGCAGGTTAACGAGAATAAACAGCCTTCTGAAAGATGATCAAGGCTCACTCTTTTTCAACTGTGGCATTTTCTAGAGGCTATCGTAAAAGATCCTGACTTACCCCTATGCTACACAGGGATCCACTTTCACTACAACCACTTCCTTAGCATGGTGCAGATTCAGAGTGGAGCACGCTGTGTACGTAAAACTAAAATTCA
This sequence comes from Fregata magnificens, assembly GCA_013389945.1. NCBI lineage: Eukaryota > Metazoa > Chordata > Aves > Suliformes > Fregatidae > Fregata > Fregata magnificens. The sequence continues at coordinate 588,937 of WAAD01032611.1, read as the reverse complement.
GAGAGACATGAAAGCTGAAAGGGGGAAAAACCCCTCTGTGGTGTGCACGCTGACTGCCGCCCTCCATGAAAACTCTGAGGTCCCAGCACGTGCTTTCCTCAGAGCAGCCAAGAGAGCTCTCACCAACCTCAAAACTGCCTAAAAAATAGCAGACACCAGAAATTGATGCTTACGTGCTGTAAAACACATGGATCAGGGAAAGCCCTTGCCTTCGATCTCCTAACCCACACGTTCCTTTGTATCATTCTGATTGACATGCTCCTTCCAACTGAAACCAAAACCGTCTCCGGTTATGAAGCACTGAGTAAGAGATGGCAAATGCCAATACAGAGCCCATTTCCCTTTTATTCCCTGTATTAGCTGCACTGTAATGTAAAGCACGTGGTCTTCAAATCTTCTACAAACAATAGACTGACAACACAGCAATTCTTTATTCTAAAAACTGTCAGCATCAGAGATTTCACCTCTTCCTTCAGCACAGCTGGATTGGCCCTGTACTGGTCCAATGTCCTTTCTTCATAATTAAAATTGGAAAAAAAACCCCCCAAAACAAAAAACAAAACAAAACAAAAAAAACCCACCCCAAAAACCCACAAAAAACCCAAACCCCAAACCCCCAAACCAAAAAACAACCCCAAACAATCAAAACCCCCAAAAAACCATATTTAGATGGGAAACACTGATGTAGGAAGGCCTGGAAGGAAAGTAGGACTATCTACAATGTTTCTGCTACTGAAGAAACATCCATAGAACATCATATCCGCAAACTAAAGGGTATAAATTAAGGCGGACCAATTCTCAGCCTTGAAGAAGCATGTTTCATCGTGCACACAAATGCACACTGGGTGTACAATGCTCAGGGTGTCTCTCAAAGATAATGGATTTAGAGCCACTTTGCACTGTTAAAAATGACTGCACAAGGACAGCACAGGAGAGAGATCCAAACAGTTCTCAGTTTCTGCCTGATTTGCATTCACTCTTGTATCCCAACTTTAACCCTGTTCACTCAGCTCCCTGGACAGCCTCAGCGTCTAAGGGGCCCTGACAAAGGCAGTTCAAGAGAAGCAAAGCAAAGAGGCAACAGCCTTTGTCAGCTGAAGCCTAAGAAAATGTGATGAGAGAAGAAACACCCAGAATAGTCAGCTCCACCAAAAACGTCAAACAGCATATAAACCACCCGGTGAGATACGGCGAGCAGACTGGGACTCCTTCATCCAAACACATCAGCTACATCTTGTAAGGCAAAACTTAGGTGTGGATTTCTCACAGGGACAAAGGACACGTTACTTACACGTAAAGCACAGTTTTCTGGTCTCCGACTTGTCCTCCATCACCCACTGTCAGAGTGTCATATCCTCTTTCTAGTTCAAATTCTTCAAAGGTGAGTTTGATAACCTGGCAAAGATGCAGCATGTTAATATGAATCAACTGCCAAGGCAGCCAGCAGATCCTCTTGTCTTGTTTATTTATCTGTTTGTCTATTGAGGAGCAATTTATAAGAGTGTTAATATCTTCAGGACATCACCAAAGGTGACCATCCTCGCTTTTTATAGCGCTGTAGCAATTCTTTCCAGACAGATTGAGCTCTTACTGAAATTACCTCTCAGATTTTTCTGCTTTATCTATTGATTTTCTAGATGACTTTATTGATAAAGATATGTGTGTTGGGATTTCAGCATGCTTTTTTTCACCAGGTACTGCTACCGTTTCTTTCATAAAGCTGAGATTATGGTGATGGATTTGAATGTGCATATAGGCAGCGTGTTTCTTACATATGGTGCAAGCAGAGAGTCTTTTCTTTTGCTCTGTGTAGCTCAGAAAGTTCCCCTGGTTTTCAGAAGCTTCTGTCAGACCAAGAAAGGCTTGACGTGAATTACCGCTGGGGTAGCTAAAGGAAATTGTCTCGAGCTGTCTGCAAACACAATCGTCATCGGATCTGTCCACAGCTGTTTGTTTCCCGTGTTTTCTCTCCTGCTCTATCCTAACCTTCCACCCCAACTTGATTTACGTAGCCTCTACGTATCACTTAGGAGCAGAGGTCCCATGGAAGTCAAGAGGTTTGTGTTCCAAGTCTCTTGGCTGCTTTTGAAATCTATTATTCTCAAATAACTGAAAATTACAATGTGACTTAGGGGACAAAGGTCTTTATCCATCCTCAGACAGCGCAAGCAAACAGAAAAGGAAGAGAGCTTCATTTACAGAAATGCTTTACATCTAAAACACCAGGGGAAAAAAAAAGAAAAAAAAAAAAAAATCAATGGGAACTTTGTTTCTTGGAGCTTTTTAACTGACCGGATTCAGGAAAGCACGTAAACACTTGAATGCATTCAGATCTTTGTACATGTGCCTGTAAATATATTAAATTTTGTAACTTTTAACAGACTAAATTACTAAATTTAGTTTCATGCTACTTTTGCTGTTTCACACAACAGAGAAGTTATCAAAAGCAATTAACGAGAAGGACCTACATGTGTGCCAAGGACCACAGACACATGATGCCACCCTACACGTCTCAACTGGGGCAAGGGAGCAAGGCACAGGAAAACTAAAATCTTTGTCTTGTAATTTCTTGCCGATTATAAAAGCAGCATCTCCTGCAAACACTTGAGCATGTGTGCAATCACAGAGGGATAAAAGTCCCAAAGTTAAAACCAAAAGCAGTAATTAACTGTGTTATGTTAAAATGCGAGCATGCCTCCCTATTCTCAAGGCTTGTATGGACACTCTAGGAAGCTGACAACATTTTTCTGTCAAAAGTCACTCAACTTCAACCCCTTAAGAAAACACTGGTTAGTGAGACATCTAATGCCTTGGGTGTTCTTTTAAAAAAAAAAAAAGGGGAGGGGGGTGTAGATATAGTTCAGACTGAACTGTCATGTACTACAGTCTTCTACATATAAATGCAAATAATACTTTTTAAATGCATAGAAAAGCAAATTAGATATTTTAGCCATGACATTCTGAAAATAGGGTATTACCCAAAAGCCCCAGGATCGTGAAACAGGAGCCTGTGTGATACCTCATAGAAGTTTGGAGCCATTAATTTTAGTAGTAGTACCAAAATATTAACCCATGCAGATTATTATTAAACCATGTAATGATGGAATAATGTAATTAATACAAAGGACACACTGCAGTAAAAGGGCACACATCATTAGTTAAATCAGTCATTCAAGTAAACTGCATTCTAAGGAGTCTGACCCTAATTAAATAACTAATTACATTCTAGTATACTGAAAACTGCAACCTTGTGGCACAGGAACAGGATGCTGAATACAATACTTATTTATCCATTTTCCTATCTTCTTTTTGGTCTGAAAGCTGAAAATTATTTAATGATTCATTAAACAACAAGAGACCTACCAGCACACACGAATACATGGATGACACAAAACCTCAATTTTAAGCTACTGAAGTGACAGGAAGCAATTAGCAAAGTCAAGAAAACAGGCTGGAATATGACACCTGAGTCTAAGGCTTCGTACTGCAAAGTGATCTGAAGTGCAGTCACATTCATAGGAAAAAACCACAGTAATTCTCTCCGCGGAGAACAGCACCTCTTGCAGTTATATTCAAATGCTTTACAAGCACACATTACTCATATCCCGCCCCCCTCCTCCCCAGTCTCAAGCATCTATCTTCATTTGGGATGAATCATCCCCTGGAGGGGCCCATCTCTCTCCACTGATGACACAAGAAGCTTGGGTAGAGCTTTATTTGGCTAGCCAGATTCCAGGTGAGAATAACCCCTGGAGAAATATCAACCAGTAACATCCATTATGTCAAGAAGGTTCAGAAATAGTTTTGATGCAAATTCACCAATTATCATACGTGTTTCTCAGTTCCCAAGTGACTTATTTTTCCACTGCGGTTGAAATTAATTCCCATGGCACTGGGGACCAGCAAAAAACCTATATACTCTGAATATCCCCCGAATAGGTTTGATGTCATCCTCTGTATAGGAAATAATTCCAAGTTGTCAACTGAAGAGCACTATGCCCTTAATACTGTTTATGTAGGTTTCTGAGCAAACTTCGAGGGGATTATGTAGCTCAGTGAATCTGGCTCAGTTCTTTTCCAAATATAGAACAGATGACTTGCAAATGAGTTCTAAATTCAGCTCAGTGGTTTTCCCATCGCTCATATTAAAAGCTTCATATAACAGGACCCGATCCAAAGACCACTCAAGTCAATAAAAAGATTACCACGGACTTCAGCAGGCTTCAGCTCAGGCCCATAATGCTTTTTATCTTCCAAGTATTTTACAGGCATTTTAATTAACTCATCTTCAATCCTTCCCTCACCCATGCTGGGGAATGTGCGATGATGAGATCATCCGCTTTGCACACAGAGGCAACGTGAGTCAGCGAGGTGAATTCTCCAATTCAGCAACATGTTTCTAACATGGGCCGTGCTTTAAGTAGGCGAGAGTTGTATGTGTACTTTTCAGAGGCAGCGCTATATGACTTGTTAGGTAGGAACACCAGTGACCGAGCTGGCAAAACTTATACACCAGCAACTCCCACTGCTACACCGGGTTGTGCACACGTGAGCCGCCACATTAGCCTACGCAGCCAGCCTCGGGAGCCGTTTGCTGGACAGAAGAAACTGTCTGTGCCAGTGAACCTACTTGCCTTTTTGTATTTTCACCAATCAGATATGGTCCTGTCTGCACAACGTTGGTTTCTGGGGCCTTAATGAATTGTTTAAACAGCAGAAAACACTTCAGGCAACTGATTTGTTTCCGTTGTTTCCCATCTTCCTGAGGAGTGCCAGAAGGAAGCCTGCGCCTTGCCTGGGCTCCCAGGACCACGCAGAGCCTCCTCTGCCATTCCTGCAGATGAACGGCATCAGGCTGCAGCTCCGAACAGCAGCTCAAACAGGAGCAGGCGCAGCACTGTGCGAGGAACAAGCAGGCACAGCAGTGGCTTTCCCAAAACAGTTAGTGCATCCCTCTCAACCCACCCGGCTTCAAAGAGATGAAGAGCTTTTCCCTACCTGTAAATTATGCTTCCAGGATGAAACATCCAAAACCCAGAAACCTTCTATAAACTGATATTACTAATTAACTATTTATCACTTCAAAGAAAAAGAAAATGGCAGTCTCTTTACACAGTTAATGCAAGCTGCTGATTTGACCAATCTATCCTTATTTCTGCTGTACTACACCTCTTTACAGTATATGATGTTGCAGCCCATGGAGCACAAACTACAGTTTCTTGTGCTATTGAATCTCTGCTCCAGGTTGGTAAGTATTAAAATTAATGGTTTTTACCAATTTCAATCCCCTTTATGATTTATGAAAGCTGAGGATCAGGACTGGCAGATTCTGTTTTCTAATCAACAGTTTATTATTACACAGGTCTAAAAGCTGAGGAAGAAATTATCCAGGGGAAGAGGAGAAACTTTCCCGATGTCGAAATTCACAAAGACAGTATGGTTTTTTGAAAAATGAGACAGTCTGCCCAGGAAGCTTACAAAAGGAGAAGCTTGTCCTATCACACTGCTGAAGGAAAAGCAGAAAAAAGTTTGTGCACGAGGCTGGCAGAAAAGCAAACGAACAGAGCTGAAGATTAGACTCTGAATATTCAACACAAAAGCAATGCGACAAAGGGTCAATAAAACAGTGGACATGGCCCATAAACATCTCTTGACAATTGACTGCCATCTCCTCCTTCATCATTTGTACCAGAAAACCCAAATGGAAACGTTAGCTTACGTAACAACCCAGGGCACGTCTACATCCAGCTCACTACAACTTCTTTCCAAACACAGAGGACTATTTTATATACACAAAAACTGGATTTTGCTGATCTTTGAAAGACAAAGATGCACAAAAATAAAGATTCGTATAATACACCTACCACAGCCTAAGATGCTGATGTAGCCAATAACCCATCCATGCACAGGCGATGTATACCCAAGGGTCTGCAGGCCACAGGCCGAAAAACACAGCTGACACTTGAGCAGTAATAGCTGCTGTTACATGTGGTCTGTTCTCCACTTGCACATTACCCTGATGAAGGAGAACCTCCTGGGCCTGATTAACCAGTAAATCACTCCTAATAAATCAGCACTGAAAAATACCCTGAATTCCACACTCCGGTTTCCCAGAATTTGGGTCATTACTGCACTCTTATGCAGCCAAACCAAGACATCCGCTGGATGAAATGACCAGCTAATGACAGCCCTTTAAATACAAACTCATTCTGAAATTGGAACATAGGAATACTCCTCATTAAAATCATGACCCACCAGTGATCTGCACTTATTAAAGGCTTGAACTGAGGTCAATGGGGAGAGAGAAGCAGAACTCAACAGGCTCTTCAGCTGGTCCCAGCTCTAGCTGCCCTGCCACGGCCAGTGCTCCAGAGGGAGAGGAAGCACTGGAGGTTAAGAGCACAAGATGCCATCCCATCAGCGGCAGCAAGCAGGCTACAACTGCGGATGGCTGCCAGCATTTCTACAGACCATAACAATTTCTAGCAAAAGATGAGATCCCGGAATACTAACATGTTTGTGAAATGCCTTCCTTGGATCAGCGGCAAAAGGCAGAGTGCCAAAACGCAGGACTGTCGAGAGGCAAGGACCAAGGCATAATTGACAGAGTAAGCATATGAGCTCAGCAACTTGGCATGCAAGATTTGCTCATGAGCTAATGGAGATGACGTTAGTAGGAACCCAGACACTAAAAAGAATGAAACTTGTCGTCTTCTGAGAGAAGATGCTGAATAACACATCAGAAAGTGTATTTTGAGCTACACAGCAAAGTAATTTTTGTTCTTCTGTTCCCATATGGATCTGGAGGAGAGGAATAGGCTGGGTTTGCAGGGCTGGAAAAAGCTGCGAGGCACTGAACATTGCCCTCCCCGAGCCACGGGAAAATGGAAAGGACTTGATCTCACAAAGGCCAAGGCAGTCAAGCTTTGTTCTCTACGTGATCAGCAACAACAGACTTGAATCAGACAGGCAGACCAGCGGGGACAAAAAATCCCCACCAACCTCCCCTCTTCCAAACCTCAGTGAACACAGAAAGGACTTGTTTATAAATTTACAATACTGCATAAACAGCAGGAGATAGAACCATGCCTCCCTCCTCACTTGCCCTCTGCCCTTTGGGGGCTGAAATCCCCATTGGTTTGGGGCCAGCTACCAGCCAAAAGGAAGTGAAAAATCAGCATTCCTGGCACAGCCTTCCTGCCCCAACTGAGAGCTGGCTTAATGAGATGCTTTACTAAGCTGTTTGGCATTTCACCACCATCCACACCAAGATATCAAAGAGGTTTTGATTAAAAATAATTACATTCACTTTTAATTGCATCCTTTAACAAAATGAATTTTCAGCAGAGAGGGAATGTGATGTGTTGCAGTCTTTAAAGACAGTTGAGAAACATGCGGAAGAAGTCTGCGGGGGGAGAAGGGGGTACAACATCAGAAACAGAAGCTTGAATGGATAAATATCAGAGAGTAGTCCTCTGTGAAGAAGCACAGCTATACAACATTTCAACTAAGACTCTGAAGTAATGACGTGGAGACGCATCTCTGAGACCTACCTTGGCTGGATTGAGCGCAGTGATGACCCACACACAGTAGGCATTGTTATCGTATTGTACAGGGTAGTTGGGAGAAGTAATCACACCACTGGGACCACGAAGGTACATATCACACATCCTAGCTGTGAAGAGGAAAACAAGACAGATGTGGGAGTGAGGTCTCTTAGCTTTGGGAGGTACACGGTGTTCTTTGTTTGCAGAGAAGAGAGAAGTAGAGATGCATACAGTATGGAAGTGGGGGATAAATGCTGCTCCGTGTTGTTTTCACTAGCCAAAAATTCATTTTTTTTCCATGTAACATCAGAGATGAAGGATTTATCTGTGATGAATAGATGAGTGGGGTGTTTCCAGGGGCTATCGAACAGACAGACCACCAGATCAACCAACAACAACCCATTCTCTAGCATTCAGACTCATTTTATTTGTGTTTTATTATATTAAAGCCCTCACAGAAATACTTTCATGTCCAGGACAATGAAAGCAACTACACAGAAGACGCCAGGTAAGATGTAGCTCCTTTTTAACATCCCCAGAAGGCCTTATTTCCTTTCTTCACTGCAGGTCAAAAAAAACACTGCACAGCAAGTATTTATTAGGTGAGGGCTGACTGCATTCTGGTATGACTGTGGACTCAGAACCAAGATGGCAGCTCAACTGTGTATCTTAAAAACATCTTCGGCAAAGTAGAAGCTGAAAAGTGCTTAAGTGGGGAAATTTTTGCCTGTGGTATTCCTTTGATGTGATATTTAACCAGAAAATGTGAAAAACAGCGTCTTGGTTTTGTAACTGCCTCTGCTGTTGTGATGGATCCTCAAAATTAATTTATCTCAAACCTCAAAGGAGCCATATTTGCACATGTGGCATCTGCAAGGCTTTTTTTCCCCCCTCCAAATAGCAGTAAAGCACGGAAAATGATCTCCTGGCCAAACTGTTTGACTGTACAGGTGGTCACAGGGGAACATGAGGAACATGGAGAAGCTGCCTGCCCCCTCCTACATGACCCCATCCTGGAGTCTGTTACACACGTCCCATCCTACCTTACAGAAAAAAGGTAAATCCCATTATTCTCATTTTAAAAGTGGGCAACAGCAGCATCAAGGGATTAAGTGAGTCTCCCCAGGACCCAGAGGGAAACTGCCGTAGATGGGGAAGCTGAAAAACAGTCTCCCAACAGTGGTAAGACGTTTGATCACCGGGTATTAGAAATTGGTACAGTCCAGGGGGTTAAAACTGCCTCACCGGGCACCCTGATTTCTGCAACTTGAGAGAAACTCAATACCCAATTAAAAAATGGAACAAACAGAAAGAAGTGGTATAAATCTGAAATAAAAAGCAAATAGAAAACTTTTTAAAAAGAAAAAAACCCCTAAAGTTAGCAGTTAAAAAAAATTAAGTTGATTCATAGAATCATAATAATGCAGGCAAATCCTTTCTTATCTCTTGCAAGAGGACACCATAAATTTCCTTTATAGTGTCACATATTTATGCCAAATATCCTCTTACACTGATTCAATTTATTCGAGGCTTGTTTCAAGAATTAGATGGGATTCCAAAGCCTTGAAAAAAAACTGCAGATGAAATTAAAGAAAAAAGAACTGAAAAAATACCAGTTTATAACTGTAAGAGCTTTAGAGGGATTTAATTAAAAATATTACAAGTTGTTCATTATTAGCATTACAAATATCACAATTATGCATGCCACTTTTTAGAGACAGAGAGGGAATGAAAACAGAATGGCCAAGGGCAAAATGGGCATTAGGTTTTTTCCCCACTGAAAGAAAACTTCCTTCACTGATGGCTCATGGCTGGGTCACAGGATAATCAGGATCATGCTAGTTGGGTAGTTGGGAACCATAGTCTAAGTAATCCCACATTGCTGCCTACTAGCAGCAAGTTCCATTTAACAGAATCTCCCTCCATCTTAGCTTTTCCAGATTTTTTTTCAGGCTTTCACCTTTTCTTCCCTCTCCTCCTTATGCCATAAAAAGAAACACCTGGAATAAAGAGAACAGCAGGGGACAGAAAGCATTGCAAAGAGATGAGGACGTAGTACACAGGTATGAAGGACACAAATATTATCCACTTGGTCCAGAGCTAATAGCTTATGAAGCTCCATAGTTAATGGAAATAGCTTTGTTAGTTCCATTATGCAACAGGAACAGGTATTTTTCTTAAAACCTGAACTTCTAGAATCAAAAAATTGCATGAGAACCAAGCAAAGGTTTCTTTCTCAGCCTTGTGCTGAAAAGACTGAAAAATGTGAACCCATATTACTCTCTCTCACTCAGCCAGAAAACAAGGATCACCATTAGAAAAGAATAAAGATCCTACTGACTTTTAACCATGAGGCTGGCAAGACCAAACTCCCATTTCCAAGAGCACAGACAGACTCAGGGCAGTGCTGAACATGTAGCAGTAGAGAGCTGAATTTCCCAACAGGTTGCAAGCATTGAGAGGGGGCTCTACTAGCTGTGCCCCTTGCCTGAGGCAGGGTTTTGAAACCAGGTCCATACCATGGGCCACACAGCAGGCTGAGGTTAAGAACCAGCTGAGGGGTCCTAACCAAGCGATAACAAACTTGAGGACAGCATGGGTGATTCATGAAGGGGACATTAAGGAGATGGGTTTTCTCATTAGTCCTAATAACTAAGTAAAATTTTTTTGTCTTCTCACCTCTGCACACTGGCCTGTGGTCACTCCATGCAACAATTATGTCACTCACTCTCTTACAGGTGATGCTTTTGGACCCTTGTAAATCATAGCCCTCGTTACAGGTGAACTGGATGCTGGAGCCTAGCCTAGCAGACAGAACAAAGAGTGAAGTTAGCAACCGAGACACTTCTGCAGTAACAGGTTCCTCACTCACTTTTTACTATCCCAGTGATTCTCCAAACTGTGAACAGAGGGAGTTTACTAGCCCTCCAGGCAACAGCAGAAATGAATGAGGGGCAAGCTTTCGCCTCATGCATTTGCTTGTGCTGGGCACTGTTTGCCTGAGGTGGTGATAGTCCAAGAACAGATTTGAGTCTTTCAATGTAACTTCAGTGGGAATTTTTTTCAGTGCGGGAGCACAGACTCAGCCCCAAGAGATGACATGCTCAGCATTCTTATACAGAAATCCCCCCTCCCCCCAAACCCTTTATCTGCTACTGAATGATTTGTTCTTTATTCTATCACTTTGAATTCAGATCCTTTGCTGGTTTAAGCCAATGCTGCCTTATTCACTGAAGCAACACAATGCCAGTTTACAGCAGCTGAGAATTTATCCTATGGCATTTAGGGACTATTGGGAATTCCCTTTCCTCCACCCTCAGCCCTCCAATCCATTTTCTGGATTTCAGGAGAATTTGATAGACTCAGGTTAAATTGAAAGACACTTTTAGTGAACAAAACAGCCATCGACAGCAAAATAAGATTAAATATTGATTCACTATTGCTAACAGCAGGCTGATGTATTCCTGCACACTTTAAATGAATGCTAGCAAGTACAAGGGAATAACAGCATTGTTTTAAACTTTGTAAGAAAACAATTACCTAGCACCACGTATACTTATTGACAAAGAACTGTACCAGTGCTTTGGGAAGCCACCTCAAATTCACTAGGGGCAGGGCCATGCTGTGACTTAAGCTAATTTGAGAAGTGATTTTTTTTGCTGTTTAAGACAGTTCGTTCTGCACTTAACTGGAGGGGGGAATGACAACAAACATTGATTATAGAAGCCTGGCTAAATGCCCATATTGTGAAAAGAGAAATACTCTGAAAGAGAGATTATTACAGATCCTCATCTGGGACACAGTCTCCCAAACACACACGTACACATTTATACGCACTTGTTCTTCTACATCACTAGTCTCAGCAAGCTTTTCAGACATAATACATTTAGAGGTGTGCAGATGGTCTCTAAAAACAGACTACGTAATGCCAAGGAGCACAGACAATGGTTATAGACAGTAGCTTTGCAGCATGCATAAACACACACATAAAAGATTCTTACCTAAAATCGTTGCCTATTCTTTTGCCTCTCTCTGGAATCCCAGGGTCTGGACACATATTATGTCCCTGGGACACACCAACCTGAGTTACTACAAAGCAAAAACAGCACATACAGAGACAGAATAGCAAAAGAAACATTCTTTCATCAACTGTCTTGGTGGTTGTGGAGAGAAAAATGGCAATTGGTAGCTCGAAAACCTGAACGTGTTCCATTTTGTTTAGAGAAAAACAGCTTTGGAAACAAATGTAACTGGAATCATTTCAGCTTAGTTTATACACCAAAGTGTTTTCTAGGAAGCTATGGACGCAGTTTTCCCTCTGTTCCACTACGGAAGTACCTCTGAAAAGAGTTTTTTCGTTCTGCAAAATTACATCAATTAAGCAGCCCATTTCCGAAGCCTGTGACTAAAATGGCCACCTGTGACATGACAAGGTGACAGCCTACCGCCCCTCCAAACCCATCTGAGTGGTGCCAGGGAAAGAAAACAACTCAATGAAAAGGTAGGTGTATGATACCAGGGAAAAAACCAAGCACAGACCAAAGGGAGAAAGGAGAGGGAAATGCAAGTCTAGCATTTTAAAGCAAGTAATTTAGTTTGAATATGAAAAAGTTTATGGAGCAACCCTAATGTAACTGCCAACAAACATGAAATCTATGAAGTGGTGATCAGCACTGAACACCTTCAAACCTCATTCTCTATCTCCGCATTTCCACCTTCCCGCCCCAGCCTGTCAGATGGCGCAAACAAGCATTCAAGCATTGACTTGGGGTGGATGTAACCTGGCTGGCTCCTGACAAGGATGAGATGAGATCTGGCAATACAGTGATTTCAATTTCGAATTCCAGCAACTACCCAAATACACGATAACATGGGATAAAGGGGCGATTTTGTCACGGAGTTGTAGAAGCTTATGTGACTCAGTTTTCTTGTATCATGAAGGGAAGGACGCAAAGAAAATGCAACGCTTCTTGGCAACGATGCTGAAACAGCAAAGCATGAATCTTAAGCGAGCATGGTTCCATTCTACCTCTGCCTATCCCTAGATTAAAGGAAAAAAAAAAAAATCTCAATTATACTTCAGAACATACTGTGTTAGCACAGTGCCCCAAAGACCACTGCCAAATGGATGATAGTGCGGTGATAAAAGCATGTTTCTCACACCAGACATGTTGGCTCAACAATTTGAGATCCGCATGGCACCAAGCACGGTGAAAAATATGGAGGTGCGTGCACGTAAATATTGACTTCGGAAGATAAGCACATGGGGTGTCTACACAAACGCAGACTGCACAGCATGAACGTACAAAAAGGCAAGACCATCAAATATGGTAATTATTCATTGGTTAATTACATCTTGCGTAGTCAGGCACTACAGCTGGAAGATATAACACTGTTCCTAAAAGGACGGAAGGATCACTCTGCTCCCACTGGTATGGGACTTTCATCTGAGTATCTACACCTAACTGCCGGCTACATATGCTGAAAACATTACAGTTTCCGACCTCCTCCTCAGCTCTGGGCACTAACATCTCATCTCATCCCCTTCAATTTTGACAGGGCCTTTGTCTCTCCTGGCTTCCCCTTCCACACCACCTCCCACCCCACGGTGCTGGAGCCAACCCCCTGCACCGAGCACAGCTGCTGTGCTGCTGGACCCGAGGGATAGGGTAGGGGCTGTCCCTGCCACCCTCCTCTGGCACAGCCGCTGCACAGGGCTCAGTGTTTCAGCATGACGCTTTGGTGCTCCACAGTCTCCTCCATCCATTTGAGAGCAAAAGAGGAAGCAAGATACGGCTTTATAGGAAGCCAGACTCCTGAGAGATTGCATTCCCTCTTTTGCATATTCATAACCTCACATTAAGCTCAGTCACGTGGACAAGCAGGGACGCCAGCAAAAGAAGCAAGCATGAAAGCGGCACACGGACTCTTGATGGCTGCGTTTTGTAGCTACGAAGCTTTGCTGCTGCCTTTCACAGATTCTGATGATTCTGAATGTACACCAGAGTCAGAAGGAAGGGAGCCCCTGCCCACAGAAGGGATTCATCTCTGATATTTTCAGCAACCCTGCCCTGATAACTGAAGCAGCCATGACAAAACGCTGCTCCAGGAGTGGGTATCTCCGGCAGGTCTCAGAGATGCAAAATAACGTGGTGATACTTCTGCAAACGAAATCACCAGCTTGCAAGAGCCCTTCTGCTAGTGCTTGAAATGACATGCTTCCGAGAAATGAAAGGTCGGCTGAACAAAGCACATAAGTGACACCATCTTCCTTAGGGTTTCTTAAATCACTACCTACCTACGCAAATATGATGACTGTGCATTCAGATATCTCGAAACAAAGTAAAATTATCGGTTAGGATAGAGTGTACAAGCTAGGGTTGTATGCCACAGGTCCATATGGTATTTAAGGAAAAGTGCTAAGATTCCTCTTCTTACTTCTATACCTTCTGCAGAGTAAAACCACACTGAACAAGATATGCCTATAATGTACACATGCACAAACACAGCTTCTAGAGATACGTCTGCATTCAAACACTTGTATGCTCTTCCTTGCAGAGCAGATTACCAGATTGCCTTTCCACATCAAATTCTTTCTCCTATGGTCAAAAGACTATCCAGACGGCATCTTTTATACCCATGTTAGTTACCCTGCACTGGTATCACATCCATTTGTTATGTCCCACATCAGATGACAGCGAACCTTGAAGCCTCTGATTCAAAGCTTCAGGAGGAAGCAAGGCTACAGATGACCAGCAAAACCCACAGGCACCAGCGGGCAGGTTGTCAGTTATCAATCACATTTCTGAAGACTAAAACGAGTTCTTCTCTTGTTAGCTAGCATTTTATTAATATCTATACAACACATGTAGATAAACCAGAGAACAGATAAAACAGAGCAAGGGGGAAAGGAAAGATAGTTGGGACATTTTACTTGTAAATGTAAAGGAGAACAAAAGAAAAGGAGAGGATGGATTAGATGGTCACTTACAGAAAGTTGTTCTTCTATCTTTTGTTTTAAACACACACACACGAACATAACTAAACCAAAGGTTATAAACCATATTTGTTATGCTGAGAACTTGCTGTCAGTACTGTGTTCATCTTCCTGAACGTTTGACTGATCTATGCCTGGGCTGTAGCACTCCAAAATGAATTCTTCAAGGTTACTAGGAAAACAATAGATCTTAAAAACTGTGGTGAACTGTGCAATTTCTACATTATAGGCTCAAGGATTCTCTCCCCCAAACCATGGCACTAGTTTTCCACCCCTTCATTCTCTCCTCCTGATCTTTTCAACAACTTCCTTCTCATCGTGTATTCAATAACAGCCAGTTATGATTGCTTTGTTTGCCACAGTAATTTACTCCATCAGTTAAAAGAACTGAAAACCTTCTTTAGTTCTCTGTATCTCCCCATGTTAATAAAGAAAGTTCACTGATAGATTCCTAAGGCACAATTTTTAATTGCATTTAGGAATGTCAAGTATGACCCACAAAATAAAGTAGCATCTAAAAAGGTTTTACAAAGACTCAACATTTCTCAGCATGAGAAACACAGTGAAAGCAAGTGAGCTTTTCTACTGGCATGGGGGGTGCGGAGGGAAGGACTGTAGCAGTAATTAGTTGTTTTAAAAAGGTTAATCTTTATGATCATGCTAAGGCCTGCGGTTACTCCATGCAACCATCTGGTCAAGTTAATGGGTTACAAAATTCAGTCCTAAAAGCAGGAGAGCTGACCTACTGATAGTGTGCTCACCCCAATGAAGTGCTCGCTGCCTTTCTGATCCAGGAAGGTCCTTCAGCACTCAGCAACCAAACGTTAAGCACTTCCAGAACCTCAGTGATACTGATCCAGACATTAAATACTCACGTGTCTAGCAATATGCAAGTGTGAAAAGGGTACAGACTGGGGCTGTGAGGCCCTAACACTGGAGAAGACTACTTCCAGCTGGGAGTTTTTTACTTGGGGAGTTCTGAACTCGTATTTCACATCTTGTTGTTATCTCAGAATAGTTCAGAAGTACACGAGTTCAAAAACATTTACAGGCTTTCAGATTTTAAAGACCATTTGCAAAGACTGTGTTTGCAGCATGCCCTACTTAAATCAAACACAGCTTCTTTCAAAGCTGTGTTGCCTAGTGCTAGAAACCTCAGGCTGGCTCTTCTGTTGCTCAATATTCAATTTGTGCTGTTGCAGTACAGCAGGGACTCCCATACACACATTCGTACCTCAACATCTGATGCAGAAAGCAGGCTTGCTGCAATGCTGAATGTATCTAGAAGCTTCCGTACACATGGCTGAGACCTAAAAGCGGTTAACACCTCCCAAATGACTTTGCATTTGTACATTTAAAATAGATTTTGACAAGTCTGAATATAGACAGACCTTGCACTACTTCATGCAATCCCTTCCAATAATATCCAGCAGTGCATTTTCAGGTAAGCCTCATTCAAAGGACAGAAAAGCAACTTTGATGCTGTTTTGTAAAAGCAAAGTACCATGTTTTTCCCACTGTGTGAACATGGAATACACACATTTACACACGGCATGCAGTAAAAGAAATCATCTCCTAAATGCAATCTAAAATTTAAAACTATTTCTTATCTCTTATTCTCCAGAGCTGTATTATTTTTCCTCTAAAAATGATTAAAGCAAGATGTCCAATTAATTTTAGGGATGGTGAACAGTACGAGGCACTTGATTTCAATCTCAAATAAACATGTTTGCAACCGAACACAATTAGCACCTCCCCCCAAAATTCCGTATTTGTGTATGTTCTTTTTCTGAAGTAGTTCCAACAGCTGTTTTGCAACTACATTTTGCCTCCATTCAGACACATGAAACGCACAGACTTTAATCTGGCCAGGTAGGATCTGGCAGCTACCCACAGTGTCCATCCCGCACAACAGAAATCCTCTGAAACACCTGCAGGGTATTAAGCACGTAGCTGCAAGCCGCCTTATATGGCCACAGATTCTTCAAGGGAGAATTTTAGGACAGGTGCAAAGAGCACTAGAAAACACTGCTGGTAAGAAAGTATTTGAAAATAAAGCACGGCATAGCTCTAGCTATTACCAAGAGACACGGAAATTTCTACATTTCTGATATTTGAGCCAGATAAAGTAAGAGCAACCCTAACAATCTTCACAGATCTTTAATCAGCCTGTCCCACCCATATAATTATCTCTGATGCACATGCAGACTCATAAGCTGATGAAAGTTCGAGAGAAGAAGGGGCATGGCTAGCCATGCAAATCAAAAAGCAAGGGGAAAAGAAGATAACATTTTGGGCTCCATTTTCCAAAAATGAACCATTTTCTGGAGACATCTTCTCCGGAATCAGCATTTCTGAAGTTGAAAATTTACTGTAACAGAAGTGTGACAGCAGAAGGCTGTGCA
Organism: Fregata magnificens; assembly: GCA_013389945.1. Classification (NCBI taxonomy): domain Eukaryota; kingdom Metazoa; phylum Chordata; class Aves; order Suliformes; family Fregatidae; genus Fregata; species Fregata magnificens. Next base: position 571,988 of record WAAD01032611.1, on the reverse strand, counting down.
AGATAGAGGTTAATCTGGGTTTACAATCCAGACCCTGCTGAGAGCAGTGTATATGGAAGGAGCTGAAGGCACAAGGGTTGTGGCAAGCACCGTGCTGGTAACGGAAAGGAATTCGGGCCACAGTACTATCACCATCTATATTATTATAGCTTAATAGCTTTCAGGCTAAGCTGCCTTCCTATGCTCTGTTTTGCCTTATCAAATATGACAAGATTAGCACTACACAAGATGCTGAATTGACAGCTTTGAAGACTGGAGCCTGCTCTCCGTTGGGTGAGGATAAACTGGACTGAGGCAACAAGAACTTCCTACACTTTTATCCTCAGAACTGGAGCATGACTGGGACAGAGCAGGATACACTAGAAAGTTCAGTTGCCGTCTCTTACTCAGCCTTCAGCGCCTTTCCCCGGAGCCCCCGGCAGGGCTAGTGCTGACAACGGTCATTAGCAATATTCATTAGCAACAGGTAAAACTGCTACAGGGAAGCAGACTAGCATTCCCAGGAAGGAGAAATGGGAATCCTATATATTCTCAATACCAGAATACTTATATACAGTAAACTAATGACTCCAAACCAGGCTAACATTTTTCACTTGGTGAAGACTCCCTTCCCCACATTCCCCAATATCCAAGACAGCAGATATCCCACTCCAAACACATCCTTTCATCTCCAGTGCCTACACAATCAAAGCTAGTGATGTTTTCCAACAGAATTTCATTCTCAGTTGAGTGAACTGAAATGTTTATTACAATTAAATTGTTCTTGGCAAGAATATATCATAGGACCAGGAACATCTTGCATACAGGGTTTTTCTTAAAAGTGAATTAATTTTCTCTAAACATGCCCCACCGTCATCTGCTCCGTATATTTTGGGCAATTTACATCCTGCTATTTAGTTACCTTGTTGGGCCTTGCTCCTGAAAAACTGGAGACTATAAGCACTCTCCTGGGAGCCTAGAAGTGAGCCATTTTCATTTCAGACAGACAGCAAGTGACGTTTTAAATTCAGTTCATCCATTTTTCTTAACTGAATTTTGCATCCAAAATTCAGGCAAGTGAACTGTCCAAACGGTACCTCTTTGATGGGTGTAATGGACTATGCAACAAAAGGAGCAATTACATCCTCTCCTCTAAAAACTATTTTAAGAAATGTTACATTCTGCTCCTATTTGAATTTATATAAAATATAAACTCAACTTAACTCAGATCCCTCCTGTTTAATCTTAGAGTCCCCTTAAGAGCCCAGCTGTCTCTCCAGAGTCATATGCATAAAGAAACTATGAGTCTTGCTTCTGATTTGAAAAGAACCTAATGTAAAGATGAATGAACCTAATGGATTCGCTTCGTGCAAGAGGAAAACACAGCAGTGACAAAGTGACATTCTGAGCATGCCTCTAACATATCAACCGCTAGATACACTGGAAGTGAGCAACTAATCGGGAGACCATAAAAATCAGTATTATAAGCTCTTGCACAGCAGTGGTATGATTTTTCTGCAGGGACAATTAAATAAAACACAAAGAGAAAAAGAGAGAGACTGCTATTGCCTCCGCAGATTTTCTAATAGGTCTTTTTTGGTGTGGGTCCTTATCCCTACTCTTAATTTTACAATAGTAACATTAATTCAGTTTTCAAAATTGTTTACAGTTTGACACTTTCCGCACTAAAAGGCGACAGAAGTCATGAACCCCAGTCTGTCATTGCGCAGGAAGCATACAGTATATATTAAATGCACACACCAATCCCCTCCATTCCCACTTTAATCGAGTTAGTATATGCTTGTGAATAGAGCACTGGAAGGAAGTGATGCAGTAATGGAGAGGGAAGAGAGGGAAAAGCATTAAAACTTTTAAGAGTGACGAAGTTTTAGAGATTACTGGAAAGTCAAATGAAATGTTCAAGGAGATCATTATACAAAGACAGTGTAAGGAGGAGCCGAAAAACTTACACACTGATGTCTTCTGGTTATTGTCCTTGCTGGGCATTAGCTTCACTCCCCTGGACTTCAGTTCGATTTGCTTTTTGACTACAGAGACAGATTTAAAACAAAGCAAAAGACAAGGAAAAGATTTAGCTAAGCATTAGGGATTATTTAAAAAGAAAGTGAAGCCACAGTTGTACACCACCCACAACGCAGGATACTCTGCACCTTTCCCTTACAGCTCAGACAACTTATCCTGACCCCTCAAAACCATTAGGGCTCCCTTTTCATCTACCTTGTTAGGTCTGGACCAGTGTCTTTGGGGATCTGAACCAAGCTGACCTAACTGGAATATAAAAATTGGGCACACAATCCCCACCCCTCTGTAACCAAGCCATTTTGCTTACCATACTAAAAATGGGAAACAGGCAAAAGGGAGGTTCTAAGGAACTTCAGAGATCCTGAGAGTAAAATGCTGAGTTAGTTTCACCCAGTTTTATTGATGCAGTTATTCCACGAATACGTTATACGGTAAAGCCATTCTCAGCTTCTATGGGAATACAGCACTCAAATGAACACCCCATAACCTAGAAATTGTACACGATCTGCATAAATAGCAGACTCAAAAAGGCAGTAAAATAGCAGAAAAAAGGGCTACATTAAAACCATATTATTGGCAAAGAGAAGTATAAATGTACAGACCCACTATTAATAGCCACAGGCACATCAACTATAAAATCTGCGTGGTGACTACCAGAGGTCCTGTAGTGACCGTTTACCTCCCCGCTCTAAACCTCATCCAGAACATAGGAAAACATACGAGGGCAGCAACTAGATTTCTATCCATCCATCCTTTGCCAAGAGAGTCCCATCCTTCTTCACAATATAAAAATTCCCCATGTCACTGAGCAGCTATTTGCTTTTATTATCTGGACTTGGCTGTTCCTGACGTTCTCTCTACACAAGAGGGTTTTGCACAAAACCCACACTGTCAAAACCATCTGGATACCAGTAGAGAGAGAGACAACGGCTTCCTGCAGCATACACATAGATATTTTTGACTAACACACAGCAGAATTTTTACTAGCATATTTGAAGTTAATGTGGTTAAAGAATAACTTTACATCAGAAAGCATGATGTCCAAATCACTTCATAGGATCCTTTTTCTGATGAGCCAGTCCTTATCTATGGAGAAAAACAGTCCATCTTCCACTTCAAACTGTTCTTTTCTTGTTCTTTATCTTGTCATACTTTCATCCCTAAATTAGCACATTTCTAAGACAAAGTTGTCAAGAAAAATTACCGATATAGCTAACAAGTTTTTTTTAATCATGCTTTTCTGGCTTAAAAAAAAAATTAAATCTGTTTGTAACATCTGTTTGCAGGAGCTTCAGACAGGGAGATGTGAAGCATTATTCCTTGAAGCTTACCTAAGGAGGTAGTGCTTCTCTGAGCTAGATGCTAGCTTGGAGCTTTTTGTTCATCCTTTGGTTACAGCTTTTTCCTTTTTCTTTAAATAAAGCAGTTATAACTTCAAACTGAGGTCCACATTAGCTTAAAAAAATATTCATAAAGAAAAGCTTGTGTTGTTCATGGCTTTCTTACTACTATCTTTAATCTGTTGGGGGTGGTGGTGCCTCCCCCCCCCCCCCCCCCCAAAAGGGGAAAAACAATTAACAGTATGCCACTTTCAAAGCAAATCTAACACACACTTGTTTCTTTTTTACTGTAAATCCACCTGCAAATGCACAAGGTAAAAAGCAGCAGGTCTCAGAATGCCCCAAACAGCCACATATCCCTCCAGGTCACGGTATGGTAATTCTGGGATATTTGTAGTCTGACCTCGAGGTTTTTAACAAATGCACCGTATCAAGGGACCAAAGAAAGGACACGGGGCTACAAAAGCTAAAATTTCTGGGCAAGTCTGGAACCTATTTCTGCCTCAACTACAATAGTGATAGCTTTAAAATACAAATGAGAAATGAAAGGCTGTACTGAAGGCCACAGAAATACAGGGCTACCTCGCATGCCCTCTTGCCTGTGCATAACAACCGCTAGCCAGCAATCACTTCAGCTGTGCTCTGGCTCAGGGCACCAACAGATAATACCTTGCAGCAAAATACTAGACAGGGAGTGGGAAGAGTTTACACGGTCCCTCTTACAGGCACTCCACAGCCTTTTTCCAGTATAACAGAGGGAGTCACGGCTACCACGATGTCCTGGGCAAAGCCCCCGGGCCCCAGCACCCTTCTGTTCAGTGCAGCGGGAGCAGCCATCAACCCGGCTGCATGCTCTTCACGTGGGGGCAGCTGAATTCCCGCTGCCTGCGGAGGCTGCCCCGCTCCCGCAGCCGCCCCGTCCTGCCCTGCCACGGCCCTCGGCAGGACCTGGCCGTGCTGCCCAGAGGTGTTTCCATCCGCACGCAGGACAGCACAGCACTGGGGCTGGGGCTCTCTGGCCTCTTGCTGATGCTGCAGTGCAGCACTCAAACCGTCATCAGGACAAAGCGCCGAGGAGGTCCTGTTCTACTTATCCTCCATAATGCTGCAGTTAATGATTCTCTGGCACTTTCCAAGCAAGTACAGGGATAACCTCATAGTCACAGCCAACATTCCCTCCCAGTCATTAAAATACAGTCAAGCCCAAGTATCTAAGGCTAAACTTGAGCTACTGCAGGATGTACAATAGCTCATGACTTTGCAGTATCTAAATCATTGCTCTGTAAAATGCTTTGGGGCACCACCAGTAAGAGAGCAGCTTTATAAAAATAATTTCTATTTTTATATGATCTGCAACTTCCCTTGCAAGTTACTTTATACAATTACCAGTGAATTTTTCTCCTAGCCACACACAGAAAAGCACAGGTCTGTTGATTTCTGCATGATAAAGTAAGGCTGCAGTCTTAAAGGACCAGCAAAGCTTTCCAATCACCAGCATATGCCCTTCACACACAATATTGATGCTGACGCTGTGGACAGGATAACGCATCCCTGGGAGGGTCAGCACTTCTCATCAGGGCACGCTGACTGCTGAACTACAGCGACTTGCATTGATTACACAGGGCTGCTGACCACCTCAAGGTCCAGCAGAAGGCAATCGGTATGGAGAGTTCACGACTTCAACACATCTGGGACTTGCACGCAACTGCAAATTTTTAAAAGGATGCACTAAATAACAAAGGTTCACCCATATTCATGCCTGTCTTCCAGAATCCAGCTAACAGACAGAGCCCCACTCCAAATTTGTGACTAATAGAAAACCTAGCTCCAAAACACCCAACAATAATGAAAACAAGCAGCAGAAACCAGACAGTCATTACTAGGGACCAGTCCTAAAATACAGAGACTAAACTGCATTACGCATGAAGTACATACTCCCCTAATTGCATCGTGTCTCTTTCAACAATAATTGGTAAAGAGAGATCACTGTAACACTCTCCTCTTAATCCTTCATTTTGTTTGTGACATGGAGACATAATGATGAAAGTCAAGCTTTACAAATTACTCAATTTAGATTAGAACAAGTCAGAATACAATATCACCTGCTTTTAAAAAAAAAAAAAAAAAAGAACAATTCTCCTACTCTGTGCCCTCAAAAATCTGGTATATAAAAATCTATTTGGATTATAAATTTGAATGTGGAACAGTACTACAAAGGACTGTGTTAGGATAATTGGATGAACAGAAATTCCTCTGTTTTCTGGAGGGTTTTGCTGCTCACACGTATCTGATAGATCTAATGGAATACTCAGTGTCCTGTCAAATTTGAAAGATGACATTACAAAGCTTTTCCAGCGAGCAGGCAGTCTGGGGTGTTTCTTTTAAACCGTTTCATGTTGCTCTAAATGAGAATTTAAGGAGACATTTATTTATTTTTAATTTCGAAAACAGCGTTTCAGCAAAAATCTATTCCATGAACCTCTGTTTCCCTTGCTGGGAGATAGCTATTAAATACAGACTTGCCTGAATCTCTTTTTCTCCCGCTGGGTGTTTTAGTTTTATCTGGGATACAAGGACATGACAGCAGGTTGCTTACAGGGATTCTGACTCCAGTTGGAGGTGAAGAGAAACACCCTCAAATGCAACCATTTCGAAACTCCTCATTTATGCCCTCCACTAGCTAGCCTAAGCAACGGTTCTTTAGCAATCAGAGCCTGCAACAAGCACCAGAATTTTCCTGTCTTTGCCTCTGTCTCAGGATTACCCAGGAGACTCAACAGGTTGCATAGCATAAGCTGTAAACCCTTTGCAGCTCAAAGGTGTGATTGAAGCTGAAGATTAGCAGATCTGTCAATAATTAAGCATATATATTTATAGATCTATACTTATCCTTAAAAGCCATTTATGTGGTGCAGTATGTGCAACAGACAGTTCATCAGACCATTATTAAAGGCGACAGGTCTGCTGGTATTCTGCGCTGCGCTACGGGGTGACACTCACCCAAATTTATCTTTCTATCTGAGGGTGGAGGACAGAAGGGGAAGGGAATAGGGCGGGGAGATCAATAAAAGATGCAATTATCTGTTGGTACCAATCAGCTAAAAAGCAATTTGGGATCCAACTTATGTAATAAAGTACGTGGAGAGATGGACTACACCAGCCAGAGCATTATTTAGATCTGTTTAGCACCATTTTAAATTCAGCAGCTTTTTCATTACCTCATTTACAGCACCTCATCGCTATGCTGATAGAGGGGACGACAGGGGATACCTGGCCACGCTGTCACCTGTCCTGAGGAGGGCACTTCTAGCTTATTTTCTTACCACCTGCAGGTACACTGCACCTTTTCGGGAAGGAAGGCAGAAGGAGTGGGAGGAAGATAAAAAGGTCGGTGCACCGATTTCTCTACAGTCCCTTTTATTTGCTTTTACTGGGTGGGGGGAAAACGGTATTTGCAAGAACGCAAGATTCACCTTACATAAAAAGGGAAAGGAAAGGGAAAAATATTTTAACTCCCCTTGGAAGGAAACAAATTTACTGTATTCAACAAAGAAAACCTGTATACAGGCTGATTATATCTAACCTTGCTTTTACATTCATAAAGAGATTTCCAAATTAGGGCATGGATTAGAAAGAACTGAAATAGAACACACAAAGAAGGCGTTCTGGTACAACTAAGTATCAATGTTAAACAAGCTGGAAGGGAAGTTACTTTCTTATAGATTTTCAGCAAAGCCAGATACTGTCTCAGAGGACATAGGATGTTAATAAATGATGTATATACATGTCTTTGGAAAACAGACAGCAAATTAGATTCATCCTAACCCTCTCTTCCTTCTCCTGGACAATCCTGGGGTCTGCTTCATCTCTACTGCTGAAAAACACATTTTAGTTGCTCTACTTTATATGGCATTATATATCCTATTTTGTATGTATTTATTTATCTCCATTAAAATATTTATTTTCAAACAAGGTTATGTTCCTACGAAAAGGGTTATGCTGAGTTTTTTGAAGTTGCACTGACATCTTTAATGTTCTACGGACACGGATTCCATTGACTGCAAATATCCTGCCGTTATACCTGGGGGTTTTGTTTGTTTGTTCGTTTCATTTCTTGTTTTGATTTTTGTTTAAGTATTGAAATCTTCCCTAACAGATGGAAAGAACCAGAAAAACTCCACAAAAAACCAGCAAGTGTGTGAAGAATGAGTGTCAGATCCCCTTTGCCAGCTAGACACAGGTCCTGCTTCAATACCATTTCAAGAGCACATTTTTAAGTTCATCTTTTAAACACTCAATACACAAAAGCACAGTTCATTATATCTAACAAAACAGTTTCCAAGGAGTGTGCTAGATTAGAACCCCCTGACATTTATCTAATCAGAGGAAATTATAACATTAATCTTTACTTTTCTATTTAAGAAAAAAGGGTGATTCAGACAGGTGTTTTAACAGAAAGCAGCAATCATGACAGCAAAGGAAAATGTCATATCAAAAGCCATCAGCTGCGTGCAGTTGTTTGTGTTACACAGAAAAAACAAAAGGTTTTTTTCTTATAATTTAAAGTAATTTCTATGTTAAAGGAAAACAAGGGACGTTAAATAACGATGGCGATTCATAAAGCAAAGCCCACGTTGAAGCCACGACAACACTGCTAAGGCTAAACAACCGGGGAACAAACAGGGCAAGTCTGCAGATTTATCAAAGGAAACTCCTCTCCCTTTCACCTTCCTCCCGTTAGTCTAGGGCTACGGTATGTTTTCTCATCGAAGTCCTGTTTCTTCCTTTTGAGCAAAGCTACTGAACTACACTGACACAAACCTCTCGAGGGTAGAGGAGGAACTGGACGTCATTCCTGCTCCCTCCCTGCTTCATTATCCTTCTTCCCTGATCCTGCCTCCAGAGCCGGCTGCCTGAAGCAATGCTACACCACTGCACCCACAAAGTCCTTCGAAGTCCTCAGAGAGAATGGTGTAAAACATTTCTAAGGAACCCACTCAAACCCATCTGTTTTGGTGGCCATTTGGTCCCAAACAGGACGCGCTGAACTGCAGTTAGCCATGGTTGCCTACAAAACTCAGAACACAACAGGATCTTTTCTCTGCTTGACTGGTGCACTAAAGCATTTCCTCTCCCTCAACAGCAGCTTAAGATCCCAATCCTGAAATCCGTCCTTCGCGAGATGCCCAGTAGATACAGGACAGTTTACACTTCATTCAAAACGGGCTCAGTGTAAACACAGATCCAGTTACTGCGGGACTCTAGACTGCCCTTCGCCTGACGGCACCCCATCTATATTGCTGTATCCCACACAGCGCATTCGGCAAAACTGCCGGTAAAAGAACAGCTACTAACGAAGCATACGCTGCAAATTAATTTTCCTGTAGCTCACAAGTGCTTGTACTCCCAACAGTAGGTCTCCACACAATGACGCCTGGATACCCAACTGGAAAATAACGTTAACAGGATACAGAGGAGCATTCAGGAAGTTAGTTGTAGATTCCTAGGAAAAAAAAGTTTGGCTAAACACACACTGTGAATAGTGAGACCAGGCAGTAAACATTTACCTTGATACTGGGCACTGAACCCCTTCTGCCTGTGGTTGCCATCTGATGTAAAGTGAAGCCGCAGCCAATTTTTACTGCTGATAACGGGGGCAGGCAAATTCATTCCAGTAAACCTGCAAGAAACCAACCAATAACAGCCAAATGTTATTCTGACTGTGAATTATACCCCAAATACCTGTCCTTCCAGGTAACCCTCCTCCTACATGAATATAGGAAATCCTGAAGGAGTACCATATGCTCAAAGCAAGCACCCCATACGCCCCATGGGTGTTTCTATGCATGCATTCCTTTGCTTGTCTTCCCACCTGACGGTCACACATTTGTAATTACAGGGGTTTCCATTCCTTCCTGCTAAGGCAAAGGGTACAGGGGGCTGAGCCGGGGACTCACAATGTCTGTGGTACCAGACAAATGAAACGGGTCCAGCTGGACAGCCCAGAGGCTCCAGTCTTCTCCTGCTCCGCAAAGAGTGGAAGGTACAGAGCAGCTCCGAACTAGAGGAGCTCAACATGTTTCCCCAGACTAACAGAGCCTCATAGCTCTGTCACCCTTTTATCTTATTGATACCACACAGAAATGACATACAGTCATCTCAGAGGACACGCTACACCTAAGGTATGCAAGATGAGCTTGACTCTCAAGCTTATTCAGTTCCTGTCTTCATATTTGGTTAACCCTGCTTAAAAAAAAAAAAAAAAAAAAAAAAAGTATGTTTATTTTAACCAAGGAAGAGAAAGGATTGCAAGAATGATTTTCTTTTACTGGAAATAGCCAGCAAGAAGCAATGATTTATGATGTATCCCAACCTGGAGAAGATTACAGCCATCAAACATGAGGTGGAAAGCTCCACAGTCCATTAGTAGTCCTTCAGCAACTGTTCTCTTCATACCTCTAACCTTTTTTTTTTTTTTTTTAAAGTATTACACTGTTTGCTTTATTAAACTCCAGATCACAATTCTTGGCTGAGTTGTCACATGCCTGCCATGTCAAGTCTTAGTCCAGAACAATGTTTACCTAAGTCACAGCACCCTTGAATTGAGGTATATAACGGTAACATTAACCATGGTAAGGAGAACAACGCTACCATGACAAAAGCTATTATGGAATCCTATTATTGTTAATGAAAGCCCATTTAATTTTTAATCATAGACTGTCACTTATTTAAAAATTACTGGCATTCCAATACCTATGCTTTTTTAGATGAAGGTAAAAGGATCCTGGAAATCTATTACATTCCAAAGGATACTTCAGATTTTATTACTACACATTTTCAATAGCAGAACTGACAGCCCAGAAAACATTTTAAAGGTCCTTCACTCAACTAACACCTCCAAAGGTGAACTTTCCTTTTTCTAAGGCAAACAGTAGGAGGCCAGGACGGTACTTGGCAGCGTATTTATTATTGGTAGATGAACTGCAATGTAATCCTGCTCTACTTGTTAATGAAATAGCAGGGATGATTACGCTGCATAACTAATGCATCTCTGCCACCTACAGTACAGACTTTAAACCTTGCTATTATGTTGTGGCTGAACTCTGCATAATTGTGAAGCGTGACTGAAAACATTCTTTACACTATAAAATTATTTAAGATTGTTCCTGATCATTTCTCTATTGATTATTTTCATCTCAATCTTGCAGACCCTTTTGAAATACAAGGTGTTATAAAAATGTATTCTATATAGCATTCTGCCATCCTTGGATAACTCAAAGACAGTTGAACCAATGTAATTTGAAACTTTTTCAAATAAGTTCAAACTAACATACTTTGGGCTGAGATTAAACACGGGATGCCTAAAACCAATTCTGAGAAAGTTACTATGGCTGGTTGTTATGACAACATGTTTAAACTTAATACTCTTACCCCCAAAGGCTACTTTATTATTCATTCTGAATCAACAGTCAAACTTCTCATAAATAATCTTTAGGTATGCAGAGCCAAATTTTACTTTCATAACTGTGGAGAAGCAAGTAATTCAATTGCCTGATACAAGAACTAGAGAACAATAAAATTAACCTGCCTGAATGAGGCAGAATTTCACTCTCCTCTCCCCCGTCCCATTTTTTTCTTAATGTGCATATCCTTTTGAGAAGTGGATTCAGTAACCTGCCCACTAGTAATCTACTTACACATACAGTTCGTTTTAAGTATGTGAATAGTCCACTATTAACTTCCAAGGATCCTGCATACATGAAGCGCTACAACTCTACCAGCTCAGTGAATTAACGCTTTGAAAATCAATTAGAAAAATTAATGGATTGCACTTCTTACTACCTTTGCAGCAGCGTGAATAATTACTGAAGGCAAAAGTAGGAGTATAGAAAAATAATCAATCATAACCACAGTGCTTTGCACCCACTTTGCACTGCTATAAAGAAATACAGAAGATTTAGGGTGAAGAAAAATGGATCCCTGAATTTCCTGCATGGAAATTTTCATCAGCACCATATGTCATTTGCTTAAGACATTGACAGCTTTCTGAAAGGGCTAAATCAGCCAAGAAATCACTATCAGGTCCTCATTTCCATATACACCACTGCTCAAACTCTCAGCACACAGAAAGACTGCATTCTCTAGCGCTCTAATCTAACAGACTCCCCTTTTTTCCCTTTTATGTTCCTATCCCTTTTATTTCTGAAGTTAAGCAGCTTGTTGTTAATGTCAAGTTGCAGGTTGTGGTATTTGGAGCTAGTTTAGATCTCAGGTCCTGCTGGCCATTGGCACCCAACTCAGATTTTTTTAATTGAAGAACAGCTAACACACACCAACAACAGTGGCAAAGAGGAAGAAACTGCTCCCTTTTTCACACACCCCAGGCTAAATCAAAACGTCCCAGCAGCAGAGCACCTTTGCTAAGTGTCCGGAATCTTAATGAAATCACTGGGACAAGCATGTGGAAACAGACCACGCAACATGTGGACATGTGGGGTTTGGNTGGTGGGGGGTTTAAATTGATTCCAGTTAATAGGATTAGTTCAGGAAAATAAAGGCCTTTTTTTTTTTTTAGCTTTAATTGCTTGCAGAGATAGAACTTCAGGCTGTGTAGCTGCACTGAGCCCCGAGCCCTCTCATATACCCCAAAAGAGGGAAATCTCTATGCAATGGAAAAGGACCATTTACTCTGTGAACACCATTGTCCCTCCCAGCCCCACAGCAGTTGTAAGGCTACACACATGGAACGCCTAATGGCAAAAAAAACCAACCACCCTTTCTTCAGTGCTGAAGGTGGGAACATGCTAGAAGGTGCACGCTTTAATCCCGAAGCTGCACCCTTTAATCCCAAAGCTGCACCTTCTCCTGTTTCACAGGATTCAGCCAGCAGGCAGGCCACCTCACACAACCAGAAAAGGAGCATCCCGGTCTTCCCACTCCTCTTCCCCAGCGGCCACCACCAAGCCTGCAGGTAGACAACTGCAGGATGAAGGGATCACTCCCACTGAAATGTATATTGCCCAGCACCAGACTGGATGGGTTGGAGGCAGAAATGTTCTGATGGATAAGAAATAACATGGCTAGAGCTACACGTTTAACAGAAAACATCATGCTCACCTGCAGTTAACTACTACCTTTCACCACAAGGCTCCCACAGGTTTAAAATAATCGTTAGGGAGCATTAATGGTTGATTGATAATGGAATATTTAATTACAGATAAACACAGTTGAGCTGAAGCAGCTGCATGGTCTTTGAACACAAACGCCCTGGCTGCTGCTGATGAATCTCAAATGAAACGGGAAGGATGCTCAGCAGGCAAGAGTCAACAGCAATCACGAAAACCAGAGAAACAACCCAAGTCTCCTGCAGGAGCTACCACCGATTTGTCTGTGCACGGGGATAATGCCAGGCAGCACCAATTAGCACTGCTAAACCTGCGGGCAGACTGACAGCAGCCGAAGACAAAAAGGCAGACGATAAAGGCTGCAACAAGCTCTTGGAGAGGATGCTGATTGCACTGTGACACAGAGTACACAACGTTTGTACCACCAACTTCTCAAGGTCATGTTATTTTTCTTTATAAACCCAACGCTGCCTTGCAGTCTTCAAGAAAAGGGAGGAGTTACATTACAGAGACTTAGAAATGCACAGAGCCGATTAAAAGAAGCTGAAACTCCTTTCCACATTCCCCAGAACACTTTTGTACTACATTATGTGCTCTGAATTTTCAACACCTACCATTAGCTCAATAAATGATTGAATTTCTAATAGTCCAATGAGTCATGTAAATAAGAGCCCTTCTATTTTGGACCTCTGCCACTGTATTTTTCAATATTCCAGACTTTTTTCTTTTTTTTTTTTAATAACTCTATTAGCAATTTGCAAAACTTTTCAAGCCTCTGTATGTCCATTTCCCCCTCCTCCCCTTTCTTGCCACCATCACCAGGAGATATGAATCACTCAATTAAATATTCAGCTCCTGAATATGGGAACGTGTTAACTGAAATCTAAGGCTTTGGGATGACTAAGTAGCAACGTAAGAACTGTTTTTGAAGTAAAATCAATAATCATTACTCACTTATGAGAATTCAGTACCCATTTTTAATCCTGGAATCACCTGAAGAAAGAGATGAACTGAGCCTCCACCCAAAAATTTAATTTTCACAGCTTTGCCTTTTTGAGTCTGGAGGCAACCAGAGGGGATGCTGAGGCCAGGAAGGTTGGCAAGAAACAGGCTCTTTCCTCTGTCCCCCCAGCCTGGTGACTGACAATTGCGAGAACAGCTTTTCTCTGAATGTCATTTCACCCACGTCTTTGGTCAAGTCCCACAAGGACCATGGTTTTGGACACTTTGGCTTGTGCTCTACCCATGAGAGGTCCTTGAAAGCAAAAGTTACATTGAACTCTTTGCATGAGAAAGAACTCATTAGACGATGCCTAACAGTTCAGGCCCTACAAGATATTGAATAAATCTGATCAAGTCTCAAGCATCTTCAACACCAACGTCAAGCAACCAGCACACAGAAATCAGTGCTCAGAAAACACAGGAACTCTTGTAATTGCTTGAAGAGCATTTAACAGCCTCAGAAAAACTCTGTGGTAGTGAGGATTTTAAAATTTTGTTTTTCTTGACCTGACTTATCTTCTCCCGCAATTTAAGCTCATCCTATGCACAGTGGGTAGAGAGCAGATTTTAGCTTTTTACATCGTGGTCCTTTGTGATAGAGACACATCAAATCTATGTTTCCAGCACACGCATGGGGAGCTTGGAGGACAGCAGGCTCCTGGCTCCCCACGGCCAGCTCCACAGGTAAATACTCCAGAACAACGGGAAGAGCGAGCTTCTGTCCTGCTCCCACACAGACAGGCGGCTTTGAACACGAACAACCAGTTTAATCTTAGCTCTTCTCTGAAAGAAGAGAAAAAGCACTGCTCTAGGGGCAGCTGGGTCATTTTGTGCTTGAATGAAGTCAGCGGAGCAGTTCGTTTGCTTCCATTTGTGATCAGAATGCAAGTCCCAGCTGTTGTATCAACATGGTGGAGAGGCCCACCTGAGGAGCGGAGCGGCCCACCTGAGGAGCGGAGCGGCCCACCTGAGGAGAGGAGAGGCCCACCTGAGGAGAGGAGCGGCCCACCTGAGGAGAGGAGCGGCCCACCTGAGGAGAGGAGCGGCCCACCTGAGGAGCGGAGCGGCCCACCTGAGGAGAGGCCCAGCATACACAGAAGACAAGAATTCACATTGTGACTGCAAGTTTTAAAAGAGCTAGAGAGAAATAGGAGCATTCCAGGCACCTTTTGCCGTCTCCAAGCAGATTAATCTGCTGTGGAAACGGGCCTGGTGCACTATGTGAAGGTTCCCTTCTGCTGTACCAGGTACTAGACTTATTTACATTTCTGACCATCTTCACTTCCAGAAAAACAAGCCAGCCCACCCAAGAAACCAAAACCCCACAGATACTCAGCTGTAACTCCCAACGTGCTCCTTGACCAATTGTTTCCCCTACTAGCAGGCAGTTGCAACTCCGTTACCCTTGCTCAATCAGAAAGACCCACGGCATTTGCAGAATTTCACTCTGAATCCTCGCCCTGCCCCCAGGGCTCCCACCCTGAACGCTCTCTGCAAGTTTACATGGCCTGTGAAAAATGCATCTCTTAAGCAACTGATTTTATCCCAAATGCTTTCCAATATTGTTTTTTAACTGGAGCATAAGGGCATTTTTTTCTTCAGTGAAACTGAAGCCTCATGTTAAATGTGGCTCCTCCAATTCCTTTATTGCATTATACAGAAAGGTTAATGGTATCAAAACTCCTCTTTTGAGCAAAAGCAGTGAAGTGTGGTTTTCTCCACTAAACTATTTTCTTTATTTCTTTTCCTGCTCTTGTATTTCACATTGGATTCAGGCATTAAATATTTATACCATTCACTCAGCGATTCCTCCCTCGGCGCAATTAGTATTACTGTACATGGACGGCACTGATTAATCTGCATTCACACACCATTATCTATTTACAATCCCAATCCCTGCTTTAATTTGGTTCCACATGGAAAGAAAGAAAGGAAAAAAAAAAATAAAGTGTCAGAAAGTGAGCTAGAAGCATCAGAATAGTGGAAGGAGATATTTTCAGACAGAAGATCCAATTTTAAGCACCCTGAAATCTGATTAGCGTGAATTTGACCGCAGTACTTCTTAGAGAACCCAAATACAATGAGCAATTTATTGTGTGGATGCTACACAAACCGACTGTAGGAGAGCGTGGAGTCGAAGGTCACAACTAAAGGTAAGAACTCCACTTGAAATCGCATTACATCAAGTGTGTTACTTTGAGATAATGGATTTAAGCATGAACTTGGAGGCATGCACGTGCCCTGGTGCTGTCCAGAATCAGGATGTAGTCAAGCACCAGCTTCAGTGAGCCCAAACAGATAAAAGACAAAAGAACATCACTGGGGCTGCTCTTTCTTCTTTTTTTTTTTTTTTTTTTTTTTTTTTTTTTTTAATTATTCTTGTTTTCATTTGTCTTTTAACAGAGAACAAGCTGAGCCTCAGACAGGAGGGTACACTTCCAAGGTCACACCAATACTAGCTCAGGACAGGGAGTTTTGCTCTGAGCTTTTCAGGTTCAGAAAAAACTTTTCTGAGAGAACATTTAAAAACTGGCACCTCCGAGACCTTCTTGGGACTTTGACACAGCAATGGCTTGTGCCAGACACGAGTGATACACAACTCGCAAAGGGTTGAATTCAGTCTGATAGTCTCCATGCCTCCCCTTTTGCAAGTACGTACAATCCCAAACCTCTGCACTTCACAGATATCTGGAATTAATGCCTCCCACTGTTCAGGATCCCATCCAAGCACAGCTGAGACAGCAGAGAAGAGACCATGGGAGCTGCCAGCCTGCATGCGACGCATGCTGCATACCCTCCTCCCTTTCACTTGGCTAACTGCGAATTCAACAGCGATTCTGCAGTGCATCCCCTTGCACAAGGGCTATCTTGAATTTCAAAGTGTTGCATTTTCCAACAGCCTCATAACTTTAGAATAAAGACTTCAACAGCAACCAGTCTTGGTTAGGGCCTATCAGGGGACCATGAATCCTCTACTTGTATGGACATGTCCAAGCACAAGCACTTGCAAGAAAGTTGCAGCATCGCTGCGCTGTTCCCACTCTTACCGAAAAGGACTCGATCAGCCTTTAGCTCTGTGCTCCTAAAACACTGTGCACCAGGCTTCTCAGCTCCCAGCTAGGATTTCTCAGCAGCAGAGTACAAGGGAACTCTTTATTTAATCTCTCTTTTTATGTCCCCTTGGCACATGCATGTCTCTAACTGCCGATAATCAATAACGTCGGCCAGTCTGTGACAGACAGTGGGTTCTTCTCGAGTCTCCAACACTAAGGGTGAACTTACCTGATATTGGACCTTCCCAGAGCACAGCTTCACCGTTTCCTGCTGTGGCTGTATTTTAATACTAACCCCAAATGAGACCCGCTTTAGTCAATGTGGCTGTCTGCAAGGAGGAGGAGGTGAGGTTTCAGCAGCATTTCCACAGCAGGATAAAGCAGTCACAGGAAGCTTAACTCTACCCGACCGTTGCAGTCAATAGGAGATTTAAAAAGAAGAGCATGCACTCCCGGACCCTTAGCAGAACATGAGAAAAACATACACAAACTGCTTAATTTGGGGGCTGTAGGTGCTCAGTTTAACCAAAATTGTTCAGGGTAGAGAACTGACACCACCCCAAGCCCTGGCACCCCAGCGCTGCTTTGCAGCTCTACCACATCAGCTTTGACAGAGACTTCCATTTCCTCACAGTCTTTATTACACTGAAGCATTCTGACTATTCAGAAATTAATTTTCCTTTCAGTACAACTAGGGGACATAGTGCAGAAGCTCTTCATATCTCTGTGTATTATTATTCACTTCACCTGTATTTTTAACTTTTCATCCAAACCTCTACTGAAATTAT
This sequence comes from Fregata magnificens, assembly GCA_013389945.1. Lineage (NCBI taxonomy): Eukaryota > Metazoa > Chordata > Aves > Suliformes > Fregatidae > Fregata > Fregata magnificens. The sequence continues at coordinate 554,658 of WAAD01032611.1, read as the reverse complement.
CACGAGAGCTGTACCATTAATTCCGAACATCTTATTTCGGCATGTCTACCCTCTTAAACAAAGTATACTTAAGCACCTCTAGACCTCATTTTTCGGTCGCAAGAGACATCCCATCACAATGGACTTTGACAAGGAAAATGCATAATTAGATCAAGTTATTGCTCCTTGCTAAATGCTGTAGGGATGGAAAGAACACACCTGCATCTTAACTCTGGTTCAGCAGCACAGTTACACAAGCCTAGAAGATGCTCAGAAAATGCAGTGAGAGATCAGCTTCCCACATCACCCCCCGCCTTTGCAAGCGCCAGGCTGTTGACATGTAAATCCCTACGGACCCCTGACTATAGAGCACCCTCTAGAAAAAGCAGTCCATAAACACTGAAAATTAACTTCTTTGACCAGTCAGGCTTGTGTCTTGTCATCAAATGACGTACTTATCACCTCAGAGGCCAGGCTTTAATGTCCTTTCCACCATCAGCACATTTTTAAGACCCGCAGTGGGGCTCACGGGCCACCTTAACCCCAGGGACAGATTTAAACGGAGTTGTTTTCTGCAAGAGAGGCAATGTTCTACTCCTTTTCCAAAAGGAATGAAAACTTGCTTAAGAGGACAGGTTCTTTTAGAAATGAAACTTCTTGGCACGCTCAGACATACCATGACCCTAGAGTGAACCTGGTGACACCAGACCAGCTCATGATTATTGGAAATGACAGAATATGAGAGATCTGCTCAAAATCAATCCGGTCCAGGAAATGCCACCATTACTGACCCAGAACTGTAGCACTGGAAATGAAAGAATTCTTCCGATTCAGATTTCACCTCAGTCTTAGTTCCTGGATGCAGCTTACGGGTGAATCCCTCTCCTGACGTAACTAGGTCACAACGCTTTTGACCTCAAACCCTCTGCCATCTTCTTGTTTTCTCTCAATGGAGCTACACTGATCTTTTAACAACAGAATTCAGCTTTAGCTCCAAGAGCAACAAATCACTCCCAAAGCCTTCCAGTTGCAGTGATACCTACCTTTGCTCCTTCCAAAAGCTGACGCTGGAAGGGAAATCTGATTAGTTTATCAACTCACAGCTTGCTTACTCATTTTTCCTTCTCTTTTTTTGCATTCCACTGAAAGATGAAAGTGTTTCCATGAGGCAGCAAAACTTCAGTCATTGACATCAACTTTAATTATTGCCTGCTCCCCGATAAATTTGCTGGCTAAAATCAAATCGATACCTTTTTTTTCCCCCCAGGAACCTTTATAGTGAATTTCTTAATTCTTTGGTTTTTAAGTGACATTTCCCCAGCTCACCTTGAAAAGAGTGTAAACCAAATCCTTGGCTGATTTGAGTCAATGTAGCTCCATTGGAGACAAAGCCAGACAAATTTACACTGTACAAGGGATCTGACTATCTAATTTCTCTACTGTTTTCCTTAACCTATGAAATGTTTCAAAATTATTTCAGTCTCTCATTAGTCTGAATTCTCTTGTATCTCTGCGCTAGATTAATTACGGTCACTTTAATGAAAGAAGTGATTCATTAGTCCACTTGCATTTCTGAAACTGTCACGACAGAGTAATTCAACAGGTAAGATGGTCTCTGAGGAATTCTTATTACATTTAGCAGTTATCTATGCACGCACCCACCCACTACAGATAATTGGTTTCTTACATTTAATATTTATAGACAGGGTATTACATACATATATACAAATATGCATATATATATATATGCACATTAGATATAGAAAAGCAAATGGCTCACCTTGCAGGCAAATACTTTGTTTTCAAGGCATTAATAGAATTTAGATTTTCACTTTTAGAGTAAAATCTGCTTCAACCTGGAGGCACAAGTTTACATACCACTTGCTGCAGCAATGAGCAAAATGCAGATGGTGCATAAAGGCAATCGTAAAGCACTCGAGTTGGCCGTGAACAGACAGCTAGTCTTCAGTCTTCACCGTAATGCAGCTGAAGTCACATTATAGCTTCAACTGCAAATGTTACTGAGGTCATACATAAGGTTTAAACTTCAAAGCTGAAGATGTCTGGATAATTCTACAATCTTTCAGAAGAGACATATCCAGTGATACAGTCTGGAGTGGGGCGGGGGGGTGTGTGTGGGGGGGATTTCTCTGCTCTGCCACAGACCAAACCAAGGGACAAATTCCAGAACACAGGCTTTCTTCTGCACACCAGGCTGGGAGAGCCACATCCCAGGGGCATGAAAAATTCCCACTCTTTGTTGCTGTGGACCCTCCAAGGGTGGGTCAGAAGCTATTAAGGAAAAAAAGGCTCTTCCTCCTGTACAATACATGTGTCAGTGACTGGAACGGTCCTGGCTACAGGTAGATCTTGCAGACTTCTTGCAAATGGGAAGATAAAGGCCCCCCACAAAGTAAAAGGGCCCTTAATGCAATCCACCCTCACTGCAAATTGACTGAATAGAAGAAAGTCAACTGACAGAACAAATATGTTCGTTTATGGCTCAGAAAAGCAAGACTGCAAAAGCGCAGCCCCCTCAACTGTGATGGTCAGTACTGAAAAAGGAGAGCTTATTGCTGAAACGGATGTGTTTTATTACATGAAAGTACTTACCATAATACTTTTACTATGGAAGTAGCATTTGGCTCCAGTCNAAAAAAAAAAAAAAAAAAAAAAAAAAGGTAACAAACATGATTATATTTATTCTATTCAGGAGAAAACAAACACGTAATTCAACACAACAAAAGAGTGGCTAATGCAATTGAAGCTTACTAATGCTGCATTGCAAATCCCCCAAAGAAATCTGCTACAGCTTTATTACAATTTCCTCTAAACCCTTTCTGCCTTACTATCAGTGCTACAGAGATTGGTTTTCCTCAGTGCAGGCAGAGTTAGATGTGTTGATAACAGGAAAGACTATATTTATTACTAGAGAAATAACAGCCATTTCCATGACTGCATGCACAGATACACTCACGTCTTTGTCAGTCTAACAATACACTTAAATTCCATTAATCTTGGACTCTTTATTGACAGATTAGGCTGGAAAGCCATGGGGCATGTTTTCACAACGTTCAGCCCACAAAATTCTGCAGACTGAGACCAAGAAGTTGAAAGACGATTCGAATTTCAGCCTCCCACTTTTCCAGCACACCAGCCGCAGAGGTTGCTTCCTTTGGGAACTGGTGCACAGTCGGGTCACCTCACCTTTGTTCTTAAATATACAAAACTCACTGAACCAATACTGCCTTCCATTGCCTAACTTTACAATGTCACATTAATAATGGAAGATGCTAAGCTTAACCGACAACTGGAGTTCAGACTGAAGCTCAAGCACATCCAGACCAGACACAGAAGTTCATGACTGTCCTATTTTCTCCTATGGACTCTGCCCTTATAGCCTGGCACCGTTTACAGTGCGTTCTACTTGTAGGTATGCTTTCGTTAAGCATTAGTTAGGCATTCAGGAAGGAAAAAGGGACAAATCCAAGCCTGCTCTGATAACCTTTCAAGCTCTTGAAGAAGCAGTATCTTTAGAAAAGAGGTGGAAAGGAAGCAGTCGCATACAAAAGACAGTGACCTCTCTGAAGTCCCAAAGGATGCTTACAGGGTTTACCACCATATTCAGGATTTTAGCCACAAGACACCTATAAGACGCTATAGTGAGTCAGGTGTCATCGGCTGTCACCAAACCGGCCCATGTGGCATCTCTAAAGACTACTTTCCTGCCTTTTTCCATTTATTTTTTGTAGTTTCTACAAAGGCTCTTCAACAGTGTAGCAAAAAGTCACAGAAACTAGGAGAAAACAAGATTTGGAAACTGAAGCTTAGATTACTGAGAGCTCCATGAAGACATGCTGAAATTACAGCAGTCATGGCTATAGAAATTACAACAAAATGCAAAGCAGCCTCAGGAGGAAGAAAGTAGCCAGAAATTGCAAATTCTCTTATGCAAAGACTTATTTTCTAGCTTCACATTTAGCATAGTGATACGTGAATGTGACCAGAGTGTCTACTTAAGACTGCAACTTAATGCTGATAATAAATAATGGCACACAAAAGCACCAAATGCTGAAATACGTCTTTACAGGCACAGTACTTCTGCCTCCCTTTTAAAGATGAAGGGAACTGATGGGCTGTGTAACAAGGTGAGGTGGTAAAGCCCCCAGAGAAAGGTGTAAGCCAGGTCTAATGGCTGCTGCCTCCAGGCAAAGTCTGAACTAATCAAGTGATGAATGGCCCCTGGGCACCAGTGCTTCTGCAGCAGCTCAGTCCCCTGATCATTTCCACCAGTTCCTCCAGCATGGGACACTGACTGATGACAGCAGCACCATACAGCTTAAGGAACAGCATGTCTTGTTCCCCCTCCTCCCTCAACTCAGAAGAGGCTGAAGGTTTTATTTATTTTTATTTTATTTTGATAATTTTTGCAGTGTACATGAACCTGGAACGATGGCAACATCCCTCCTGGCCACAAGTTACAGCCTGCATAGATTGCTTACATGGTGCTTGACTCTTCTACTGTATTGTGCGTTCTTGGCCCTTGCTTAGACCATGAGAAAGTGCTGCCTTGTTATAGAAAGCATATAAAAAGATGGAACTGGATCCACCATTTCTGTATTTCTGGATATTTACATAAACCGACTACATTTCCCATCTTTTTAGCAGACAGAACAATTTTGAACTGTCACGGTCAAGACTGTTTTACTTTGTAACTTCCAACTGCGGTAGGGTGACAGTGAGACCAGAATTTCTGTTGAAAAGGGCTTAGTGGAACCACCTGCTTATTTACTCTAGATATTAATTTAGCATGAAGTCCAAAATTGAAGAAAAGCTACATAATGGCTTTAAGCCAAATCCACAGAAGCCACTTTGTCCCTAAACTCCAGCCTCAAATCTGCTCTAAATTCTTTAAGCAAGGGCCTTCTTGTGTCCTCTCTACAGAGAGCACCAAGTCCAGCAGCATCCTGAAACATGGCACAGCTCTCGGCCATTTCGAGCATTTAGCATTGCCACCCACCACCAACCAAGTGCCAGCAACTCAAGAGCTAATGCTAAACCGTGGATTCTTACTCAAAGTCTAACCTCAAGATCCCTTTTGCAATAATACCTAAAGCTGAGAAATAATTTGAACAAAAACTACATTTTAAGGCAGTACTTCCATCAGCTTCAGCAGGATTTTGACCAGACTGTAGATTTATGTTGCAAGCGTGTTTTAAAAGAGACAAAAATGAGGCTTTATCACTGCTTATGCAGAACTGGCCAAGAACAAGCTGGAGTCTGCTTCATCATGTAAATCAGTTGCATCTCACAGTTTTGAACAGCAGACCAAAACCTGTTGCTCATTTACACTCAGCACCACAGGACCACATGCCAAGGCTAAAAAGTGCGGAGAGCATCCTTAGCCTCCTTCAAAGTAGCGCGCAACCCTTTTCTCTCGAACATCTCTATTTGACAGTGATTCAACATGGTCCTTTAGCAGCCTCCTCCATCGCTTAAAAATTACCATGACAGGTATGGAATAGTTTCGTGTTCTAACCTTCAGCTACGACCAAGAGAAAGTAGTTTCCCTTCCTCCTTGGTATAGCCATGCATGTTTATATAGTGACTGTGTCTGCCTTCATCATCTTTTACATTCATCTCCATGGCAATTTTCTTTTCCAGACCTTGTTAGCTGCCTTTCTGGGAATTTGTTTCCAATCTTGTATTTATTCAGAACTGGCATTCCCCTCCACATGTGACAGCTGCTGGAAAATTATATATATCCCATTAGCAAACAATACAACAATGTCTGAAAAATCTGTCCCTAAAGCTTGAGGAGGTTTGCTGGAAATTGGGATTTTTTTTCTTTTTTTAAATTAAACTCCTCAATTTCTGAATACAGACAGATTCTAGATATAAAGGGAAAAGGTTGTTCTGAAAATTTTTCTTTGTGAAAGGTACTTTGGTAGATGGATGAGGTAGACTCCAAGACATCTGCAAAGATGCTGCTCCGTTTTGTCATGTTGCTGCATCCCTCCTACCCAAACCCTTGTATATTTGCTCAACCTTTCATTCAAAAAGAATGAGCAGAACCCTTTCCATCAAGGAAAATAGTTGTTTCCACTCCCTCTTTCCTAAGCGAGCTCTTGCGCCAGAAGTAATGAGGGCAAGGCAAGAAGAAACCTCCCTGAGAATCACCTCCAGCACTACGCGACAGCCGTTTCTGTCGGTCAGGACCTAAACTTCCCTCTCACAACAAACACCGCAGTGCATGCAAACCAAACTCTGCCTCCTCCTTCCTAATAGCAGCACTAAAGGTTTGTCCTTAGGCATTAGCCTCCTGGAATAGCTTACTCAATCACAAAAATTACTTCTGTGCTAAACTTAAGCTGCCAAAACTTAAGCTTTAGAAATAATTAACTCTGTATCTGACACTTGCAAGTGCCTGTGCTCAGAGAGGAAACTACGTAAAAATATCTTCTTCTCAATACTGGCAAAAAAAAAAAATTCAGAATAACAACGTCCTTGAAATTAGGCAGTACAAGGAGGTCAAATGAAAGCGGGGCCATTAGCAGCAACCAACATTTCAGAGCTCAATCGCCATCTTCAACAAAAAGTGCATGGCAGGGATGTTACAAGATAGTGTTGTTCTGGCATCTCAGCTAACAGATGTACAAGAGCAACTTTGCTGTAAAAGATAGAATAAAGATGTGCTTGTTTTGCTACATGCTTAAGGCAGGAAGAGAACATCCAGAGGGGACTGTGTTGTGTGACGATTTTGTGTTATTTTCTGTCTTAAGTCTGGAAGGGATAAAGATATTCCACACTGCAGCCAACCTAAAGCCACTGGAGCTGGAAAAGAAATTAGTATCTTCATCTTCCTCCCACTGAGCCCACCGCATCTTCCTCTGGACACCAGCAGGGGCACTGGACTGGGCGATCCCCCCATCTCCCACTCCCATCGTGGGGAAACTACAGTATCGGGGAGACACACAGAGTTGACAGAGGGCACACCTGGACTGTCCCAAGTCCCCCAAAATAACCATTTAATTGTCTTCAAATCAAGGGCTTATCTGTTCAGCATTTAACAGAAATAAAACCTGATCTTAGCCAAGCACAGTATCGTAAGTCATCACTGAATACAAGAACAACAAGTTACCCACTCCGGGGTCAGATCTGTTCTGCATTTTGTGCTCTCCTCTGCAAGGTCCCTGGGACCTGAGAGAAGATGCTGTCACAGTTGGACAAGGCTCGTGTGGCTTAGAGGGCCAGGACTCACCTTTTCAGCCACAAGCTCCCTGCAAAAATATGGCAAGTCATTTAATTTGAAAGTTTAATGGAAAAATACTTCAGCAGCAGCGTATCATTGTCAGGAGAAGTACACGCAATGCCGTATCTACGCAACCGCAACAAGAGCATGCCACGGTTACAGCAAGAGCCATGGTCAAAAGCAGCAGCAATGTGTGAATGCAACTACATCCACATGTAACTGCAGAAACAGCATCGGTATAATCCACACACTGAAGGCAGCACATTCCCGCAAGTCCCCCTTTTGTCTTACGGGCACCCCTTTTGCACCTTCCTATTAAAAGTGAAAACACCTCTGTCTCCAGTACAAACCATTAATATTTTATGCCTGCAAAGAGGTTGCGGGGGCAGTGGGAGAAAAAAAATTCAATTACTCTCCAAGGTCATTCAAGCAAACTTGGTAAATGAGGCCTCCCTGAAGATTCATAAAACTGAAATATACATGTCCTGTATATTATAACTTCAGAAAAAGAGAGATCAAATATTATTAAAGCTCTGAGTGAGAGCTATAAAAGGCAGGAAATCCAGTGTTAAGTCAAACACTGGATCAAATTCAAAAGGAGCAGAATGGAGGAGGAAAAAGATACAGATAAGGATTGTTTCCAACTGTGAACATGTTTACCTTATTAATTTCTGATACTCCTATCCTCTGATCAAGGTGCTTGGGATTGGGCAAAAATTAAACAAAAGCTAGGCACAGTTCCCAGAAAAACAGCCTGGGAGCACTGTATCTTCCACAGCCAGCCCATCAGTAAATCTCTCTATTTTACACAGAAGAGGTCAGTGTATAATTATCTACGGTACCGAAAGGGGAAGCAGCCAAGGTGACACAACAGGCCGATGGCCCAGAGCCCAGGTCCCCAAGCCCTGATCTGGTGCTCTTTTCTCACGTGCAATCTGCTTAAAAGTCTAGACATGCCTGGGGTAAGACCTTGTTCTGGAAAAGTCATATATACACGCTGATTTATTTGTTCTCAGGTTTCCTGTATTTTATATAGTATATAAAATATCCCTGTCCCAAATTTCTTCTAGGTCCAGAACTGTATTTACCCAGAGACCAGGGGTTGGAGAACAGACCAATTCAGCATATTAACACTGAACATTTCAGGAGCTCCTCACAATTTACCAATGCCATCAACTGCATCAGCCCCTTCTAGTCATCCAAGAACCAGCTCAACTCCAGAGAGCATCAGGCATGAAGGCTTCTCTCAGCCCAGCTCCCCTCGGCTTCCTCCTCCCTTCTCCAACAAGTACATCAACCCTGTCCTTACAAAAAGCAAGTCCTTTCCAGACCTCCTTCCTTCCCTTCAGAAGGGCAGCACTGTTGTTGCTCGGTCACGCTAATAAATAAAAGACAGGCAACAAAAAAATATTATCTGTGGAATCACTGAGAGGATTTTTTATGAGGGAGTAAAGATTCAGTAATGATGATGTTGAAGAAGCAGTTGTTTGTGCAGAGTGGTCCCCCCGGTAATTTCTACAGTGACTACAGAAGTATAATATATAGGATTATTGCAGGGAAATCTCTCATAATGAAGCAGATCCTTAAGTTGGTTTGACATTGTCATTTTACACCACACTATTTAATGCGAGACCTGCAAAGTAATAAATACTTATTTTGCCAGGATACCAAAGCCCTGTGAGAGGTGCCAGCTACCAGCTAAACCAACAAATTAAGTTAGATTCTCATTTTTGCACTGAATACCACATTGTCCTCCTTGCCTCTTTAGAAAGAAAAGGAGTTACCTGCTTAAACCATACAGGAAGGTTTGAGATTGCATTCACTGATAGACTAATGCTTGAGCTTTATTGTAATCCAGCAGCAGAGACAAGAAAGCCCCTTCAGCAACATTCAGTCAACGAAGCTATGGAAGAAATAAGACTTGTTTTCCCCCTTTGCTCGCCCCACTTTCTTCCCCAAGCCAACATTAATGGCTTCAGCTCTTCCTGTCAAGAGAGACATTTTGAAGAGGTGCTTGCAATACCATGTATATTTACTTAGCAAGCAACTGAACAATTGGAGCAGAAGAGCATAAAACAAGCCTGTCCCTACCCTTTTTGGTGAATTATTTAAACAAATCCTCTTTCAAGGGGCTGGTGTAACAAAATAGTTTGTTGTTGAGAGAATTCCAAGCATTCGATCCAAGTAAATAAATTATTGTTTCTGAGGATCAAGTAGCACATTCTCATCAGCAAAGTGAGGGTTCCTGCATCTATCTTAACATGCCAGCACATCCAATAACTCAGTAGTAACCACCTCAGAGATTCCCTTGATGAAAGCTTTCAAAAAAGGAAAACAAACTCATTTTAAATTCCACCTGCCACTGTACGCCCATCTTCAATCAGTAAGATATTTACAGTTGGGTTAATCAAGCTATCAGCGATGCTTGCTGCCTCCCTAGATAAGAGACCACACCTCGCTGGCTGATGCACTCCAGCCTTTGCACTAGAAAGGGCTGAATGCGTGAAGGAACCGATCTGGCCTTCAGAAATCCATGGGTCTCCACCGGGCACCTACCGATTTCACTTTATTTCCACTCTCTGCACACCACCTCTACTGATATGCATTTGTTCTCAGGACTTGCCAACCTGCAGTCTTCACATGCAACACTTTCATCTTAAGAAAGATCAAAGTTTTTCTACTGCATCATTCCTGCCAAAGACATTATGGTATTAGCTTCGTCAAGAGGAAGAAAGGTCTGGATATTATTGCTGCAGTATTAATCACCCCCAAGTACTCAAAGCCACGAGCAGGCTCTGAAGAAAAAAAAAGTCTTGATGGGCTTCGAAAAACACCCACAACTAGATTGTGGTTGGTATTATTTTATCATGCAAACCATAGCATTATAAACCAATCTCAACCCTTGAAAATGTAATGTCTGCAGAAGTCATTTTACTTGTTGAACCAGCTGCATTTAAGAAAAACATTGCAAAATTATCATTAAAATCTCCATAATATGAACAACTCCTATTACAATCTAGACAGTCCATCAGGACAGACCCCATGGCTACAGGCACTAAGCAACTGCAGTGACAACAACCGGCCACGTCCCCAAAGAACTTACACCATCCACAGAAAAGTAGGAACGGAATTAGCCAAAGTCACACAAATGAATTATAGCAAGCTGCGTAGTAGGAGTAAGCCAATAAATTTTAGAAATCATTTAATGTATGGAATATACAGTACAGCCATGCAACAGTCCTGTGAAAAGCATCTGATGTTTATAAAATACTTTGCTCAGTCAAAAGTTTGGAGGAGGGAGAAGGATTTGCTAATTTAGGTTGTTTCATGCTGACTGCTTAGCATCAATGGATTTAGCTTGTGTCTGTTCTAGAGTTGGACAGAGAGAGTAACACAGATTTAGTTGGCATGAATCCCACAGCAGCCTCTGCCAGGAACAGCTGCTATCTGTCTGGGAGAAAAGCCATTCTTTTGTCCCAGAGTCCTACAGTATCAGGACATAAAAGACTCAAAAACCTGTGTGATGAATTTCTTACCTTGCAGACCGTCTCAGGACTTAGGGTTAACACCCCACACACACACACAAGGAAGGAGCCTTCGGAGAGGAAGCCTTGCTCCACATCCTGGGTGTAGGACGCTCGTACAAAGAACATGGCTTTGTAGGGACTATCTGCACAACTCGGTTATCAGGGCTGCATACGGACACAGGCACACGCCACTAAAGGAATCTTCTGAAGATTTGCCTGAGCACAACTAACCATTGGTAGTAGGCAGGACACCCTGGGGGAAGGCACAGACCAAATCTCTCCACCAACATGCTTCCACACTCCTCACTTGCCTCTTCTTCCAATATGGAAGTATAACATACAGTACAGGAAAACTTCTTGAATGGTTAAGAGTTTCATAGGACACGTGTCAAGGTCGACTAAATGTTGCCTTATGTCTAAATGAATTATATCATCCACAATGATAATTGAAAATTATTAATTCTGGACAGACCTGACTGCCCCATAGCTCTTCAGTGTAATTCCGCAGGGAAACCAGTGTTCTCAGAGGAGTGGGAGGAAAAAGAGTTGGATAGTGCACAGACCTCACACTAGGATGCTACTGTGGCTGACTTCAGAGAGCAGCAAGATCTCCTGCCAGGTGCTACACAATCTGGCACTGGCTGAAACGCAGAGAACTCCGATTTATTGTCTAGCACCAGTGTCTACAGCACCTTCTCCTGACCGGGAGCTGCCTGCGACACCCCAGGGAGCACAGCTAGTAGTAGCTGGAAGGCCACAATCTCTTCTCAGCATTTAATATTAATGACAGCTAGTAGAAACGCTCCTTTTTGTCAAGCAGCAGTGGGCTGAGAACTGGGGCTGGAAGGTGGCGAGGGTTCTGGCTGCTGCTGCTGCACTGCACAAAGCCCTCGGTGACAGCAGTGCTTACACCAACACCTTTTCCCTGGATTACAGCAAAAATGTTCAGAGAACCCCGATGCCCGACCGGCGATGGTGGGGAGGCTGGAGGGAAGCAAGGGAAAGACGTGCAGTTGCCACCTTCCAACAGGGCTTGCCAAAATTTATACGAGAATTACCCCCAAACATCACCAGATCAGCTCGAGATCTCACTAGAGCTAACCTGCTGAATTGCCACTTGGTATAATGAGATTAGGACGGGGTATTGGGGAAGCCTTGAAAAACTCAGCTCACCCAATGCCTAGATTTCCAAGCTACTGCATACACAAAACACACGTAGACAGCCATTCAAGTTAGCAATTCTTCCAGACATTAAAAATGTCATTCTCTATTTTTAGTCATCCAGTTGTACAAGCACGCCCTCCCATACAGGTACCCCAAGGTAGTAATTTCACTAGGTACCTAGACATCACCATGACAGATGAAAACATCAAAGATTGACAGTTTGGTTTTGTTCCAAGTGATAATTTCTGTTCTTTTTCTAAAAGCAAGAATCCTAGGTCTCCTTCCAGCACCCAAAGATTTCATTTGTGCTCCTGAAACCAGCTGATGACAAGACCAGTGCCCCAACCACAAAAGTATGTTCAGTTTACAAAGACCTAGCTCTACCCAAGAAATTCCTTGGAAGAAATCCACCCTTCATCACTGAGATTTTTTCCGTCTCCTCTCAGTTTTCCTGTTGTTAAAACAAAAATGGTACTGTTTTATGGAGCCCCGGACAACTGTAGGCAAAAGTACTACAGCGAAGGCAGTTGTTATAAACAAAGTAAATCTTGTTAATGTTTGGGGGGGAAGGAATAAATATGTGAGAATAACTGGGAAAAAACCCCGTTGCTACAATTGTTCATAAAATGTACAAAGTCTGAGCAACTTCCTCTACCTGGTGGTATATATCAACCTTCATTATGATAACTCTATTAAAGTGCAGTTGAGTCATTTAGTATTTGCTGTGTCACAGTTAAATTATCAACAAGCACAACTGGGAACGGATTTTTACAGCCACAAGATTAAATTACAGACCCTGACTTCATTCCCAGGGAGGACTGTCTCTCATAAAAGGCAAGCCTCTAGTAACCACAAATAATAGGTGCATTAAAACAAAAATCAAGGCATTTTGTCTGTTCTGTTGACAAATATTACCAAAATATAACACCCAAACCACAGCAGGCACGAGAGGGAGGTGATCTCACTATCAAGGAAAAAACAAGCAGCGTATTCAAACATAATCGCTATCAAGAAATATTCCTAAGATCAGCACTCCTTGAGCCTTCGTTATCTTACCCACCAGCATCTTATCTGGGGATTCACAGCACTTCAGCTCTGCAGCATTTACGTACAGCATTTAAAATAATTCCTCCAAAATAAACTGCTTATCAGTTCCACGATGTCCCTTTCCCTCACTTGCAAGATGGCTTTGCAGGCTGTCCTTTATTTTCCCCCCACATGCAACACATCAGAGCTGTGCTTCACGTGAAGAGAAGCTGCATCTCACGTTAAACAAGTAAAATGCTCGTGACAAAGCACAAGCGGTGCGAGCCCACGGCCGACCCGCCGGATGCACAGGCAGCCACAAAATCAAGATGGTAAAGTAAGCCATCAGCCTCACATCTAAGCACGTTGCCTTACAAAGTGATTTTATGTTAGCAACCCAGAGAGAGGACAGGGCACAGTCACGAGCATTTATGATCCTGATAGCCTGGCAAGATGATGTCCTTAGCAATGCCATCAAGAGAACGCAGTAAAGTTAGTATCTTCCCATGAATTAACCCAGGGTAAAAAGGAGAAAGAGCTTCTTAATACCTTCATCTGAGCATCAGCCAAATATACTTATTTGCGGGAGATGAACTGGAGCGGTGCAGGAGATGTTTAATTCTCGTTGAAGTCAACAAATGCGCAGCCCATTTGACACCAGCCAGTCCATCATATGAAGCCACTCCTGCATTTGATCCTTTGTCAGAGCACAGATGCAGAGGTCAAAATAAAAAAAAATCAGGAGAGCCCTTGCTACCTTCCCAGGCACCCTGGGGTGGTCAATAACAATAAAATGTGCCTACAGAGCTTTCAGCCTAAACCCCAATTCTCTAGGCAGTATCATGCAGTTACTCTTTAATAGCATTCTTTTATGGCATGGAAGAAAGAATTTAATATTGCAATTACTTCATTTAATACCATGTAATGGCTGAACAAGCTTGTCAGCTACCTGGAATAGAGAAAAGGCAAAGTATAGTATAATTGCATTAAAGTGGAAAACATGAGTAACTACTCATATTAAAAAGGATCAGAAATAAAAAGGCAACATAGGGTGAATTACAGAGAAAATAAATAGTTTATGACATGCAGCTGAAGATCTGGCATCTTTTAGCAGCATCTTCAAAGCCAGTTCAGCACATGAGAGACCATTCTCCTCCCAGTCACCTTTGCTTGCCACAGTCAGGACCAATAAAGGGGAAAAAAGGATGAGAGGAGGGGGGAGTTGAAAGCATGCACTTCACAGGGCATGCAAAGGGGATAAACTGGGTTCATGCACAGAGGTAGTAGGTCAAGGACAAGGCACCTCAAGAGATATGATTTTCCTGAGACATAGTCAAAGAGGTGGTGCATTGCAGCATCAATGTTCGCTGCAAGCGTAACACCGGCGCTTTGCATTTTGATAATCTGGCAGCCCAAGGTCTTAAAGCTGTTTAACCACCAGCACCCCTGGTTAAACAGCCCTTCTGCTAGGTGCAACGAGACCATACTGATCTCCCAATTTTATGGCAGGAAAGCAGGGACTGAAAAAGAAAAAAAGCTATCCTTTGGAAAAACATCTGTGATGACCCTCAGCACTGCTGAGGGCAAGCATGCCACTGCATGATTTCATGTGTTCCTGAGGGTAGGTACTTCTTACTCCAGCTTGCAGAAGCCAAAAATCAAGACTCGCAGACTCTGGAATTAAAGCACGATGATGATGGCCGACACTTTCAAATACTGGAGTGAAAGCGCTTTACCTTAACAAGAGAAGAAAACAGCAAAAGCGGCAAGAACGCGTCTCTTATTCACATTTGCTTTGCTAACTTCTGTGCAGGAGGAAAATCAGCAATATTTGCCACCATAGAAATGGCTTATGCACCAATATCTTGCTAAAAGGACCTATGTGCACACCCCAGCTAAAAAGGGAGATATTCTGATTAAAATTAAGTCTTTGACCTTAGCTTTATGCAACTGAGAATACCTGTATCTCTAATAAATGCAAAACATTCACCAAAGCACCGTTGTGAGTTACAGATAATGTAACTGTGTTGGGACCTTCTTCTGCAATCACAAGTGAGACTAAGAAAGACTCCAAGAGATGAAGCTTTTAAAACTGTCTCTAGATTCACACTGTATAATTATGAGAACCAACAAAGAAAGACAGCGCTGAACCTTTTCCTTTCTTCTGCTCTTACATAAATGGCAAGCTTTCAGACATTACACAACTCTTCTTCTCTCTACATACTTTGCAGAGATCCTCTACACCTTAGTGCGTCTGATCTTTTCAGGTGAACTCTCAAATGTCAACATTCATTTACCTTATAATTAACATCATTATGAGCAGTGACATTTTTCTCATCTTCTTGCTTTTTTGTGTCTTGATAGTTTCTGTTAAGCAGCTGTTTTCACGTTTAGTTTTTTAAAGAAATAGTAAAAAAACGTTATTTCAAATTAATAGCTAATGCATATTGCAAAGATTACTACTGATGAGGCAATAACTCTGAGCACTGCTGGAAGCACTCTGGCAATAGCTTTACCTTTACATTAATTGCAATTCACGTAGAGTCTTCTACTTTTGTTAATTTTCCTGTGTTGCCTTTTACGTTATTCCTTCCAGCATGAAATTTTCACCTACCATGACAAATTGGAACCAATTTCATACCTTAATCAACACTCATTAACTAATAGGCAGAGAGGCGAGGTCTTAGGCGAGTGAGCCATTTCAGTGGCCAAAACCTGTGAGGTTTTTTGGTTGGTTGGTTGGGTTGGGGTTTTTTAATGAAATGTCAAATACTAGAGAAACAGTATTATGTGTTATATACAAGATTCTACTTTTCACTGGAAATCTGAACAGGTCCACAACAAAGATTGTCTTCTGCCAGGACTGATGGCAAAATCTCTCCTTCATAATTAGGTGTCTGCAGTCTCAGGACACATTTCTAACTCCTGCACTGACTAGATAAGGACAATAAGCAGGTATCTCAGAACAGCCAGAGGCCTCGTTCAGGTTCAATTAGGAAAACAGACAAAACCCCACTTTATTGAACAATTTCAGGATGTGTTTCTGTATATTCACATGATAAAACAAATATCACCACCCCAACCATTCTGCAGTCTCCTGACTGATCTAAAAATCATTTTACACAGGGAGACATATCAAACGCTCAGCACCGGTGTGAATGGGTTCATTCCCACATCTTCCCTGAATTCTTTGAGAAACCTACGCACACAGCACATAAGGACTGCAACACTTAGCCACCTTGGAGATGCTTGTGAGAATTAGGCAAAGTAGCTTCCACCAGAGACTATCTTAGTAGCCCAGCAAGGGGAGGGCCAGCTTGGAGCAGAGTGCACTCAAAGGCGTTTTAAGCCCAAGATTCTCATTTCACACGCCAGCTATATTCACGTGCTGAATGCACATACTAAAAAACTAGTCTGAGGAAAGTAAGCCTGAATTATTCCTTTCTGATGAGCAGAGTGAGCTAACAGAACACCTCCATGTCACTACAAGCGTGACAATTGGACTTCAAAGATAAGGAATACAATGCTATTTTAAAGGCTTAAAAATCCCACCTACTTTGCAAGAATATGCTTTAAACTAGCAGCAATGGTATTCACAACTTCAGCGATACCCAAAGGAGTTCCTGCAAGAATGGCACTGCCTTGCATCCCAACTGCCTGCCAGCCAAACACCATTAAGAAACAGCAAAACCACCAAATCGGTGTCTCACCTGGAGATGATAAACAAGAGCAAAGTAGTAAGAAAGCTCTGACATTTCACCCAGGATAAAATTATCTTTTGTTTTGAAAATGCCCTAATTAAGTCTTCTGATTCTTTTCAAGCTACATCACACGCTTCCGGTGCCCCTTCACGTGCACCCACACAGCCTCTCCCCTCAACTCCTTCAAACTGTTGACCCACAGGCGCTGCCCAGGACAGTGCGTGGGTGCTAACAACAAGGAGGAAGGCAAGAACTGTCCATCAGGAATGCAACAGCAAGGAAGCTTCCGTGTCCCAGGGCCCAGAAAGAAATTTATCCTGAAATAAAAAGTCAGGTTGCTAACAGAGGTAGAGCAGAGCTTTTAGGTAAACACTGCCAAGTGAAAATAAAGACTGGAAGCTTGTTACGGCACAGAGTATCTTTCCTATTCTGTACTTGAGTTTCCCTCCGCAAAACACACAGCAAACTCGATGTACCTTGCTGTGTTATCAGGAAGGGACAGTCATTTTTAAGTTATAGCTTCCTATAAACTCATATCAGATAACTTTTTCTACTTTATTGTGATGTTCCTGACTCATATATAACAGCAGTGGAAGGGGGGTAACAACAGCCTTGCAACCATTCCTAGCTGTAGTCAACTCCAGAAGCACTAAGCCAAGCATAACATGCTTTCCTTAGCTGAACGAAAAAGCCGAGCGGCGGACAGGGAGATAGAGCATGCGGCAGAGCAGACACCACGCTGCAGGAACATCAAGCTGTCACCTCCAACAGATAAACTGCTTGCAGGAGACTGAACCAGGGAACTTAAAGATGCTGAAACTGCTCATTATTAGCAGCACATACCACATTTGTTTTCCCGCCAGATTTTTTTAATCTGTGTTTCAAATTTGATATATTAGGTGTATTAACAGTTCTCAATTAACATGTTTTTCACACATGAACTCTCTATACAGGCTGTGGGTCTGTTTCAGGCACTTTTTATAGGCTCATCAGGTAACACTTCCATTTCTTGACCAGATAATTCCAACTACTGACATTTGTATAAAATAATGAATAATTAATATTATTGTTGTATTTATTATATATTTATTTTTTATATTTATTAAATGAATATGATTTTCAGGCTTAGAATTCATTGTCCACAGAACTGCACAGCCAAAAGCCTGCTTGTGTAAATACACAGGTGCAGCAGGATACCGCAGGGTTGGAAACTTACTGATGCCCAAGTTTCTCAGTGCTCAGCAATCTTATTCAACCAACACGAGAGCACAGGGAAAATATTCTTTGCTTTCCCAAGGGAACGCTCCTCCAGATCTGATGGGTTAGTTGCAGATGGCTGTGAATCCACCGCCTCTGCACAGAGAAGCAGGAGGAGAGCTGATGACGAAGACCCAGCCGAGCTTCACTGTCTCCTCCACGCTCAGCGAGCGCACAGTCTTGAGTTCAAGGGTCTGCTCTGAAGTATGACACTAACTGTATTTAGCCTGCACCAACAAGGTTAGTCTTTAATTGGACTCAGCCAATAATGCAAACTTTTCAGCTCAAGTCAGGACGGAGCACAAGCCTTCTACATTGGCTTGCTAAAGAAACCAAGCCTGTGTGAGGACTGAGCAGCTCCTGGCTCCACTGACGAACCCAACCATGTTTCCCAGAGGCCGGTGGGCTCCAAGTCATTAAGCTCCTGTAAGTTTCTAAATAACATGCTGCATAGCAGAGGGCAGATGCTCAATATGCCACTGAGGAAAAGGTTGAACCATTAGACCGCAGAGAGAAGATTAGCTGCCACAGTCACAGGAAAAGCTTTGCACAAACACTGCCTTAGATGCAAACACATCTGACGTCGGGCTTTGCTGGGCTCTGCTGCCTGCAAATGATTTGTTCTTAACAGTTACCGTTTTACCTGAAAAACCTTTAGTATAGAGAAAGTTGCAATAATAAAGCTACTTTATTATAGTATATTTGCCCACAGAGGCCCCACTGAAGCGGCAGCACATTAAACCCCACCACACCACTCCGCACTGGAGAGGAGAGGGACAAGATAGATGGTCATGTTCCCACACTGGCACTGACCTGTGTTTATTCCAGCGCTCCAATCCTGGGATTTATCTGAACAGAGTTGGCCTATTTTGATTAATTATGTAGGTAATTCAGGGACATGAGCAAATATTCTACTGAGTTCAGATTAATGGCCTCAATTCAAAGTGAATTTTATAAATGACCTAAAACCAAGTGGGACACACACTGTCTCATGTGCATTTTAACACAATGCACTCCTTAAGGCAATTTTACTGAATATCATCAATTCCACATTTAAATGAAATTCCTGGGGAAGATCTGGAAAGTACACAGATAAATGAGGCTAAATAAACCAAATCAGGGAAAGAGCAAAAGAGTTTTATTTGTAGCTGCTGAACTCTGGGTATTGGGGAATCTGAAAAGTCTCTTAGGCTGAATTATTGAGATAATAAAGCACCTGCTGAAGAGACCTCTGAATGCTGTAATGAAATTATTTCACTGCCCCAGAATAATCACAAATGCAGGTTCTCTTTTGAGAGCAAAGGAAACAACGGAAAGGAAAGTGGGATAGAAAAATGGAATGCAAATCACCCTCTCTGCTCATAGAGAGAGCAAAAAAGGGCCGTGACGTGAAAGGAGCAAGCCTTATGGTACTACAAAACAGGCTGAGTTTGTTCCAATTCTATTTACTGTTGTGGGGTCACTTGAAAACAACTGAGAGTAAACACAGAAGGGGAATAGACAAGCACAAAAGCACCATCACATTGAAGTATTTTGTTTAGACTTGATTTTGCCACAAGCTTCTACACAGCCTGACAAGTCATCTGCCCCTAACTCCGACATAATTAAACAGCCCAGCAATTACAGAAGTCCTACTAGTCGCAACAGAATTATGCAATAAAAAAAGTTTTGTGTAATACAGGGATCACCCCCTACTTCCAGTCTTCTGTTCCCCCATCCCTACCTTTCAGAAAGGCAAGTTCTACAGAAGTAGGGTCTGTTTCATAATTTAATACTTATGCAGTCCATGACATATGAATATTTAACACTACTGGAAACTTCAATAAGTCATCTTGTACTTACAATGAATGGTCAAAATTTCATTTTGCTTTATTCATACTCCTGTTCCTAGTCACAAGAATTCTGAAGGGAGCAGAAAAGCTAGCTGTTTCCTGGGAACAACTGGTTTAACTTTTTAAAAAGAAGCAAACAAAACATGGGAAATTTCTTTCTTTTATTCCCACACAAATCTGCAGAACCTTCTTACATTTTCATTTACTAAAAAGTAATTAATGAAGGCTTTTAAACCTCAGAACCTTTCAAATTAACAAAGTCCACCCAAATAAATTAGACATGTAGTCCAAGAGCTGCAGATTTAAATTACAGTAGTTATCCTGACAGGAACCAAGAAAGAGCTGTCACATACAATTATTTTTAGGGCTGCTACTAAACCATTTTCACATTATGAGCTGCCACCTCTCAGCAGCTAACAGCAGCTTCACATTTTACCATGACAAAAAATTAGAGGCATCCAGTGATCTCCTTGGGTAATACACACATTTGTAATATACCATGCGTTAAATGGAGCTAAATCCCAGTGCCGGGGGAGGAACGCAATCCTAGGCCAGCAAAGAGCTGTTACATCACCACAGCTATGACTTCATCCTAGCCCTTCAGCCAGTAGAGTTACAGGAAGCAGATCTGGCTCTAACAGATTGGCTCTGGGAACTCTGTGTCATAATTGCACAATGAAGTCATCACCACCGCACACCCCAGTGCGCTCCGACAGCCACCCTGCCGGCCGGCAGAGCCTCCTCCTCGCCATCATGCCGGAAGAGTAGCTCCATTCCAAAAAGGAGCAAAGGAGCGAGAACAGCCCGGCTCACCGCCGCCGCGCGCACCGGCTCACCACGCCATGGCTCGGCCTGCTCGCAAGCTCCCAGGGGGGAAGCGCACCGCTCACCTGCTGTTCTACATCTCCATCAAGAAGGCCAAGGCCAGCCAAGAGCATGCAACTAGGCGAGAGATTTCAAAGAAACGCTCAGAAACACGGAAAGCCACGTCCAGGGAGGAGAGAAAGAAGCGTGAAGAGATGGCAAAGCACCACAAGACAAAGCATCCAAAGGAGGGAACATCGAGTCCTCTAAAGGGAGCGAGGAAAAGTCAGAGAAGGCCGCAGAGGAAAAGAGTTAGCTTCAGTAGAGCCAAGCAGCCACTACCTCCTTTCTTTCTCTTCATGGCACAGCATCGTCCACAGCTTCAGAAAGCAAATCCACACTGGACAGCAGTTGAAACTGTCAAAAAGTTAGGGAAAATATGGCACAAACAGCCAAAAAGAGACAAAGAAATGTACAAAGAGCAGGCTGCACGGCTGAGGAGGAAGAAACAAAAGAGGAAAGCATAGGTCAGGGCACGAGTGAGAAACAGACAGGAAAGGACCTCACAGCAGAAAAAAATCCCAGCACAAAGGAGGAAATGAAGACTTTGATGGTCTGCTTTGCTGATAAGACTGTGACCCTCTGCAATTTTATCTCGTCACTTGTGCAACTGCAGCTCCTTGCGAAGTTTCAGTACAGTTCATAAGCCTTAGTAAAATAACTGCAAACACTAGATAACCACAATTTTTTTAGACAGGGCAATAATTCAGAATTAGTATAGTTGGGTCCATATTGATGGCAACAGGAAGGCTTGTGCAGCTCAGAGATGGATGTTTCCTGCTTATCCACAAAGAAAATAGCAATGAGTCTTCTCTGCCTCCTCTCTCCCCCAAATCGTGAGTTAAAACATGCTCCTTCCACAAAGGAGGAATTCTGGTCCTCTAACTCAGCAGGTCCTGGAGCCTGAGACAACAACTAATGCAGACTTGCCTTGGGGGAAACACAAGGCACTCCAGCGCTGCCAGGGCTCTTTAGCTGGTGACCTGCTTGGCCTGTGGGTCCTGCCCACAGCGCACACCATACCTGCCTCTGAGGCGACAGGGTAGGTAAAACAGAGCATGCTGCCGACCTACATTCTGCTGCGGACCCACACCAGTGAGCAGCTCGAGCTTTGAAACCTCTGATCCGCTTCAGGCAGAAGGAGGGTGTGGGAACCACGGCATCCTGCTCCCAGCTCGTGCGTGCAGCCTCATGCAAAGACCTGCCAGATGGCACCGTGCCTACGCAGTCAGCTGGTTAGGATGGGTCATCTCCGCAACCGGCATTTAGTCCCCAGCCCCGGCAAGGTTTGGAAGTGAAGAGGAAGAGCCACCAATTGCCTCTACTGAACGTATTTACCTTCCAGTGAGATTCACCAGTAGTTTCTGACGCTGGTAATAACTACCATACCAAAGGACAACTGCACAGAGACCGGATGGGTGGCTAAGAGTTTGGTCTTGGCCCCATTTGGGGAGATTATCAACTAACTTAACACACCTTAGTACATTAATATAGTACCTTAGTATATATAGCAATATGTAAGTTTAAACTGCAGGGGGCCTCCTACACAACTGATCTAAACAATTAAATGGAAATAAGCTTGCTTGTTTTGTTTTTTGTTTTCAACTTTCAGCCTTTCGAACAGCAGCATAGTTTGGAAGGGATGGCAGTCTCCACTCAGGGGACAGGAATAACTAACAGCCAACTCTCTGCAGGTCAGAGAGGAGAGGAAAGCCTTGGGAAGGTGCACAAACTCAGACCCCAAAGCAGCACAGGTATCTGAACCTGCTGAAGGACTGGAGGACCAAGGCTTGCATCAGAGAGGTTTCTCCTCTTGACTGCAGCCTTTCTACAAGTTCCAAAGGAAGAGTCACAGCCCATCTCCACGGAAGGGTCAGTGCCTGTTTCTTTTCTTTAAACAACTCTGTCCCAAATTCCTTCCTTTGGCTCAACCACAGGGAAGCCTAAATTTGATCCAGAAGACTAGGTCTGTTATAGGAAGGCTGATAGCCCATGCTGTTTAGCTGCTAAAGTGAAATAACCAGCAAGCACTGCTTGGGCAAGAGGTTATCTGGCTCGTAATGACATCTGTGCAAAGTCTGCACTTTGGAGAGCAGGTCAACTGCTTTCTAGGTTCTCTGAAGTCTTTGCTCGCTGCATCTCATACAAGCCCAATGCTCCTCTCCAGCTTGTCTGCTCCATGAGCACAGCCTCCGTCACTCTGCTCCCTGCTTGTGCACTTTTTAAAGTTCTCCTTTATTTTTTTTTTTTTTTTTAATAAAGGGAAAGATTAGCAGGAGAGAGCAAGGAAAGTGTTCATTCTTAAATGCTGCCTTGTATGAAACTGCTGCTGTCTTTTCCCACATGCCCTTGCCCCGGGTTTGCCGGTCCGTTTTTTTCTGAAGTCAAAATTTCACTGAAAATTGCTGAGGTTTAACCAGTCTCCTCTCAGCTCAAGATGAGGCTTCAAAACCAGTTCCTCTGCCTTACATACTGCACACAAAAGGAAACAGTGAAAGACTCAATGAAAGTGGAATACTCCAAAACATTTCCACACTGCCCGGGATGAAGCACGGGCTCAGCGTAACACGTCAGAGTACCATAGTTAAACGCCACCTTCTTACGTTCTGTGTGCACCAAGGGAAACACCGCAGCTCAAAAAGTCACAAGCAAACTAGACTCCAAAAGATGTGCCTGTCCCTTATTCCATACACTGGGTTTTGTTAGGGTCTTAGCACCGCCTGCTGTAATACCTGGAGATGAAGTCAGTGGTCAGCAGCTTTCAATGCTGGGAAACTTAAAAATCCAGGACATGACCCCAGTAAGCTATCAGTACAAATGCCGACAATATTAAGTAAAAAATAATACTCTGCTATGACTTGGTAGCAGAGTGTTTAAGTGAGCAGGGACGAGAAATATCACTTTCATGGTTCTCATGACTGCATGGCCGCTAACAGCTTGACAGTATCCATCAATTAAAATCTACTCCCAGCTGCACTAGTGATGGTCACAGCAGACTGTACAGCTATTGGTGTCACATTACAAATATGAAGTGGTTAAAAAAGATGCATCAAAAAGGCCCAAGATATTACCTATCCTATTATACTTTTAATGGAATCTTTGTGTCTTCCATTCCTCAACTTGCATACTTCATAAACAACTGGCATTCAGGCAAAATCATGCTCTGTGAAGTTGGCACACAGGTTCCGCTCAATTTAGTACATCACAGTCTGTTCATGAGTAATGTCTTCAAATACCTGCAGTACTGCCTCAAAACATGCACTTCTTTGCAAACACACACTCCAATAAATTCCCAGTCTGGCTGCTTCTACCAGTCTCTTCAGCTGAAATGCAATCTGAGAGGCTCAAGGACAACTCTGACTGCTGGCTCAGAACGTACAATAAGATTCCAGTTATCTGCAGTGGGAGATCTTTTACCGAGAGGAAACAGGAGAGCCTGGAAAACACTACACCTGAAGTTGGTCAAGTTTTTCATCTCTATCTGTTTTCACACTATTGGTGTATAGACTATAGATGAAAATAATTGTTGGAGCTAAGCATTAACAATGAAAAATAACACTTTTTAACACTTTTGGAGATGCCTGGAGATTTTGGAGATGGAGACAGGAGCAGCAAGGAAGCTATTGCCTTCAAAGAGCCTGTGGGCAACTGATGGAGGATGGGGGGTAAATGATTCATATGGCTATTATGGGGGGAACATATTTGGAGGCCTAGGGTAGGTTCCTTCATCCGCTTTCCACATTGTAGTGAAAGCGTGCAATGAAACTTTAACTGAAGCGTTTGGGTTTTTTCAGTATTGGAACAATTTAGGCTCACTGCAAGCCTTTACACGCTTTTCATGTACTCAAAACTAATGTTAATGACATTACAACAGATCTAGTAATATCGTTTTTATCGTAATGCTACCTGTGTTGTTACTGCTAAGGGAAAGACGAGTGAAGAATACCTTATAAATTCTGCGACAGAAAATTAGCTGGACTACTTTCCCTTCAAGTCAGCTAAATGGACTCATTGGGATAGCTGGCAGAGAGACAGGGTTTGCTCTCCCTGTCATCTCGACATGGTGGCTTCAAAGGGCCGAGTTTCAGAGTCGAAGAGAATAGCCAGAAGTATTAGATCTTTATCCAGAGCCTTCAGAAATCCACTTGCCTGAGCTTTGACCAGGGGCACAAACATGCATCTGTCACCACAGCCATAGCGGCACTTGCACACATTGGATCACAGATACATTACACACTTGGGTCAGACTTCAAAGTCTGGATAAACAAACAAACCTCAAAGCCAAAATTTCACATACTCCCCCACCTCCACAAAAAAAACCCAATCCAAAACAAAAAACACACCCACAAAAAAACCACCAACCCCCTCCCCCCCCTAAAAAAAAGCCACCACCACCACCCCCCCAAAAAAAACCCAAACACCAACCCACCAAGGCAATCTGAGCACAAAAGCATAAAATATCAGTAAGGAGATGTAGATGCTCCTCGTAGTCCTATTGACATAAAGAGAAGCCTCTCTCCGTAGATATTCCCTCTTTTACTTGTTAAATGGGAACAATGGCACTTCATCCTACCTCCCTCATTTAGCCTCCACACTCCTTATGCTAGCAATTTTCTTCCGTGTGTGTAGAAGACAGAGTCCAAAAGCTCTCATATTACAGCAATAGTAGTGGAAGCACTACAGTATTTCTGAATAGCAGATTTATTTAATGGATGTTCTCTGCACAAATGCTTCTACATCGTTGCCTTATCTGCTGTGTAACACAGCCACGAGAAGTCATGTTTGCAAAAGCTCACTGATACACTGAGTGTATCACACAGGTTGGGAATAAAAGGAAAACAAAACCCAGAAACAAAACACTGCAATTCTTTCTAGCTGCTGCAGTGAAGAGCTGAGCCTTTGAAAGCACTTGTCNTTTTTTTTTTTTTTTTTTTTTTGGTTAGTACCACTAAAGATTTGGCATCCCTCAGCATGTTTGATAAGTTACTAGCCTTATTCGCATTTCAGAGAGTTAAAGGAAATATTAAAAGAACGTAAGATTAAATGATTATAGCAAAACCCCACATCAACTACCGTGCAGTTTGGTAAGCCATTGGCTGCATTTGTGTCCCCAGAGGGTGGTGAGTCACCCCAGTAAATCCCCCGCAGCCTAACAGCAAGAAGCAGCCCTGGGTCTGGGCAGTTTCCATCAGAGGGAAGCCCTCTTCTCTCCCCTTCCTGCTCTCAGCAGCTCACGGCCACTCAGAAGGGTTTTTGAGAACAATCCACAGCAGCCTGAGTCAGGCAAGCCTGGCAGAGACCTCCCCCAAAACCCTGCTTGGTCAGGAACAGATTAATTCTTTACGACACTGAGACTTTGTAGGAAGGGCCCTGTCATGAGTTAATTGAGATGTTATAACTTAAACACTCTTACAAAAATCAGAAGCTGGAAGTGTTCTTTGCTCATTATCTGGCGGGCAAAGAATCTTTTTGTTTTAAAGAATCAATAACCTGCTTTTGTTCATAGCTTGATTTTAATGTGACCAAAAAGACACAAAGTCACTCAGAAGCTAAAAAGCTACCAGGACTGCGGTGAAGAGAGCAACAGCTTGTTTCTTTTAAGTCCATCTTGCAACAAAGCACAGATTGAGCGTTACAGAGCACATACCCATCTGCACAGATTAGAGAGGCAGTACATCCTGCCACTCTTGTTAACTTTGATTTAGATCACAAATCACTGCAGTAACAAACTCATCCTCTGCACGCCAGTACGACACTTAGCACAGCGGAGCCCTGGTTCATGGCTGCCAGCTACCCCAGCTTTAAGAGCTCCCCCATTTCCCTTTCTGTCCGACAAGGTAACACATTTAGCACAGATGATGCCTGTTGACCTTGCAGCTCTTGGTGAGAGGGCATCTTCATTCCAAATTTGAGCTAAGATAATGAAACAGGTCTTCAAAAGCGTGCTACTCCCACCGAACTGCAAACCCATCTGTTTCTTTTATTTGATAATAGTTACCAAAAAAAGCAGGTGCTAAATTAGTAGAAGCGCAATTACAGCAGCAGTTTGACAGACCCAATTTTGTCTTTCCTAGAATTCATCATTTAGATTGATAAAATAAATATTTGCTTGTGCTCTTCCTAACTTCACATAAAACCACAGCAGGTATGTTCAATCAGGCAGACAGACAGATGAGACTTGCAGTTCTCTAGGGGGGTGATGATATGCATAAAATATCACAGAATATGAACGTGAACAATATGGTTAAAATATTAATTTCTTTTCCACATGAAAAATAAAAATTTCATCAGACTACCATTTAGGAGACCACAACCACCAGTTAAGATAATATCAAATATGCTTAATAAGATAATATTCAATATACTTAATAAATTGCTTTATTTGTCAAAGTATATTTTCCATCACTTTCATTGCAAAATGTTTTATGCTTCCAGGAACAGCAAGTAACAAAAAAGTACTCACCAAAATAAATTCATAATAATATATAAATATCTACTTCTGAATCTACAGGACATCGGAGAAATTATTCAACAGGAACCAGAAATTAAGCATCAGCTGCAGAGTCCCAGTGGTTGCTTGTAAAGCAGGACTTGACTGGGACAGGGATGGTGAAGCCATAATCTCACAACTGCCTATTACTGTTGATTCATTTATTTGGATGATCCACCATATTGGCTAGATCAGGAGGGTGAAGATATTAATTCCTCTTCTGGGCACGTGCACCCGACCACCACTAGTATTAGAGGATGCTATTACATGTGCATGAAGAGAAGAACACACAACCCACTTTGTTTCAGCAAGACTTACATTTTAAGGCAGGGGGCAAAGATCCGAGGATGACCTCGTTCCTTGAGAAATCAATGAAGAGTTCACCTTTTGACTTAATCCCAATGCTGGATGAAACGCAGCCTAGCATCCAACACAGCTAAGGCAAACCAAACATATTCATCCTTCCTCGCGGCACTCAAGAGCAGCTTTATCAGATGGCAACAGCTCTGCGAGGGCCTGGCGTGGGCCGAGCGCCAGAACTCTGGACTAAGCCACAGGTTTGTTGCAGGACCTTGGGCCAGTCTCTTCCCTCCAGTGACCGACACAGGGAGCATTACTCAGTCTGCTTTCTTGGGAGGATTACGAGGCCTGCAACACCTGAGCAAAGGTGCCAAGACAGCAGAATAAGAACTGTACAAGGGCAAAACCTCCCTTTTAAGAAGTCTGTGTGGATGACCTTAACGCAACCTGAAGTCTTCCAACTACAGAAACTGTTGAGTACTTGAAAGCACTGCCAGTATGTCAAAAGTGGGTTTTACTTTATTACTGGTTTTTTTTTTTTTTTAAACCTGCCTTCTTCTATGTGCTCTTCAGTGCTATAACAGTTTCTCCTCCTCTTCCTGTTTCTCAGAGGAGATCTAGCTGCATCTTTTCTGCTCAGTCTCCTCAACTGATGCAAGTTGCACCACTGGAGCTGATTGCTCCACGCTTGGCTATCACTCTGTATTTCCAAGTGTTTGATCAGATCAGAAGTCCTGAAACACATGCTTCAGTCTGAAATTAAGCAGACTATGACAGCATTCAGAGAAAGACAGCAGACATTAAGGAGTCCACTTTCTGCTGGAAAAAAAAAAAGATCCACCTTTACACAATAGTTAATGTGGGGCCAATACTGTTTCACACCTTCATTAACGATCTGGATGATGGGACAGAGCGCACACATGCTCAGCAAGTCTGCAGACAACCCAAACTCGGGGAGCGGCTGACATAGCAGATGGGTGCATTGCCATTCAGAGGGACCTCAGTAGGCTGGAGAAATGGGCAGACAGAAGTCTCATGAAGTTCAAAGGGAAACGCAAAGTCCTGCCCCAGGGAAGGAGTAACTCTGTGCATCAGTACAGGCTGGGGGCTGCCTGGAAAGCAGCTTTGCACAGAAAGACTTGAGGGTCCTGGTAGACAAGGCTGAATGTGAGCCAGCCATGTCACCTTGCAGCAAGAAAGCCAACAGCATCCTGGGCTGCAGCCAGTCCCTAATTTTGTGAAATCCCACCTGTTTTATAAGGACCTGAGCGTCTTCCTTGTAGGAGTTCAATGTTAAACTTGAGCCAAGTCATCTGAAGGACTGACATATCAAGTGGCCTTACAAAGAAACCTCGCAGCTTTATCACTGAAAGCAGCAATGTACATTAACAGGTTTATTAGCATTACTACGTATAAGTGAAAGCTTGGTGCAGCGATTATAGCTACACAGCAGTCAAATTTGCAGGGAAATTACCAGCATTATCCACAGTTTGGATGAACTTTCCACCCTTTTGATCAATAAAGTGCCATTAACAACCTATTCCAAGCTCTACATTGTTTATAGCATTAGAGGCTTGGTGCAGCCATGGTAGAGCCTGCAGCCTGTTAAGAGATATTCTCACTCGATGGATTAAACTTTAGTTCAACACGACTTTGCTGGAAAGAGTCTTACAAACCACTAACTCTGCAAACTCTGACATTTTCTAACCTGCAAGCCAAAGGGGGTTTCAAAGCTCTGCTGAGGCAGCCACGTACTTGGAAATATTTTGCATTACTTTTATTGCTACCTATAAACTGCCTAAGAAAAGAATCCCAGGAAAAACATTTAAGGAGAGGAAGAAACACACAATGCACAATTCCAAACATTTCAGACTGGTTTATGTTTCAGTTAAGGAAACCTCAGAACTTCAGGGTGAATGTCAGGATACAGCCTCCAGTCCATCCGAGACTTTTACACCCCCAGAGCAGTTGCAAGTTGTCTTAACAGAATGTTTAGAAGGAAAATAAAAAAACTCCCATTTGAAATCTCCTGAACTTCATAGCAGCAAACACCTTGGAGTCAGTGGAGGTAAGCAAGCATCAGGTCTTCACCAAAGATCCGTTGCAGTCTTCCAGAGATGTAGGAAGATGGATTCTTGACAAATTGGTATAAAAAGCAAAATAGTTACTTCTTTGGCAACTTATTAAAGTCAGAACTTGCACAAAGAAAGAGGAAAAGCGCCAAAAGCAAAGCAAGCAGTGGCATCCACAGCAAATGGAGAATCTATTATTTTGTCCCTTTGGACTTAATTAGTTCAAATTTACAAAGAGTAGCACCCATAAAGATGTTAAACATTAACAAGACTTCTGTTAACTCGCTTCAAAATGAATTTTAATTGCAAACTCTGTTTTATATATATTCCAGGGTTGCAAAATTTAATGAGTATTTTATTCTTCCCACAAAAATTCCAATACATTAATTTCATGCTAAAAATCTATAGTTCCTTAAGAGGTCTAAGAAAAAAAAAAAAATCAATGACAACATGCTCTGAACAATAATCACTTGAGGTCTTCCTACTTTTGAGGGTTTCTTGTTGGGGTGCAGTGGGGACAGGGCAGGTGGATATTGAATAGCAATATACAGACACTCCTGCTTAAACATTTTCTGTTTTAAACCTTTCTATTTTTAGAGAGAATGTGACAATATAGATGGTCATGAGCTTTTTCTTTTTTAAACTGCAGATGAGGCTCGAATCAGAGCGTGCATTAGCTGAGTTTAAAGAGACCAAAAGATTTTTACTGCGAGCTTTCCTCTACCTGCAATGATTGTGCATGAATCAAACAAAGTGGACAGAGCTGCCCAAGCTTTTCCTACTGGATGTTCTTACAATCAGGAACCACTTCCCACAGTATGCCTCATACAGCCCATTAACTACAACAAGGAATCAGTCAGCCTTTTAAAATCCCCTTGTTTGGGTTGGAATAAGAGGCCCATGCGCTTCTGGCACCACTTCAAAGCAGTAAGATGCAAAACCCATGGATGCCTCATCGGGCATATTAGAGCACCAATGCCTGGGTTTGCAGCAGGACATCAGTTCAGTAACAGCAGCATTGCTTCTCTAGCATGAGTGCCCACCGGGCCCCAGCACCGGGGGTGCAGCCATGCCAGCAGCACAAAGAGCAGAGGGAGCAAAGGCAGAGGGAGGCATAACAGTCCCCAGGCAGAAGGAAAGCAAGAGGAACAGAAGAGCAGAGCACTGTGGTCCTGAGCATCGCCCTGTGCAACCTCCCTGTCTGTTCCAGGCTGGGAGATCCTCTCTGATGCAGCAGCCCAAAGTTCATCAGGTGAAGGGAGGCAGGCTTGAGGCAAGCACTTGGTCAACCTGTCCGCCCTTCTACCACTACTCTGGGTCCCCAGCCACTCACACGAAGTAGGTTCTCAATATCCAGGCACCCAGTCATCTAACACTGCACAGGCTGGCTTTGAAACTCCTTTCAAGATTTTCCTTTAGTTTTCCCTTCCTTTTGACTTACTTTCAGGGTCCAGAAATTCCAGCGTGGCTTTAAAAACCAAAGGATATTTGTTCAAAGTCATACAAAGCATCTGTGACTGGGGGGGAAAAAAAAAAAAAAAACACAACAAAACCCCACAAACCCCTCCGAGCACTCCCCTGCCCCAGCAGGCTGTTTCGAGCACAGGGCACCGCTCCAGGATCAATGGTGTTAATTTATTCAGTTAGATTACAGAGCGAACAACCTTATTTCAAAATTCCTTCACACCAGCCTCCAGCCTGAAGCACTTTTATTTTTTCCCTTTTAAGAACAGCTGACTTATCAAAAACAGGTTTTTCTAACAGAAAACCACAAGCTAAGCCACATTATTGTAACTGAAGCAATTAATTACTTTTATGCCTTTCTTTTTAAGGGAGATCTTTAATGCAGGTAATTCTGACTAAAAGAGCTAATTTGATCTGCTCCATCATTTAAAAGACCATTAAAAGAATTAATTTAGAAAGTGCAGAATGAAGACAAAAGGGATAAAGGAAAGCATGCAGAGATGGGTATTTCCCCTGTGTTCCAACTGGGAAGTATAAAACCAACATGTCTATTTTAAAAGCGGGGAGAAAGCTGTCAAGTTTTCAGGTCACCAGCAAAAAAGCAATTCTTAACAGTTTACTGACATGTAGCAAGTCAGTGGGTCACTACAGCAGCAGGGAAGCAGCTATTCACATTTTGCCTTTTTGGACTTCTACAAGGCAGGAATTGCCCTTTACAGAGAACCACATCAGTGGAGCACCCTAACGCCTCTGGTTTTCCAGAGTCTTGCAAAATTCCAGCTTACTGTGCCCAGGAAGACAATCATTAGATATTAGCTGTTGACAACATTTTGCCTATTACTAATCCTCTGATATTTACCGATGCCCTGGCATCTTCTTGATCTCCACTATAAATCCAGCCACAAGAGAGGTCCCTGTGAGGAAGAATCAAAACATCCATACTGTAGAACAGCCAAGACTGTCGAAAACAAACTCAGCATGAGCTAAAGAGATCACGACCTGCCATGGCAAAACAAAATACTGCCAAGAAGACGCAGCAAAATATAGTAGCCACATGAATCCAAACCCATGATTTCCTTCCCCCATCTGGGCTTGGGGAAGGCTGATTAGATCTCTGTGTACAAGATATCAGAGACATTAAGAGGCAAGACATTTAGATTAAGCGTCTGCATTTAATAACTGGTATTACTAGATTTGCAGTCCAGGCTTGAGTCAAGCAGCATGCGAGACAGAAAAATGTATCTGTGCCAAGACCCATCAGTAGCGGCACCTCCCAGTGCAGAACCAAAAACACGAGATTTTGAAGCACAGAGAAACACACATACCAAGGTGCAAGAAAACTTGTAGAATTCATTTTTCTCCTCCTATGTCCCACAACAGAAATCATTCACATTTCTGCCTGTCAGCCCATTCCTGTTCCCTGAGCTCAGAACCAGGTTTTGGACTAACTCCAAACATCAAGCCCTTGAAAGGAACATCTCACCCCGAGGATGCACAGTTCAGGTTTCCACCGCATAAGATCTCAGATGGTGCTTTACTAGGTGATACTGTATTAAGCAATTCTGAACTGCCATTAGGCCTTTCACTTTAACACTTCGTTTGCAATCCCTCTCCATTTATGAATTCAGAAGCCCCCTGTGAATAGCTCACTTTCAGAAGCATCTCACGGCTCTGGAACGGAAAACAGTCTCTCTGCTCTCCTGCTCATCCCACCCGTTATTGATCCTTGCCAGTGTATCTTTATCTATTTTTTTAAAGCAGCAGCAGCTCAGGCCTGCACTAAGCAAACAGGAAAATAAGTCAATTTTTTCACTTTAGCTGAAAGGTTGTTACTCAAGGACAAGAGGCCTCCAGGACTGTATTACAGCTATCAAATTGCAGAAGTTTGGCTATCTAAAAAAAAAAATTATATATATATATGGTTTTGTACTCCACTGTATTTGTCAAGACATATGTCAGATATATAGATATGTCAAGATATATCTTAATAAATACAACGGACTAGCTCTGAAAACACACTTTCTAATTCTTAACCTGAATAGTTCTTCCATTTCTTTCATTTCTACAGCTACAGCAATGGCTGTGGTAATGCTTAAACCTGTCCTATTGAGAGGAACTGTAAGAAAACACATCGGTGTTTCTTTAATCTTTGAAACACTGAAATTTTCCTCCACTGTCTTCACATCTACTCTCCACCTCACAGCCTCTGTCTCTAAGAATACGTGGGGAAGGGTGATGGAGCTGTTCATGTGTGAAGATCAGACCAGAAGCTTCTATTGAAATAAAGCTCCTTGCTGTGTCTGTGTATAAACTGAGAGAGCACCTGCATAGATTGATATTAGCTGCATTCCTTCAGACTTAGAAGAACTTCAAAACCTGTATCAATCAACAGTAATATATTTAAGCTTTGTGCTAGCCAAATATTCTATCATCCTAGATGAAACAGGGAATAGGTCCTGTACCTAAACCCCCAAAGGGAAACAAGATGCTGTTGAGTCAGCTCTAAAGTAACAGGCTGAGACCTCCAACTTCAGTAGCTTACCTTAGAAACAAAAAACAAGGGAAGGAAAAACAGAAGTAAAATGATCTTCTGACAAGCTCACAACAGGTTATTGCCAAGTTCAGCTCTCCTGAGTCCCGATCTGGTGTATTATCTCATAAACCTGTTACTATGTTGGTATCACCAGTTCACAAACCCAAATCTCAGCTGCAATCTAAATAGGAAGAGGTTGGGCTTGAATGCACAAGAAGACACAAAGATGTGGTGGTAAGCTGCTTGCCCACCATAACAGTAAATGGAAATAAATCCAATGCACAAGAACATCCATCCTTCCCATCTAGAATGTGGTTTGCTACCAACTTGCTACTTAGCAAGATAGTGATCCAACTCCTGTTTATACAGGAGAGACCGACTTCAGAGAGCCTGCCACCAGCAGCGTTCGGGGCCTCTTACACTTCACTTCTGCAATTTTTCATGACTGGAAGGTGCTGATCCGACACCCCTATCTTGCTAGAGGGCTACACTTGTCTAAAGAGCAGAAAATAACACACACATACTTCACCACATTACCCTTAGCAGCCAACAAACATCTCCTAAAGTAGGCTCCCTGTAGATATTTCTTGCCTGTATTTCATGCACTTAAATATTTCTAGAGACAAGTAGAAAGATCAGGTTGGAGAGATGCATATGACCTGAGAATTGTCAAAAAATAAATTACACTCCTCTGCAGCTTGAGCTTATGCAAACCATGCTTAATGCAATTCTTCCCCAACTTTAACAAATTAGCATATAATACAAATTAAAAGGGAGTTGTAGTTTAATTGCAGTACATGAGATATGTTAGCATCAGACATCCAAAAAAAGAATCAATTTAAACAAGAGAGATTAATTCAGCACCAAACAATCTATCAGTTGTGACTTCCACCCACAGCACATGAAGGAGAGCTACAGAAACTGAACACAGGTGAACAAGCCCATTCTTTCATATGAGAAGCAGCTGCAGTGAACCTAGGGAGGAAAACCCAGCAGGCAAAGATCATTTAAAATATATTTTGTGAAGCAGGTGATATGTGAAAACAAAGTACTTACATTCTTTAACACAACTTGTAAATATAAGAAAGCATCCACGAATTGGTCCACAAAGAAACCCCAGAAGAAAGAGGTCTTTGAAAGTACTGAAACAGCTGCAGAGGTGTTGCCCCTCTTTCACTTTGAAGGTGTAGATAAGGTTGAGCAGTGTAAAACACGACTATTATCAGCTCTGGCAGACAGGTTTTGTCACACAAATCCCTCAAAATTCCCTCAACACAGTGAATACCGCTGCAAAGGGAGACCCCTCTGCATACGTACATCCTCAGCCGGCTTAAACAATGGTGGAGCCTCGCACAGAAAATTACATGAATTGGTTTCTGAACAAGAAAACACGCAGTGGGTAAGGCAGAGACATCTCCTGGAAGCACCTCTAAGTGAAGTCAGTGATCTTTCCCATCCACATTTGTCCAAATCCTTGCTCAAACTGGGAAAGCTCAGTGTCCCGCTATAACAGCGGAGGAAGAGACATGGTGTTTTAAAGAGGACCCCGGATGTCCAACTTTTTACAACCTGTGACACCATTTGCACTTATGTAAAGTCTCCTTCCCCTGCCAAATAAAGGTATTATTCACCATTTTACAATCTATATGGTCACTTAAATTTTGGGTCACGTCCAGAAGGTACTTTTGAGATCACCGATATTTTGCTCAGCTTTCAGCCAGTTGTGTTATACTCATTTGCACGAGGTCTGTCTTTCAAAAAAACTATTTGGCTTTCAGGTATTGAGTCTTCTTGCAAACAAGCCTGTCCTCCTTCCGATGTGTTTGCATCCAGGACAGAAATCGCTAAATATTAATTTCTTAATGTTTAGTAACCTTCAGGGTTTTTCCCCCTCACGCTACAGGCCTTCCTGCATCTCATCCCTTGAGGTGCAGTCCACACAACCGTAGCCTTCACATAGGGTTCTCCCTCTGCCGCGGAGGTGACCAAACAACAAAGAAGGACAAATTGGGATAAAAAAATGGACAATTAAAACATGATCAGGGTAATTTTCAGCCTAAAAGCATCTTCTTTCTTGGCTTAAAAAGCTGGCCTGAATATTCATGAAATGCTCTCTACTATCTAGCAAATAGAATTAATCATATTAATGTATGGAAAAAATAAGAGTAGCCAGAAAGCAGTATACGAAATCTAATCATGTTTTATTCAATGAAACATGAGTGGGAGAGGTCATGAGGCCCTTTCATTGTAATTTGTCACCAAAGTCTCTCTCCCTGCCACGCTCCTGGCAGAAGAGCAGTTCAGGCTTTTGGAAGCACTGAGCACACAGCTCCCTACAGAAGGGCAAGCAGCCAGCAGCAAGGAAAAGCGAGTTCTGCTGCCTCCATCTTTGGCCACGCTGCGACTTCGGGAAGGAGTTGTACGTATTGTCAACTAAGTGCTTAGCTGATGAGGGCTAACGCAGCCTGCACATTATTTTTCTCAGCTGGGGCACAGTTGAAATCTTCCCTTCCCTACCAGAAATATATGCTAAACTATGGAACATCTTTAAATACCATCTTACCCTGATCAGCCCTTTCTTCCAGAATTTCCCAGTTATTTCTGCCATGCAACAGGCCAAGGAGCTCTAGGACAATGTGCAACACTGCTCTACAGAAATGACTTTGTACAAAGCATTATCAATCCTTTAACTTCACTTCAGAACAGCGGTCAAGATGCTCATAAATCCTTTGCATCCACTAGAGAAGCAATCAGCTCTACCTCTCGGCTACCACCAGGAACCGCGGGCTCCCAATGCTCTGCCAGCTGTCTCCCATCAGGGAGAGATCAGCTCACTGACCTACAAATTCCTGTTCTTCATATTGCAGATCCATATTAAAATAAGGCCTGCAGTGCAGTACAGCAAGCTACAAAAGCTGGTACATCCCAGGGAACTGACACACGCACGCCAGAGGCAGCAAGGGACCACCACTGCTGCACCGCCAGCAAGGAGAGCTGCAGGCGTTTCAGACGTTGGCTGTGTGAACAGGGGTGGTCTGGTTTCTCACAAACTTCTCCAAAATATTATCTCCAGAGAATACACCTTCTACGAGAAAAGGGGGTTTTGCAAGATGACTATTTCCCACTAAAGCAATGTCTTACAGCTTTAACGCCTTTGTAAAATTTGTTTCCAATTAAAAGCACTTTAGAAGAAAAAAAAAAATTAAATTAAACTGTACCAGTCAAATAAGGAAGTCTACTTTCCAGATCCCAATGAAGATGTAACTGACATTTAAATAGGGATTTCAAAAGCCACTTCATACACTTTTTTTATTCATTCCCAGTCCTATGGAAAACATTACCATGGAAGAAAAGCATCTGAATATTACAGATAAAAGTATCCATTAGTTAACCAGCTCTTACAATAAGGAAGCTTATTTCATTGCACAGGAAAAGAAAAAACTTTCACAATTGCATTATCCAGGCTTTAACTAGTGACAAAATAAGTTATTTCAAGACACAATTCAAGTCTTCAGCCTCATACATGCAACAGGGCAGCATGATGCTTGTCAACTTTCAAATAAAAGCAATTACTGACTGGGGGGGTGGGGTCAAAAAGGAAGTGGCAAGTGTGAGATGAAAATCATTTTAAAGCAGTCATCAGGCAACCTGTTTTACAGAATCCCTGCAAAGAACAGCAGCTGCTGGGGAGCACGCGGGGAGAGCAGAGAGGAGAGGGCCCGTTGTCAGCTCCCACGCGCAGCGTTGGGCAGTTGCTTGTTGGAACGCAAAGCCTGCAAAATTCCTGCAAGCACTCTCTCACTACCCTGTACTGGTAGCAGCAGCATCAGTAGATGCAGACCCAGGGCTCCTGAGCCGCAACATGGTGGCAAGAGGAACGCACTTTAGTAAATGATAATACACTAAAGCCTGATTCACAAGCCCCTTGGAGCCAAGGTCTTTCCATTGACTTCAGTAGACATCGACTGAGGTCTGAGATGAAAATATATGCTGAAAGCTCCGAGAGAGCTATCTAAGGATCAGAAGCTGCTTTGATATAAAGAAAACAGCTTGGTTCATTAGAAGCACATACAGAGAACGGTTTTTTCACCAACCAACGTTCTCATCATCTGAAACAGTGACCTTCAAGAACAGAGGTACTCTTAATCTCTTACAGGTAGAGCACAAGATGTGCTAATAGATTAGCCTGGCCAGTGGTACGAAATAACTGGCATCAAGAGGGAAGCACAAAGCAGATCTTGCATAGGAGAACTCTAACGAGTATTAGAAACCACTTAGCAGATAGACAAGGTGGTGGGGCGGGAAGGGTCAACTGCAGATAATGACAAGGAAGGAAATAAAGTCAGCAACAGTTGCTGAAACATAGGTGATTCTTCCAACCATTCCTCCCCCTAACTCAACTCTCTGCAGAAACACAGCAACAAGAGAGAACTTCTGAAATGCTTTTCCAGAAAGGGCTGATGTTGAAAGGGGTCTCCTGGGTTCAGCTCCAGAAAGGCAGATATTATAGAATTAAGCAGAAGAACCTTAAATTCAAACATCCTCACAGTTCTCCTCCCAGGCTCACCCCGGCACATGGTCCCTTTTGTTTTTACCCGTTGCTCAACATCTGTACCATAGTACTTCTGAAGCAGAGCAAGATGTCCACATTGCCTTCACATCAGGCACAGTTGTGCTAGAAAAGTAATGCAAAGTAATACACACGCACATGTTAAGGCATGCTCCCTTGCTTCTAGGAAATTAAGAGACAAAGCTATAACAAAATTCAACCCAAATTAAGTGCAAAAATAGTCCTAAGGAGGAGAAGGAAAGCATTCATGCAAGCAAGATGAGCAAAATAGGGCTGAAAAGGCAGAATGAAGATGAGACACTGAAGAGGAGGAACCGGATTCAGACAGGAATAAAACTCCATCGATTTAGCAGTTACTCACTTGCAGCCCTGCTTCTCCCACTGCATTCACTTAGCATGGGATTAACAACAGAAAAATCAAGGAAAAAAGGTTTCCCGGGGAAATGACAAGGGAAGGCTCAAAGAGTGGGGCAGCAGCAAAGGAGCAACATGACAGATGATGCAACTCCCCTAATATTAGACTTCTGTTCCATAAGGTAGAATAATTAAGTCAAGAGGAGGATCATAGGGAAGAAAGATATCATGGACCAAGACTCTACATTAATATGGCAATTCAGTATGTGCTCATGTCCTCCTGGAACAAAATACACAAGTGAGGCAACTGAGAAAGCAGTTTGTAGAGGACCATGGAACAGATTAAAAAATAAAAGGGAATGGGTGGCATCTGGAAATTGCCAGCCTCATTTCTTTCCTTCAAGGGTAAGCATTTGACTTTTCAAAAATGTAGCTACATTCAGTAAAAGTTGCAATAAGAAATAAAGAAACAGAATTAAGTTCAAGAGGAAATGCACAATGGTGGATTGTAATTCAGAAGGGTGGGCACAGACTGGATTGCACAGAGGAGAAGGATAAGCAACCGTACCAGTTTCCATTCCCAAGCTATAGTGCGATTTCTACAGATTGGGCTAAGGAAGCTCAAAATTTGGACAGAAAAACAAGGACCCAGTGGCAAATGAAGGACGTAATACAAAAGCAAATCATATTCTCAGTTCAACATGCAGCTTCTCAGCATGATACTATGAGGTGCTTTGCCAGGTAACATTCTGTTTCAGCTGAGCTCAAGCAAAAAGATTACGTGAAATAAGCTTATGGAGGGCAAGGGGGAAGAAGGTTACTTGCTGCACTAGAACCTAATACAAGGCTAAAGAACAACCCAAAAAGGTTCTGGCCCTTCACATACTGTAGTATTTCTGATCTGAAAAACAGCACACTATGATATAGCAGCAACAGGAGCACTTTTCCTAGCTAAAAGCCAAGTCCCTCCTACCAATTTGGATTCTCATAAACTACCAAATATAGTTGCAAAATGCAACATAGCTATAAAAGATTTGAAAAGCCTCATTATTAAAGAAGTCATCTACTACTCAAAGTAAATTTCCCATCTGAAAATTAGAAACATCTAATGAACCTTCAAAACATGCCAGACAGTCTGTCATAGTCAGACAAACGAGATACTTGCTAGTTTTATCTCATGGAACTAATTCATTTGGCAGGAGCAGAGGTTTCTGAATAGTTTCATCTGCGGAACGAATAGCCATGGAGTGCCAAATATCGTCCTGGGGGAAAAGGGTATCACTAGCTGCTGACCTGTTCAGCAGACAGCTGAAGCTCCCACTGTCTCCCCTTTACTTCCTCCTATTCTCCAACTCAATAGCATAAAAGGAACTTTATATGGCAAACATTAGACTGTCTTCCTGTATTTCCACAACTTTGAAAATCCCTGCTCTGGAGGAACTCTGTTGCATGTGCATATTGCACCTACACAGCCTGAGAACAAGGCTTCTACCTTTTACCCATCTTGCTTCAGCTATATTGGAATAACTGCAAAAACCTTCTTTGCTAAGTATTTGCATTAGAGCCAGCAAGATGTACATTTGATCTTAGTCAATTCCTGCAAACACACATACAAAAATTGGATTATTAGTCATTTCCAACACCACCACCTTCTCTGGCAATAGCAGCATAATGCTTTAACAATCATAATACAAGTCATGATCCCTAACATTAGATACAGGTCCCAGACCAGCTAGGTGAGATCTAAACAGGTGACAGAAAGTGCAAGAGACAACCACATTTGCATCGTTTGCATACACTTAAACTGCAGCAAATATGCACAAACATCGGAAATCCAGACCTCCTCCACCACAGGCAAAGCAAAAACTTACCCTCTATTAATATGTGCTCAGAGTGCAGCCAAAATTGCTGCACAGCACATTCCTACTTTCTCTAAACCTTCAGGGGACACATTGATGCTGAGGTGTGCCAAAAGGGTACAGCCACCAGTACTGAGCTGCAGCACCCAGGCTCCTACTGTCCCCGCAGGAGTTCCCATCCTGTCACTTCAGACATCCCCCCCAGCAACTTATCTATGGACTCACAGAAAAACACGCAAGAGATCAAAGACAGTATTTTAAACAAAGTCAAACCTACCCAAAGCTCCAGAGCAATCACACAGGGAAGATGAGGCTGGAACACATCTGCCACAGAGCAGGTTCAATGGCATCCAGGACCAGCCTGGAGACTTCCTTATCACCAGACACGGTCTTTGGATGTTTTAGGTGCTCAGCTTGAAACGCTTTGGTATTTTCAGTGTAGCTGAGCACCCACAGGGATGCTTGCCACTGAAGAAAGCTTTAAACCAGGTACCACAGAACAGCCGTAATCAGCAGATATTCCTGAGAAGTGTTAGCTGAGGGATTTAATCAGCTCTGAGCAGATACTGACACAAAGCACATGATTAACACAGCTCAGTCCCCCATAAGGACTGGAGCCCAAGCTGCTTTGAGGGATTTTCTTCTTTTACATGTATTTACAGGGAAGAATTTCAGTACTCTTTCAGATCTCGCAGCTAGTACAAAATGAGGGGGGAAGAGAACTCCAAGTCTTGAAGACAAGAAAAAGTCGGGGAATGACATAAGAGAACGTACATACTATGCATCCCTCCCCGTGTCCAGTGCATCCTTGCCCTGGTAGAGAAGGGCTGTGATTAGGACGGCCACTCTAGCTAACCTCAAAGGAGAACACGGCAGCTACTGCCATCCTTCCAATTTTTCTTTCTACTGGAGACCCCCACACCGTCCTTTCTAATCTGACGGGCTCTTTTTCACACTGTTCCTTTTTTCCCCTCCTGTTCTCTGCTCAGTAGAATTTTATTTCTCACCTGTCAAGGAAATCTAGACCCAAGGTCCCATGACAGAAACTGCGATAGCAGTTAAAGGAGCTGTAAATGTGTTATTTTATTAATGTGTCTCAAATAGCTACTCAACCTCTATTGCTCTGCTTGACATATAGATGCTTAGACCTGCAATGCCCTTTCCCTTTCAAGACTTATTGCAGGATTCGCATCCAACAGGTCAGGGACCAAATGAAACTCGTAATGGGATTCTCCGGGGAGCGGTTGTGTGATCACCGTGCAGTGCAGCGGATACAGCTGTGGCGA
This sequence comes from Fregata magnificens, assembly GCA_013389945.1. NCBI lineage: Eukaryota > Metazoa > Chordata > Aves > Suliformes > Fregatidae > Fregata > Fregata magnificens. Next base: position 513,128 of record WAAD01032611.1, on the reverse strand, counting down.
CTGCCGAAGGCAAGAGGGTTAAGGGAACCTGGCTTGTAAAAAAATCAACAAAGCATCTGTTTTTAAAGAGGGGAGGGTGAATGACAACACAGGGCGTTTTTAGTAAACACAGGCCAAGTCAAGCTTACTTAATGCGCTGAGTCAGTGCTCTTGTAAATACTACCATCGTATAATATTTCATAGCTTGAAAATACACATGAATTATACTCCAGATAAAATTTAATTTTGTTTATTTGTGTACATCTCTGGACCAGATTAAAACTATTAATAACGCTTAGGAAATGAAATATTTAGCTGCAAGACACTTCAATAGAACGGTTTATTTGGCCGCAAATCTAGCTGCCATACTACCAATAATTAAAACTAGGTTTTCACAGACAGGGGAAAAAAGGGTTTTAGCTATATTTTCAAGCTGAATCATATCAACATGTTTAAAGAGGAGATATGAGCGCCAGGTTTTTTTCCCCCTACAGGCAAAAATTATTAAAAAATGGGAAAAATGAGTCATCTGAATTTAATTATCAGGCTCTGAGTTGTGAAGGCCAGCTTTGAAAAATGAAATTCAAAATAAGACTCTTTGTAATTCCGCTTATGGGACTGAAAAGTTTACTTCTCAAGAATACTAAATGAGGTCCCTTTGAATTGACTGGTGTGTTTATCTTGCCCGTGTGTATCTCATGGAGCTATAAAAATGCAGGATGAACCTCAGAAAGCAGGAACAGCTTCTTCTAGGAGCCCTGGATGAAATTCATGTTTGTGTGACCTGTTTCACTCATTGACACGGCGCATCTCGCCTGGCCTGCTCTACCAGCTGATGCAAACAAGAGTCCGCTGCTGTTACAGCTCGCAGAGTTCATCCAACTCCCAGTGAAAACACATTTGGAGGAAAGGAATCATTAAAGATGCAGCACATGGGCACTTGGAGGGGAAGGAGGAAAGCAAACACATCATTTTTGCCTCTGGCAAGTCCCCAAACCTGATGTCTGTAAAACATACCACCTTTAAAATATCATTTTTAAAAGAGTGCATGTACACGTACATGTACTACTGAAAGTCAAGGGGCTTAATTTTCTAAGAGACATTTGCCATTTTTAAAGTTTTACCATGCTGTATTTATGGGTAGTTTATTAATTTTTTTTCCAGCAGGTTCACTCTGACAGGCATTGTTTTATTTTTGATGTGACAAGACACAGTGCTGCACTGGCAACACCTCCAGGCTGAATAATGTTTCTTAACTAGCTACATTTGTCTTTACCACATACCACAGATGACTGATCCTCGCTGCAGTACATAATGGCTAAAAACTAACAGTGCCCTAAAATATTAATGCATGCTAATAAACCCAGGTTTTTTTCATGAAACGGCAACATCTAATTTTCAGAGGGGTCCTGGGAACAGTAAACAATTGGTACATGGTAAATGGCAAGTTCTTTCACATCAATAAATCCTAAACATTCAAATCCTATTCCCCCATAATTGCCAGGCAAGTATAAATTACTTAAATGAATGTTATTTGTGGCCGCGACACAATCCTCATAAATAATCGTAATTTAACTTCCTGTTGTTAATCCCAGGCAACACCTAATTATTTCAAATGCTTAAGTCTTCCCTTCCAGAGGGATGTTGGGTTTAAGACTATTCCCTTCCGTTTGCTGCTAGTTAGGACTTTTAACTGTTTGTTGAGTGCAATCAACAGTGCAGAAGATCAACTAGAGGCAGAGTTGTCCTCTCCTATAAAAGCAATACAAGCAACATGTCAAATTCCTTCTGCAAGCCTCACTTCAGACTTCATAGCACTGATCATTTGGGCAGCTCTTGTATATTGGGAAAAAAACAAAAATCAGTGTGGCATTTATTATACATAAAAGCAATATTTCTGACAGCATTGCTGAAGCAAACAATGGGATGAGAGGGGTATTGAAATTCTATACACAGCCTCCTGTCCAAAGGACAAGCTGATCTGTAGAAACATTTGCCAAAAGTTCATTAACAGTAAAGTCAACTTGTCAGCAACATATTTAGCAATAATCAGAAAAGCATTTACCAAAAACANGGGGGGTGTTGTTGTTTGGTTTTGTTTTGGTTTGTTTTTTAATTATTTATTTCTTCTAACCAGCTACACCAAGAAATCTCATTGCAGAGAATATGAATTAAGGTAGCCAATAGTCACTGCAAAGTTTACCAAGCAAATAAAAAGCATCCCAGGGAGTTTCATTAGAAGGTAGCAGCTACCACCTGTGACTGGGAATAACCAGGAATACTCTCATTCAGGCACAAACTCTGTTCACTCTGAACATCCTATAAAGCTTGGATCTGTGCACACAAGACGTCAGCGGGTACTACACGACTGTACAGACCACAATAAAGTATGGCCAGTAGTAACCTACCAGAGCGAAGATCCCTCTGTTCCAGCAACTTCTAAAACATCATATCCATCTTCCAGCTGAAAATCCATGAAAACCAGAGCAATAGTGTCTCCAGGTTCAGCGAGAATAGTCCATGTGCAGTCTGCGTTATTGCCATACTCCAAAGGAAAATGAGGGCTTGAGATAATTCCGCTTTGTCCCCGCAAAGTCCCTCCGCAAGCGTCATCAGCTGGAAACAGAATGCAAATTATCAGATTTTGCTGAAATGCTCAAAGCAGTACATCAAAAAAGAATAAGCCCGTATTCAAAGCAATGCTTTGAAAGACCCAGGGCTTTTGTCAGGGTGTGTTTTACTACACACTATTAAGAGACAAAGATGTTGAGGGATGCAAAATCCTATTAGGTCAGTCAGTGTCTCCTGGCAAGTGCCAGCTTATTCCCCACCGTACACTTACTAGTGATTTGTTTAGTCTAATTTTAAACACCCCAAGCAAGAGAGCCTCTACCACTTCCCAGGGGAGGTGGTTCTCAGCCTAACACATCTCGCTGTCAGGATGTTATTTCCTCACATGTTGTTGCCTGAGTTTTCTGTTCCATCCCTTATTCCTGATTAGGATCCTCTGAGATGTTTTCTGCAACTTTCCTCCCATCCGTGTAGCCAGCAAACAGGAGGAAAACCACAAGGAGTTCAGTGACTGAGAAGGGTTTCACAGACACGTGAAAACTCTCTTATCGCAGTGGGGGGAGAGGTTGGTTTCCAACTCACAAAGATCTCAGCACCTTCATCAGCACCAGAAACACCCTCAACGGTTGGGACAACAGGACTTGGAGTACAAGCACGGTATTTAATAGAAATCTAACAGCAAAGGAGCAGAGTATCCCACACGCTTATCTTACACGTCTTTCTTTACTCCGATTTCTTAAGGAAAATCATAGTGGTAAAAACTTAACCAGTAGTTCAGAAATCTAGCAGTGACATTTCCTGGTTACATACTGGATCTCCTGTTTGCTGCAGGTTCTTTCATTTTTACAACCTGAATTTTATCAGCAGGAGCTATTAGAGCAATTAAAGGAGGAGGATCTAAAGCAAATCTGGGCAGGAAGATAAAGGAAACCAAGAATTCATTTGACTAGCATCAGGGCAGCTCACCGCTCTTGTACACGCAGCATCAGCTCAGCATTTATTTGGAACACTAAAAAAGCCTGTTAACTTTACAACACGTATTACAGAGCAGCATTTGAGATGCTTTCGTCAAGGAGCTTGGGGCTTTACATTATAAACACTTATTTTCAATCACAAACTATTTAAAAAAAACCCTTCCAAACTGAGATTTAACACAGGTGAGAACATTTAAGCGCAGTGGGTCATCAGCACCTAAGGAAAGGGCAGGACACTTCTTCAAGGCTGCTCAGGAGGATCCTTCAGCTTTTAGACCTTTTCAGGAATTAGTGCCTCATGCTATCAGCAGGTTTTATCTGCAGGGCTGAAACTTGCAGCCTCTAACTCACGAAACTTGAAAGACAAAGTCACACCAACATATATGCCAACTTTTCTTTCTCATGGCCATCTGCTATCCCAGCGCAGCCAGCCATGCGAACAAGCAGAAGGCACGGGCAGACACGTGCTTCTGGTGACTGACAGCAAGTGATTGAGAGAGGACCACCCCAGGCTGTAACTTACTCTTTGTATTGCATTAACACACTACGCATGCTGCCCTGGCACCTCTAAGCCCCAGCAGAGACTGTGGATGGCCCTTTGCAACTGCTCCTGTGCTCAGACTGGGGTGGCACGTTGCTGATTATTGCAGAACTCACAGAAAGCAGGAAAGGCAGAAAAAAAAAAATGACAAAAATCCCGACACGTAGGCAGACATGCACCTACTTCTGGGCCACTCCAGCAGCCAAAACTAGGCCTGAAAAAGGCCACTGAGCCCCCAAGTCGATGCTCTATTCCCTGGTACTCTATTACAACAAAGTGATCTATTTGCTGCAATCGTATTGTCAGTGAATAGAAGTTATGCATGGACACTGAAGTGCAGTTAGAATCATCAATGAATTTAGGCTGAAAGATCTCTCATCTAGTCCAAGCACCAGGAAATCCTTCAAACGCATCATACACAAGATTCACGGTGGGACCTCCAAAGAAGGTCCATGCAAAAAGTAAAAGGGCCACTTCCAAACCCCTCCCTCTGACAGACAGAATGAAAATGCTTTTTAGAGAATGAATGTTTTCTAGCCAAACAGGATAAGCACAATTCACCAGTTTACTGGTATGTTTAAATTTAATTCCTCGCGAGTAAGTGCCCCTGCAGATGCTAGAGAGAAATAGATGCAAAGAAGATTCTTCGACAGTGAACTCTCAGACCACATGCCTCGCAGCGAGGCAGGCAGAGCAGGAGCAAGGTCATTAGCTGCTTCAGGAATACACAGGGATCTGAAGGGGCAATTTATTCTTAAGATACGTTTACCTCCAGAGGGGCAGCTAACTCCAACATACCATGTTAAACATCATTGTTGCCTGGCTGCTTTTGGCCCTAGGCAAGCATTCAAAGCGCCTTTGCAAATAAGGGCCGGCACCATGAGACATCTTCAAGCAATCCAGCCTCCGTATGCGAACGCCACTTTCAAGGGCGTAGGTGTTCTTGGCCAAACAGTTGCTTCTCACTATGATCATGCATTCGTGCAGCTCAGGTCTACATAGAGCCCTTAAAGACACCCACCCAAGAGCAAACGCAACAAGGATTTGGAAGAAGCAATTCCTATCAGCAAGTTCTCAGCCACGTTTACTATTGGGGTCTGGGAAGTCTGAGACTGGATCTGGTATGTTAAAGTTGTTCCTGTGCTAGAAGGAATACAGGAGGGGATGGAGAAATATGCTGAAGAATTTTGACTCGATGCAATATTAGAATTCTTAAACAAGGGGACTACATTTTTTTTTTTTACGGGACTAAGCTAACTTACAGTAGCTGAAGATCCAGCCAAAGGTATGGTAGTTTTGGCTTTTTTTTTTTCTTCAATTAAAAGGCGAGTTTTTAATTTAAATTCCTTGAAAATTTTCATTGTAAATGGTATTTAATGGAAAACGTATTCCCTTCCCATCCACCTCTAAATACACACTTCCTAAGTTTGCAGAGGTTGTTACTGTTTAAACATGTTCTACAATCTTCTAAAATCTTCTTGAACAGCCCTTCAATTATTTTGGGCACAGTGCAGTCTAAGCAGCTGTTTGAGTTATAGTAAGACAGACCACTTGTAATGAGATTATGCATATTTGATACGCTTAAAATGTAGCTTCGCAAATGTTCTCAACTTTTCAGCTGGCTTACCGAATTTTTACTCAACCGCCTACGAGAATCATAAACCTATCAGTTCTACTTAAATTCAGCAAAAAATCTGAGCAAGACTTCTCTCTGCATACATGGAAGCGCTTTACAAAAGAGATTCAGATGTTTCCGGATATTCTTTTGGCACTTCAAATGCATCATTCTGCTTTATTTGAAATTAACTGACCTAGGTGAGGGTTGTTCCTTCCATAGCTACAGCAGAACAGAAGACAGCATTCCAGGTCTGCTGGGGTTTTGCCTCCAGCATACCAACTGTCAAGGTAAAAATACAGCTAGACTTGTAGGACTCAGCTTAAGGCCCCATTTAGATTAAGTACTAGGCCTCATTTCGTTCTGTGAGTACAGAACAATTGTGCAGAAAGCGTGTGAAAACACACAAGATGCACTAAGGAAACCATTCCAGATACTTCTGACAGATATTATAGAGATGGGATAAATGTCAGCTTAGTCCAGATTTTACAGTCTGACCCAGACTCACCGAGGACTTTCAGTCCTTGAGGCAAATTTCTGAGTTACACATGGTCTACCAGGCACAGCCAAGCTTCTCTTTTGGGCAGCCACAGCTGCCACCCAGTTCCATGCTCTCCTACTTTGCAGATCAGCACGGAGATGTCATTCGCCGCTGCTGCTTTGGTGCTCCCTGAATGAGATCACCGCAGTTTTAATCCTTCCTGCCACGCAAGCAAGAAACATAACTCACCAGAGCACAGTCTGTGCAGACTGAATTTATAGTCTCTTTTAGCTCAGAGTCCAAGAATCAATTTTGATATAACTGTGCTTTCAAAACCACTGGCGAGCTGCAGCCCTAGCTACTTTCACTGGCTCTGCAAAGACACATTTCACCAAGCCGTTCTTTCGGCATCTGGAATCCCTTCCTACGTTCCTTTCTCATTGAGGTTACACTTCCTTTTTTTTTATAAAAAAAAAAAAAAAAAAAAAATCAAAAAAACCCCCAACAACAAAAAAACCGCACACACATAAAGAACCCCCCCACACACCACACAACCAAAAAAACCCACCAAACAAACTGTACTTTGTAACTGAGAGTTAGGCAAAGGGAGTGCAGACAACTCCTATGAAGAAAAAGCAGCTGAGCAGCAGTACTCCTTCAAAGCGTTGCTGTCCTGGCAGATCCTCTCAAACACCTTTGTTTCTTATTCTTTTCTACCATGCATCTCTTTGCATCTTCGATTATTTCAATGCATGAAGACTGGAATAGAGACAAAGCTACCAATATATAGAAAAGGATGTTACAAAGCGGAAGACAAGCACAAAGAAAAGAGCATAAAGAACCAGAAGAGGATATTGATTAACGTGGTAGAAACGTACGCTGTTTTCAACACTTGTCTCATACCTCTGCCATTATTCAGGAGAGGAGGGGAAGAAGGAAAGGCCGGAGTCCCCAAACCCAACACTGTCCTTTGCAGTGACATTACACAAGTCCATTCCCAAGATAGCAGCTCCCAAGATTTTAACACCTGCTCAGCTAAAGCGCACCTTTCGACTTGTCGGAATCTGACCCAGCAGCATGACCCATCTCCAACTTATGTTAGAAAATAAAAGAATATGTACAAATACATTTAACAAACTTTCAGGTGATAATTACCAGTAAGCCAACATTAATAGAATTAATTATAAGCTACATAGGCCACAAAGAACTTTTATCTCTCAAGGAAATATATATTCTTCTTCAGGCAACAGTTTTGAAAACATTATCTTCCCTACAGAAGAAGGCGTAAACCTGTTTGTCAGTATGCAAATCTTTTTGCCCCTTGCAATGACTGAAGCCTGTATCACCCATTTATCAGCCAAGCACGAATGTCTGACTGCTGAAAACCTACTTCTGATAGAAGGAGTGCAGCTGGTTGTCAAATTCAGCAAGTCAACCTGCAGACTGTCTTTGCTACTTTCTGCCTTCCTAGAACAAGATATAAATGTTACACGAGAGGATTTCTGGTTGCTGCCTCCAAAAAATGCCTTGGAAGTTTTACCTGAGGTGAAGTCTTGAAGGATCAGGACGAAATCTATTAAAAAGGAGTGGCTACCTCCAGGAACCTGCAGGCACATTGCTACACAAGTGCAGCTGAACAGGCACATATTTTGCTGCCATCAGAGCAATTCACACAGCACTGATGCAAGCACCACAGAACTGAATATTCCTCCATTCTGAAGATTCAGGATTGAAATGGTGGTGTTAAAATTAAAAGTGAGTTTGGCAGCTCAAGAGAGAAATGCAAAAATGGTCTTTTACGCCAGCAGGGTTCACAAAAATTACAATGATGCCGACCCTCGTCTTCAGCACCTCTTGGGGTCAGCAGTTAATCCCTCCCTTATTGGGGTCCACTACACAAGTGTCTAAATAATAGCAGAGCAAGGAGAAGATAGTGCCTTCCTCCAAAGGAAGGCTGCTATCAGAGAAATGCTGTCAGCCTGGAGGAAACACCGGTCCATTGATGCAGACAATTTCCTTCTCTTCTAAAAAGGGTATTGCTTTGCATACTCTCAAGCTTGAATTTCAGTGAATGTTTTTCCTGCACACACTTCCAGCAAAATCAGGAAAAAAAAATTAAAGGTTACCATGAGAGTACTAATTCAAAGGAAAAGCAAAGAATCATAACTGATCATACTAAAATGGCAACGATTGCTGTCCCACTCCAGTCTCCGTTTGGCTGTATGAACCACTCCTTCAGTGGTCTAATGCCCTTGGCCCCAAACCAGTAGGTAAGCGTATGAGAAATACACTAAGTAGCACATATTACTGCTGTGTAACTCATTCAAGCCAGCATTAAAAACACACCAAGCAAACAATATTTGCTCACTTTAAATTCAAGATTTATGCTACAGCTTAGAACTGCTGATTGATTGCACAAGCAGAGTCAATAAAAAGAATCAATGTAAGATGCTCTGCTGAAGTACACAAGGAATTGAGGGGAAAGACTTCAAAGCAGCAGCAACTGTTTTGGTATACCACCACAGACACTTGTAGATTTACAGACTCTCTAGTCCCTTGTGGCCCCAGAGAATTAGGAAGAAGCTCTCTATACTGATAAAGGAATCTAGGTTTCCCTACCCCAAAAGGGCTTGCAGGAGAGCTGGCCAGCCTTTCCAAACAAAGGCCAGATTTTACTTCCCATACAGCCCCCCCCGCTGAGGCTGCCAGCCCCACTGCCAGCAACCCACAGCACTTCAGCACTCTGCACAGACTCACATTTCTTTACAGGCAAAGCACCACAATCACTGTGGAACGTGCCACTAGGGAAGCCAGCTTGACGCTCAGAAAGCAGAAAATCCAGTCTCATTTTCTAGTGTTTGATCTAGAAAACCTGCATGGTCTTGGGTAGGTACCTTATCTTATGGATAATATGCCTGCTTTTTTTCTTCCCCCCGCTTCAGCCAAAGAAATTGAAGTTAAAGTAGCTGTGCAGCATTTTGAATACTTTGAGTGCTTCATAACCTTCCTATTATTCACCCAAACCCTGGCAGCTTTAAGGAATCCAATAAAAAGGGAACCTCAATATTAACTACATCATGTTTAGTTTTTAAGTTTTTTAAATCAAGCTTACAGTCCATGAAGTTTTTCCCAACCCCAAAGAGCTCGTTAAATCCTGTTTCATTGTGGCAAGCCAGATGAAGAGAGGGCACTTTACCTCTGCAGAAGGGGAGAGGAAAATCCCAGGAGGCACCGTTTTCCGAACTGGCATGGCACGTGAGCAACGCATGTCCTTCCAAAAAGAAGCCTGGATTACAGCTGTATCTCACTTTGTCCCCGATGCTGAACGTTGTCCCTTGCTGAATCCCATTCTGCAGCCTTCCTGGATTTCCGCACGTATGACTTGGTAGAACTGCCAAAGAAAGTTGCTTCTGGTTAGGGACAGTGCACTGTAACAGAGCTGTGAGGTCAAGAATCCAGAGGGAAGGCTCGTCTCAAAGTAAATGCATTGCTCAAAATGTAAAGAGCAAATAACCACAAAACTTACCCTACCGGATTGCACTAGAATTCATTAGGCCAGTTACGGTTAACATTTAAGTACCATTTCTACCGAGTATATGGAAGGAAACAAAAAAAACCACTCCCCAAGCTATTGAGTCAGAAACAAGATCCACTCTTTCCTGACCCGTTTTACCAGTTTCTAAACCAAAGCATCCCTCTTTCCTATGCCCCCCTGCAGTTCTATCTAACATGATTGCAGTTGATTACAATCCAAAGGTTACATTCCTGTTTGAAATAACATTTTTCAACAGACCTTCACGGGGCACCTCAAAGGCCCCTGCAATATAAGCAGAGTTACGTTATACCTTAGAACCACACAGAAGACAGCAAAACCTGTAATTAGCAACTATCACATAGACAAAAAGAGCAACATTTCAGCCCACCAGCATTTATACTTCATTGCACTGGGTGTTTAATCCAGATTTCACAGACATGCATCAAACCAGACTCTGAACAACGCAGTTGGACCCAGCTCCGCTGAAGGCAAAAAGCAGGCCAACAAAAGTTTGCATCAGAAAGAATATGGGATATTTAATGTAAGATGGAGAAGTTGCAGCTAAAATGCTAGGAAATCCTTAACCAATGCCTCTGTACAGCAGTTTCAGTGAATTTAAATAAAACTCTACAGGTTCCCATAAGCCACTCCAAAAAAATTTCACTCAAATCATGGGTTTAGAGCCCAATATAAAACCCAATGAATACAACCAAGACTAAGAACGACTTAATCAAATTTGAATCAGGCCCTTGTGCAGCATCTTGTATTATAGTTCTTTTTCATTAAGGCTGAAACATCAGAGGAAGGAAAATATGGTCATTCAAAGCTGAGTGATGGTTTATCATCGGAAACAATTTTGTCAGGGGCATGAACAAAACCAGATGAATTTCTACAAGCAAAGGGAGGTTTAGTCTGCAGCTCTGCCAAGGAAAAGAGGAAGATTGAAAGGAAAATGATATGCTAGCGCACACGGCATGCAGCAGAATAAAATACAACCAAACCTGTGTGTAAGCGTGTGAAATGAAACATAAATCCCTAACACTAACTGATGCAAAGACACTACCTTTCTGTCCTGCCGTGGGCCACTGCTTTAGGATCAGGATTTGAAACTTCCCTGCTCTGCCTCCAGTACAGGCCTTCCCCCGCCAGCAGCTCCGGCTGCCTCCTCGGAGCAGAGTTCAGGTACCCTAAGAGGGCTCTCTACAGCAGATACGCAGACAGCATCCCTCACAGCGAGGGAAATGAAAGACTAATCTGTAATGAATATAGGATTAGGCTTCCTGCATCCAGACAGACCACCTTGTTTTCTACTTAACCCGCTTCCAGATTAAATGCAACCTTACCACCTTAAACTTGATTAATTTTAATGGCACATGCATCTCAACTCCTGCATTGCTTCAGTCTCTTTTTTTTTCCCCTGCTGTGACTGCAAGCTCTCGCCAGACATCTGTGTGCAGAGGAGCAGCCTTTCCCAGAGCCCCAGAAGAGCACAGCCAGCACCCTGGGGACACAGCGCTGGGCTCCAGTCTCCCCACGCAGCCTTTCATTGCTCAGCAATGGGGGGACAGCTACAAGCTCCGAGAGACAAGATTTCTTCCCTTTGCTCCTTCCCCCGAAATACTACTTACATCCTTCCACAAAGCGCCTGGAGCTGGGAAGTTCAGCAGCAACTTTCACACAGAAATATTAATGACCGTGCAGATTTTGTAAGCGGGGGGATGCTATCAAATACGTCAGATGGGTTGAAAAGCAGTGTAGAACTAATGTTTCATTTTCTGTAATGATACTCAAAACCCCAATTTAATTAAATTACCAATGTCGCTTTTTGTAAAAAAATGAACCCATGCCTGCTTTTATGCTTCCTTCCTTTAAAATTAATGACTAGAACATTGCTATAAATAAAAATCTATCATTTTAAAAGTCAATCTCTAACACTAGCTGCTCTCTACTTAATGAACTGTGAAAGAATCAGACTACCCCGACCTGCATCATATCTTAAATTCATACTTGAAAAACAGGATCTCATTTAAAAATTCTGCTTCATTTGGCTGCCTTAACTAATATCTTGCTACAGGACAGACAACGCACACATGCTTTTGGGGGAGGTGACATTAACTCCTTGATTGCTTTGGATTCAATGGGGGTGCTGCAGGAATTGGTGAGCCTTGATTCCCCCCCCCCCCCTTAAAAAAACGCCAGTGAACATCTGCAGAAGACAAACATTTCTTCAAATTGCTGCCTCGTGGACTGAGAGAACTGCTTCCAAAGAGGCTGGTGCTACATCCAGAGCCAGGTTCGGCATAAGCAGCAGCTAGAGCTGCCCACCTGCGGATCCGCTGTCAGTCATGCCCTTGAGGCACTTGCGCAGAAGATTAATTTGGTCAGCCCCCGAACATGAGCTGATGAAGGACACCTTCCCCTAGAGAGGGAGGGAGAAGAGTCAAAGGACACACCACCTGTGCTCCCTGAGAGAGCACAGCTTCACAAAACCCCTACAGCAGATTTCAAGGTGGGAGTCCAAACAGCTGGGGTGCAGAGTCTGGAGACGTCCTCATAAACCCCCTGACCGGTTCACTCGGCACGGGAAGTCCGCACCTTTGTTCCACTGCTGAGGGTGACTCCCTGAGCTGGTGCAGGAACCGCTTTCACAGCAACGGATTTGTGATTCTACTCCAACATTCCTGAGAAGAGATAATATTATTGCTCATACTTGGCTGCCTCTAACAGCCAGATTCCCTGATTGCTTGAGAGATTAATAGAACTGTATTATTTACATCAGATGTCGCACAGAATAATATTATTAAAGCTTTGTCTTACCCATTTACCAATTCCACTGTATATTAGTAGCATGGATTTTTTTTTTCCTCCCCATAAAAGCTTTGTTCCCAGCAATCAACATAATATTTTCCAGTGATTGTATGGAAATGAATGCAGCCACAGACCAGATTTGTACAGATGAATAGAAGGTCCTGTTAGTCATTTCGTAGCTAAGTCTGTTTCTTTCCATGACGAATTTAGAGCAGTTTATTTTATTTGTCTTGATTTGAACAGCTCCCGAACCATTATCTTATTTTATGACAGAGGGAAGGAAATAGGATTATTCTATTGCAGTTGCACCTGGAGAGCTCCTCAACATACCTCAAACACCACTGCCCCAAGGTCTATTCAGATACACTGCCCTGCAGACCCCGCTCCCTAAGATGACGCAGCAGAAGAACCATAATCATGGTGTTAATTGCCAGCACAGACACAAATAGAACCAGACTGTTAATTGATCTCTGGAGAGATGGTTAGGTGAGAACTACAGCTACAACTGTTTTAGGAGGTAACAGGAGATAGGATGATCTGAGAGTAAGGTAGAAATGTCACCTTTTCAGCAAGGAACTATGAAGTGTCAGGACATGGAAAACATCAGCCAGGAATAAACCCAGCAAAACCTAGAACTCTCCCACTCCCTGCGGTTTTCAACCTATCCTTCAAATCCACTTATTCTTCAAAAAGAAACCTGTAGGGCACAAGACCAACCTCTGCCCAACTTAACTTCCTTCTCCTTTCTCTCCTTTTTTCTTTTCTCTTGCCTTTCAGTTTGGGCTCCTTTTGTCCCATCCTTCGGAACCCACACACACTCCACTGATTTAGCTCTCACCCTTCATCCTACCTTGGGAGCATCATTCAAGATCTTGTGTGCTATGTAGCTTTTATATAGCAATGAAGATGAGTTTCCCTCATGGAACTTGTTCTGGTTTCAGCTGGGATAGAGTTAATTTTCCTCCTAGTAGCTGGTATAGGGCTGTATTTTGGATTTAGCATGAGAATAATGTTGATAACATGCTGATGTTTTAGCTGTTGCTAAGTAGTGCTTATACTAAGTCAGGGACTTTTCAGCTTCCCATATTCTGCCAGCGAGGAGGTGCACAAGAAGCCGGGAGGGAGCACAGCCAGGACAGCTGACCCAAAGTGGCCCAAAGGGATATGCCAGACCATAGGATGTCATGCTCAGGGTATAAGCTGGGGGGAGTTGGCCAGGGGGCAGCGATCGCTGCTAAGGGACTGGCTTTACTCTTTGTAAACTTGATATCCAAATCTATTAGTACAAGACCAGAGGTGTGTCTCAGATTTCATAGTGTGTTGCTTGAAAATGAACCAAAGAAGTTGGAAACGGAAACACCACATTTGAGACGTTTCAACCATGCATTCCTGTGAGCTGCTAAAGAGCAGCTGAAGAGCTGTCAGAATTGCTGATCTGCATCAGAAGCTTCACATCATTCACTGACTTCAATTTTTACCCCCATTTCTTTCTGCCCCTTTCAACAGGCTCACCAGGCTGTTCAACTTTTCTCATCCCCTTGCCCACGATCACTACACTGGAAGTTTTCAAAATCAGCAGCTTTCAAAACCTAGTACTTGTCAAGCCATGTCTCCTTGTTCCAGTTCATTCAAAATTAATTAATAGTTTTTAAGTCATTAGATGTGACTCAACACATCCTTGGACAGCATCCCACCATCAAAATGCATTCAGCCTAATTACATCAGCCTCTCCTATAGCCCCATAGCTCTTTTTGTCAGGAGGAAAAAAAAGGGGGGTACACCACAGCAGAGAGATGTTTCTCTTCTTGCTCATCACATCGATACACTGGAGTTACCTCACCAATTCAGGTACTTTCAAACAAAACAAACTCAAATCCATCCCTAGCTTGCTCGCCATTCTGAAGAGAAATCTTCCCTGTTTCCTATTCAGATTAATCTTCAGCTCCATTTTCTCTGTTTATATTGTTCGAATATAAAATAACCCCAACATTTAATACACCTAGATACTGCATTCCAGTCTATTACCCTATTTACATAGCTAAAAGAAGCATTTTTATTGCTTGAATTATCTATGGTAGTTTACAACAGATATTTCAATGCTATCATTGTTCTAACCTTGAAATCTTATCAAGGAGTGCAACTTTTATGATATGCGGCCATACATTATCTCCTCATTCCCAACTAATTCTCATTCCTAATAAAAAAGAAAGCCAGCAAGCAAGCCATGGCAGAGCAGGCGCTTATAGCTCCTGAATGCAGTTATTACAGCAGGAATAATTTATAAATCCCAGTCAAAGGATGCTACATAGACCAAGCAAAATAACAAAACCATTGACCTAAACTACTTGGCTCAGTCATCACTGCACGCTCATTTCCAAATTAATCTCCACTATGCTTCTTTAACCCTTCTTTCCATCTTCCTGCACTTTCTGAATCTAGTGGGGCTTGGAAGTCAGGACATCCAAGCAAATCAACAGAAAGGTCTCCTGCTAGAGATCCAGGCTGGGCTGGGCAGAGCGGTATTTCACTCGGAAAACAATCTGCACTGTATTTGTTGCCCTCCTAGAAATCCAAGGAGAGAAACAGATTCTTTAAGGAGAATATCTCTAAGATTTCCATCACAGCTTCAAAAAATTAACTGAAACACCCATGCACGACATGGACAGTGCACCTTTGGCCAACACAAATGTGAACTCCAATGGGAGGGGGAGATCCACACAGACTGATTTCCTCTCCGCCTTCGTCTAGAACTTCTGGGCCAAGCACCACAGGGATACTCCATGACTCTTTAATATCTTTCACCAGTCTCTTAGTGCAATCTGGTTTAGTTCAGAAGAGTTTTAACCTTCAGAATAAGTGTCCAGTGTGTGCTACAGGAAAAGGAAATAAATGGTATCTTTTTCATTTCATTTTATCCTTTTTTAAGTCATGATTCATTTTCAGTGCAGCCAACAGAGATAAAGCTAAATGGAAACTATTTTTTGCCCTCTAATATTTCTTTGTTCACTAAAAAACAGCCAGATAGTTACTTTTGGATAATAACAGACCAGAATGGGTCATCATCCATCTTCTTTGTAGTAGTAGTTCTAGGGCTTTTTTGGAAATTAATTTTCAGTTTTCAATTTACCTTCCTGGAATGTGCTACAGCAACTTCCATGCAACTTCCAAGAGTACCACGTGAGCTGAGAGAGGGGTACTTTAGATTTGATTTAATCATCCCACTACAGAAATAGCAAGAGATTCAAAACATGAAAGCAGGAAGATTATGGGAGATATGGCAACAAACAATCCCGTGTATCTTCAGAGATGCAGGGATCCTTAACATTTAGGACTTTATGCCACTCATTATTTATACTTTCAAATAAATGTCATTACTTGCTGAGCACAGTAGAGGAAGCCTCGCTAGAATGAAGACACAGATACTGAAGCCTGGCTACAGAAATCTTTTGCTGGGCCCTGAAGAACAATGTCATGCTGGCAGATGCTTAGACATCAGCAGATGCTTAGTTTCCAGAACCAGTGGTCCTCCCATACCATCCCAACCTGGGATGCTCTCCTGCATCGGGAGCCTAATCAGCAAGGCACTTGAGAATGTGCTTATCTCTATGAACATGCTCTAGTCCTGCTGCTTTTCAGTGCAATGACACTTGAACACAAGCTTAATTTAAAGTATGTGGTTAAGTGTTTTGCTTAGCAGGAATGGATTTAAGTGTATGTTTAAAGGCTTCATTGAACTGGCATTTAACAGCTGCAGAGTAACCTGAAAAAACTTCCCTAGGGAAGAGGGTGGTTCTACATTTGTTTTCTCTCTTCCTCCCTGAACTAAGGTTAACCATTCCAAGGGAAACAAAGACCTGCATCTTTTCATAACATAAAAGACAAGCCAAGAAAAGCAATACTGCAGTGGTTATCAGCACCAGAAGACAACTGCAGGAACCAAACGAAAGCAGAATTAAAACTGCAGCCCCAGAGAGTTCAGCTGCCATATCAGATTAAGCACCTCACTCTGTTGTGCACATCAATACTGAAAGCCAAGGCGTCAGCATGAAAAAGAGGTGTCAGATTTGGAAACCCAGATTTGAACTGATTCTATCTAGACACTGGGTGCCAGTGTTGATCCACTCTGCATTTTGCTGGAGAGTGTCCCTGGACAGGGAACGCTCTTTGTTCTGTTAGAAAAAAAAGCCACTTCCAACTTTAGAGACCACATTGTTTATCTGCTTATTGATCTTCTCTAGCTATTGGCAGATTACCCAGAAACAGAAATTGTAGCCAGCTACATCTGTTTTAATAAATATTTCACAGCAGAAGAAGGGCATTCACCACAACACATCATTCCTAGTTTTTTCAGCCACTTCTCCGGAAGCAGCGGGTATCAAAGTGCCAGGCAGTAGCAGCCCCTGCCGGGGCCCGAGCCGGCTGGGAGCCCAGCCGTGTTGCGGCTCCTCGGGTCTCACCTACAGCACGGTGTGATCCCTGTGCCCAAACAGACCAGCCGAGCCTCCACACCAGCATTACAGGCAGCTCGATTTTCTTTCTTCTAGTGGCTTTCACACATTTTTCCTACCCCTCACTCCTGGCTTTCAGAAGCCTTTGGAGGGACAGCTGGGGATCACACACCACACTCCTGCTCCGAGCAGCAGCCCACCCATCTTCCCAAGCAAGACAGACTGAGTTAGAGCACAACCATACTGAGGTGAAACCACGAACAACCCATTTCATTCACAGCCTCCAGTTGCTTCAGCTTCCACTCAAACTACATAAGGTCTGGCTCACCCCCACAAATAAGCATGGAAAAACTAGTTTGTTTTCATTTTTCAACTGCCTTCATAATTTATTCCTTCTAATTTATTCCCTCTTACAGTTACCTTTTCTGTACTTCTTTAGGAAGCTCGGCTACTCAATACCACACAGCGGCCAATACTGCAGGCATAACTAACTGGGACATCAAGTTTACAGTTCATGGGGAAATACCCTTGAGAACAGGAAAGGTGAAATATTATACCATTGAGTAGAACACTCAATAGTAAAAGCAACGAGGAATGCTGAGCTCACAGTGCAGACACTTCCTATCAATAACCAGAAAACAAATACGTTTCAAGGATAGTGCCACAAAAGAGTCCACTGGGCTGCCGTAGCAATTACGTAGTCATTTGCTTCCGGCACTAGAGATTCATCGTTCATTTGTGGTCATAACTGATCAAAAAAATCTAGAAGGTAATTTTATCCTCTTCACTGAAAACAAAGCTAAAGTGGTCTAATTATGTCATAAAAACATGCCTAGGGCTCAGTCCTGTTTCCTAAATTCACAGGTGCCTATCTTGCAAAATTTGCCACAAGCGTAATTTTGCAAGCTATGCAATAACATGCACTCATCTTGGAGAACAAGTTTTTAGCCCCACATGGGATCTCCCCAATGCCTGCATATATTCAGAAACAAGAGCTTATTCTTATTTCAAGGACCTTACTCTGAGTAACAGACAAGGATTTCAAATCAAAGGTAGATGTTGTGGATCTGGGAGCTCAGACCTGCCCTATCTTTTCTTTCATACATCCCAACTTACTTAATGGATATTAAAAGGACATTTATGCAAGCTGAGGTTAAGGCAGGCAGGGAAGGTGAAAGGCGAAATGCTCATAAGGCCAGTTAAAAAAAAAAAAAAAAGCAAAGCAAAGCAACAGCCAAAAATCATAGCTTAAGAGTTCAGAGTGGATGTCAAGAAAACATCCTTCAGTAGCACAGAAGTACAGCATGCTAATAGGCTTCCCAAAGACTCTGCAGATTCGCTGTCCTTGGGAGATTTTCAAGATCCAGCTAAATAAAAGCTGACCTAATCTAGTGTTGGTCAACACTCCTGCTTTGAGGGGAAGTCTGCAGCAGAGCCCTCCTGCAGTCCTGTCGTTAGCACAAATAGAATATCTATTGCTTCCAGATCTGTCAGCACATTGCAGAAACACCACCAGGCGTACACAGAACCGAAGCACATTAACAAATAACCATGCACCGCATTCTTCCTCAAGTGAGTTTTTCTTGATTGATACAAAGACTAGTCACTTGAAGTAAACATCTTGAATTCAAGTTGGAAGGTGACTTGCCTGTCACTTCTGAACATGTGCCTTGAAGGACGTGGGTGTAATTTCATGCACGTTTTAGACAAGACATGGCTGAGTTGCACTGTATGCCTCTCATACGCTGCCAGGCCAGTTGCAAGACAGGCCCTGCAGGGACACTTGCAGCCTGCTTGCCAGTTTAGATTACTAACATCCACTTCTGAGACCTCTGCACTGACATATGTATTTGAGAGGGAGGGAGAAATGTCCAGCCGCTTACTTTGCTATTCTACAACTGGCGTGGCTGCTGGCCATCATTCATAGATCTCAGCATGAAAAAATTCGATAGCTGTTACTGCAATCGTTAGCATAAGTGTACAGCTCCAGTTCTCCCAAACAAAACCCACCTTCTAGTTGAAGAAAACAAGATGGGGGATGCAGGGAAGCCCGGAGAGACCACCTATCACACAATGAATGTTCCCGTCCTGTTCCATTTTACTCATCAGCGAAATGGAAAAAATTCACCTCATTCACTCTTCTCTCCCCAGACAAGATACTGTGAAGCTTTACTCAAAGGTTAGGCCTGTATCTGTCCAGAAATGCTCATTTAAGTTCTATCTAGAACAGCGTGATGGTCCAAATACTTCAAGGAGACCTTGAAAATACCAGGAATTGATGCAAAAAGATGTTACAAATTAAAAATCCATACATACATGCTACAAGAAAGGCATCTATTGTATAAATATTGTCATGGAAACAGGATACAGCTTTGCTTTAAAGAACACTCAAAGCACATTAATTGAGAGAGAAAGGACTGGGACCGAACCTAGAAAACAAGGTACCTCAAGATCCCAGAACTGGCCTGAATCTACATGGGGCAAACCTACGGGTTGTTTGAGTTTCACGTCACTGATATTAAAGCTGAATATTTTGACTGTGATAACACAATTCTACACTGAGAAAGATCATAATGAAAGAGTTCACATGTAACCACAAAAATACCATGTTAGGTTCCCACATGCAAATAACAAGGAGGAAAAGGTACATTTCACTGAGCATTCAACATGAAACAGCTCAAAAATACTTTCTTCCGCTTCCATTTTTCCCTGCTACTTTAATTATGTTGTTTATATGCAACACAAGTCTACCCTCTCTAAGGGCAAAGACGCAAACCCTGCTTAAACTTCAGGTGGGAAGTACGGGAAGTAGACATGCTCACCCACCCAACCTTACGTTCTCTACTGCAGATGCTACTGCTGCTGAGAGGAAGGCAAAGGAACAAAATCTGTTTATTACAGACAGTTCCCTTAACCTGTCTACCACAGAATAGAACACCACCCAGCTTCTGTGACTATCAGTTTAGACCTTGAACGTTTTCTATTAAAACACTAAATCTTAATCTAAACAGTCTTCAGCTCTTGAACCCTTCCAACAGCCAAAGCACATCCAAGCAAAGCATGGAAGTTCAACCCCTTCAAATGCTCACATTGGAAAGAATTTACACAACACCTATTTGACATGCAATTCAGTCTTTAAAAAAAAAAAAAAAAAACACACAACCACCTCTTTTCTCTGGAGCTATGCATCAGGCACTCAGAGGGGAAATGCTAGGAAGTCAAAGCAATGCTTGAGCAGAAAAAAAAGTAGGGCCCATTGTAAAAGATAAACTAGAGAAGGTGACACATAAGCCTCATACTCGGCAGTGGCTCACTAAAGCTTGCAAGAGATTCAAGCAGTGGACTTTTCTGTGACTGCCGCCACAGTCTTCACTATACTAGCTGAGCCAAAACGGGTATTTTTAGACTAAAACCCTTTATGAGCTGTTCATCTTATTACTGCTTCATTCCATTCATTATATTTTTAATCATGTCCAAACAACTGAGCTATTAAATAAATTCCAAAGCAGCACAGCAGGCTGTGGCTTACGCAAGGTAAAGATCAGAGCAGCAGGAGAGAAAGGCTACTGTGGTTGCACATTAAACCTACCCATTCTCACAAAGCAACTGCTGGACTCAACTGCCACATATTCAGGATTACAGCCATTTCTTAGTCCCGTCTCCTGCTGACACTGTAAAAGACATTCAGGATATGATTTACTTTATAAAAGTTACAGGCATCCCACAAAGGACAGAGAAAGTTATATAAGTATCCTTTCAGTAATGAACTCCCCACTGCAAACGCCTTTGTTAGCCTCCACTAGAACATCTTTTAAGTGCAGATTTGTACGCTGCAACACTTGAAGCTTTCGAGACAGCTTCAGCATCTTGTAAACTGTCTTCAAATGAGAAACTCCACACTGCTGTGACCACAAGAGAGCTGCTGTACTGCACACCTTCTATCACTTACAGCAGAGTAATTGGAAAAAATTTAGTGATGTTTGAAGACATCCACCCACCTGCTTCTGTAAATGCTGAAAGGTTTTACTGAAATCAGGGAGGTTGTTGTGCCACAAGTCAGAAGGAAACCAACATCACACATTAGAAGACCAGAAAGGAACTGCTATTATCCTACAATTCCCACAGAGGCAAAAGATGAATCTCCCTTCTTATGAACCCGGGTATTTGGGGCAGGCAGTCCCTGCAGCAAGAAGGTTTACAGCCTGTGATAGTACCAGTATATCACAGGCCGTGTGGTTACCTGTTTTGTTACCCACAGAGCCCTACTCATGCATTAAACAACTAAAGACTGAGGGGGGCGGGGGGGGGCATTTCATAAACAACGATAAACATGCTTTCCCACTTACGGGATTACACCTGCCATTCAACCCCATCCCACCTCAATTTCTCATCTTTCAAATAAATTAGTGCCATTAGTTCTGAAGAGTTTTTGCTGCACAGGGTAGCCAAGCACTTTCATCCTGTAACCCCCACCCTCCTTTCCAACTCACTGCACTCAAATTCTTCCAAAAAGGATCATTTCCACCAGATAAGTTAAGTTCTACAAGACCTTTGCCTCCAACCATAAAATCTGTTCTCTTGATCAAACCTCACTCAACTCACAATTTTTCCTCAGCTCCTTTTGTCCCATCCCCACGTCCCGTCCCCGACTCCCCTGCTGCCAAAGCAGCTCCCACTGGTCCCACTGAGGACCTCCCAAGAGACCCTGAAGGAGAATAAGGAGCCTCAGCTGGGCTTGGCCTAACACCTCTCGAGGGGTCAGCGGCACAGGCGGACAAGCCATCAGTTTTGCTCTTGCTAGGGTTTACAGACTGCCGTCCGGTAAATTCAGCTGTGACAAAGTTTACCAGCACTGAAAAGCTACCTGAGGCTCAAGGGAAATTGGATATATTCCACAGCACAGAAAGCTTAACAGCATGTGGCATTTATATAACATTTGATATGTTTGAACCATCATTTAGGCATTACCTGCAGCTCAGGGGACTGGTCAGCCAGGCTGGAACTCTATTTAGCATTAGTTCTCATGGGATTTCTGATAATGGGTTCTTCACTTGTGCCAGAAATGCCATAAAAATAGATCTGGTTAGGGGGTACACAGCCTGTATGCTTTCACTGCAACCTAGTCTCTAAAGAATAACATATACTTTTTCAAGCTCCAAGTAAAGTTTTCCTTTTAATTTGATTTCTAAACAAAAGATGGTGATAGTCCTTCTTTTATCCAAGACGCTCATCTACTTTCAGCACTATAGCCTGAAACAAAAATTCCCAGAGAGAATTAATGGCTATCATTTCTGTACACACAAGTTGCACCAGGCTTTGTTGCGCTTTTGTCCAACGCGCTTTCAGTAACATAGATTTTTCTGTAAAATATAAAAATTACAGCTGGTTTGCCCACTGACAATCTGCTCATATATAATTACATGTCTGGAACAAGGAACCTAACGTCCATTAAGTTTTTGTTTCCATTAACATTCTTACCTACCAGCCACCTGAGGCTACCAGCTGAGGACGACACCAACATGCACGTGCCATCATGAAAACAAGAATGGGTGAAGATGCTGGAAGATGGTTTAGAATAAACGCATCAAGAAAGCATGTACGGACAACTTGGTCATGTATTCACAACAGAGCACATCTCCTAATGAGATTACTATATGAAATATGCTAGCACAAACTCATTTTCCTCCCACTATAAGTTCCTGCAAGGCTGGTCTAATTTTATAGGATGAGAGGTTGTGTGGGAGGAACAGGATAAAAGAGAGATCAATGATTGTAAGAAATTTTAATTAGCATAAAGGTTCCTCTGTGTTAGTTTACAGAATTGAAAAAACATAACACAATATCTGGAAGATTAATGTTGGGAGAGTCCGAGACCTGGATCTCTGTCCAAGACACTCTGAAAAATGTACATACAACAATTTCTGACGCAGCACGTAGAACACACTGCTCTTTTCTAGAGACTGACAGGATAATTTTCGAATGGCCTTTACATCACATCCATTAGGACTATGGAAACTCTTGCACTTCAAATACAGCCTGTTTTCTTAGCAGTGAGTGGGGCTTATGTAATTTTTAATATAAAGTAAGAATTCACTTGATGCCAGACTAGAGGATCTGTTCTATTAAAATACAGGATCATTCCACATGCCCAGTCTCAGACGTTTCTGAGCTCTAGCCAAGATGTATGAAGCATAAGCACTAAAGTGATTAGTCTGCAGGAGGTGAAAATTCATGGAATTTAATGACACAGCACTGAAAAGAAAGCTCCAGCAGCGAGTGCTCAGGCTGAGCAAAAAAAGCTAGTGGTCTAAAAGGGATAGAGGGGTTAGGAGAAGGCTGAACTGTAAGATGTTCCCACATTCAGAAGATAAATGGACAGACGTTTGCATCTTCGACTCCAGATGGTGTGCAACTGAACATGCAGTCATGTAAAAACCTATCACCTTAGCTTACCGAGTGGGGAACTAAGCACAAACGGAAAGAAAAGCAAGAGTAAAAAAAAAAAAAAAAAAAAAAAAAAAAAAAAATTCCTGCAAATTTTCTTCCTCCGAAAGGCCAAGGAAAAACAATCATGAAATTAATGTGTTCTTCATCAAACAAGCAGGAGATACCATTTTCACATATGCATCTCAAACAGGGCACAGAGGAAAGTTAGGAATCCTAGAAGGGGAGAAGTGCACTAGTTATATTTCAGATGTTACGTGGTACATAAATAAGCATTTGAAAGACTAACCTTCTTAAAAACCATCAGACAGAAATAACAAGGGAAAAATGCTCAGAAACTAGCCACTTCTTGCAGCAATAAGCTCTAATGGATTCATTGGAACTCATGTTTTTATGCTTTTTATACCCACCCTCTTTCTTTTCTTCAAGCTTTTGTGCTAAGCTGAAAATATCCAGCCATCCCATCCCTACTGTTTATGGAAGTAACGACAGAACTGCCAAATTCCCCACCCTCCATTCTCAATTGCTCGTTATCAAGAATGGAGGCCACAATATTGAAGCAGCAGTGTATATTTATATCTCTTTGGCAGAAAGATCTATTTTGAATGAATGAGCTCATATTTTTCCCAGTCTGAACTATACCAACGGCATGCGATTTGTCATCTGGATTCAGGATTTCTCAATGCAGAAATACCTGGATATGAAAATCTGACCCATCAGAGAAGAAGCAAACATACTGATTTATGCCAATGCTATAGAACACTTCTCACAGCTAAAATTGTAAATTCCTTAATTAATCTTAGTACAAGTTGTGCGTGAAACTGTTTTGGCCTTGAAATTAGTTGAAAGACAGGGAGAAATAGCTAGAACCTCCGGGGGGTGGGAAGCACCACTGAAAATGAACAGAAAAGGAGTTCAGTGCATCTCCTCGGTGCAGGCTTAGCGGCTGACTCCCCACTGAACCATGCCAAAGACCAGTTAGACAATACCTCTCCACTCCAAAAGCAAAACCAGCTCTGTAGCAGTGAGATGGCTCCTAGCTAGAAAAAACTAAAAGTCAAATCAGAACAACTGTACCCAACTTGTATAAAAACAGTACGAGTTAATCCTTTGAGTGAAAGGTACTTTAAAAGACCTGGTCTGTCAATCAGCTGCGGCCAAGGTGGAGAGAAGACTCCAGCGAGAGAAGCAAAGAGAGATAAGACCAACTGTTCAGTTATATCCTTACAGATGAGATCTCTCACTGTGAAATTTCCAAGATAAAGCATAGCACAGCACTTCCCCAGGGGCAGAAGGCAGTCGCCGTGACTCTATCAAGTAACTAGTTATAATTTTCATGCAAATAACAAGAATAATCAAATGACTATCACAGCTGTGTCAGCCTGAAAAAAATAACATCTATGAGATGATCAGAGCAAGCACATGACCTCACAGAAAGCACATTCAAGATATTATCTGTCCTTCTGCAACTTGTTTGCTTTGGTGTGAGCTAAAAATAATTTTTAAAAATTACCTCTGAGACTGCTTATAACTGCATGGGTGAGACTGCCACAGACTGCGCATACCAACAACCTTCCATGAGCATAGATCGTATTTCCTGGTCAGTATTCAAGGGGTCATGTGCATGTGTATCCACTTTTTGTTTATTTTTACTCAATCTTTGCTGGCACAGAAATACAGGCAAAATGCATTTGCTATCCCTCAAGGCAAAGCAGCAGAGAAGTCTGCGTGTTAAGGAATGGATGAAGCTGTGAACAGATGAGAAAAAGATCAAATAATCTGAAAGAGCTTTTCAGTGGGGTTGGGGGGGTTGTTGTTGGTTGGGGGGGTGTGGTTGTTTGTTTTTTAAAGCGGAGTTGGTTTCTTATCTCCTCTGATTGTCGAACCTCAGGGTAGCATCACATGGAGCTGTGATTTCAGACGTTGGCAGGTCTATTTTACTGCTGTTTTAGCTAGAAAAGCTTCACCTTTCTAAAGTGGTCGTGGCTGCGGTGTTTTTGTTGCATGCGTTGTTGTTTTTAATGTAAAACTCATAGGACAGAAATTATCTTTTATACCGCTTAATCCCTATTAAATTTAGTTGAAATACTGGCTTAAAAAATTATTAGTCCACACACAGAGGGCATAATTGCATTGCTCACGTCTTTCAGAAACCAATCTAAAAACAACACGATGAATTTTATGACAGGGATACTCAGACACAGCTAATAAAAATCTACACTTAAGAAAATAAATGTCGTAAGTAACACACATTTTGCTTTCAATCTATTGCATAAATTAAAGGTCATACACTTAACTCTTACAAACTAAATGATGAAGTTTATACAGCATGTTACAGCACTGGGCTGGGCCTGCGATGATGCAAATCAGGAACTTCAACTGAAATCATCCATTTTGACCAGCTACAGGTGGCATAATTATGTTCACTGCCCAGAAAAAAAAAAAGTTTTCTAAAAGCATCCTCTTTACTGAGAGCTAACTGGATAGCCAGTAATTTGATGTTAAAAGGTTCAGGATGCACAGAGATGTTCCTCTAAGTTTACACTGCGCAGTTCTCAGAAACATTGCATCTGCTTTTGCAGATGTGTGAGGACATTCGGTGCAAATGTCATTTAAGCTCTTTCCACAAGGTCTGGACAGAATATGCACGAGACTTTATACTAGAACCTGATCTAACACTCTCGTAAGAGAGGTTCAGTTTCATTCCTTTCAAGTGGGCATTGGTCATATCAGCCCAACACATCTAATAATTAAGCACCATTAAGTAATTAAAGTTTTTGCAGTAAAAACACAGAATTACTAGACAATCATTAGGGATTAAATACTCCGGTACAAAAGAGAATGCGTAAAAGCCAATTTTCAGGAACAAATTGGAATCTGTTGCAGTTTTCTGTATAAAATTGGGGAGGGCAGACTGTTTACATCAAATCTTACTATTTTCTGTGAGTTTTTCCACTTTTCCCCAAAAGTATTTCTGACTGACCAGAGTTATCTAGCAAATTAAACAGGTTGAATAATTTTTCCTAAATATTTTCATCTGTAGTATGTTTAGTTCAGCTTTTCCATTTTATTTTTAATTGTTGGATTACCTGTTATTTTATACCAGGCTTTACTGTCATCCAGAGAAAGAATGCACTTTCCAAGGCTTGGTACAGCATAACTACAAAGAAACACGGGTCAGATCTATTAGTACTTCTACAAGGTAAAAGAAAGCCAGGTCATATTTAGTTTGCTCTACATTTCAGGGATTACTGACTGACAGGCCCTATTCTTAGGAATAATAAAAATATCACTGAGCCTTTCTGTGCTTGAATAATCATTGTATTTCCTCTTTAATAACATGAAAGGGTTTATATGGAAGACTCCAGAGCATAAAGCCATAGTGACCTTCCCCACCTGAGAAGCAGCTGCTGAAAATGAAAGAAAAAAAAAAAAATCAACCCACCAGCAACTGAGATAGTGCTCCAGCCATTTTATCTCCAGACACATCAGCCCATAATAATCAGAATGATAACAACAAACTCAGACTGATGACACTCCCTCCTCCCCCCGAGTCTCCCCCTTCTTTAAACAGCATTTCATCTCGCCATTTCTAATACTTGGGGAAAGAACCAATTCGCACTTTTTGCACTGGTTACGTGCTCCGAGGCTCCCTGAACACAGCCCCAAACACCCTGAACACTGAATCATCTCTGATCTGGATGACGAAGCAGATATCCGTGTAAAAGTACATTTTCATCTCGATATTGACAGTGTTACAGGCACCGTTTCCTACCACCTCCCTAAAATTGTTAATAGTCTCCTCACACAGCAGCAGCTCAGGCTCTGAATGAAGCATCGCTGCGTTTGCTCAGCCTCAGATTATCTATATGTGGCATTTTCCAGACACATGAGCTACAAACACATTCAAGTAAATGCCTTTTCCCCTACCCATTGTTTAAATATGGTAATAAATAGCGAGAATTGTAGAGGCAGTTGATACTTAGGACACAAGCAAAATATTAAATCAGGAGAAAAATCTTACACGTGCACCTTTCTATTTATACATAGGAAGCTGAACCATTCTCAACACAGCTTATACAGTGCGATACGAAACACCTTTGAGTCAAGGAACAGAAAAATTAGTACAACAGAAGCAAACAGCTCCGTCCATGAACCACTACAGCTGTTGGAGAGCCCTAGCAGGGACTGAGAACAGCATTCCAAGGCAAAAACCAAAATAACTGCCCAGCATCCCTCAATACATGTAGTTTTGCCAGGGATAGCTGCATCAGTCTGTGTTTGACTGATCTGGGGACTCACTAACAAAATTCAATCTAAGTAAATCACAGAGAACAAAGCAGAGCAGTACAGCAAAGGACTTTTTGCCACATTGATCTCTTAACATGCATCATGGGCGCAACTATGACTTTATTTTCCTTTAACCTATATTCAGCTTGCCAGACTGAATTCAAAGTGCCTCAACTGAAGTAACCAATGTGTTCAAGTGAAGAGCAGCATATATCCCTCCAGTTGCATACAGCTGTAAGGAGTGCCATGCTCTTAGGTTTTAAAATTACAAATTTCAGTTGAACACAGCCTGCACGAAGGNGAGGGGCTTTTTTTTTTTTTTTTTTTTTTAACATCTTCAATGGCTGACAGCTAATCATACTGCATTCTTCATCAAAATATTATTCAAGGTGAGAACGCATGGTAATCAGAGAGACGCAGCTCACCACACAGCATATGCATTCACTTCTGGAAGTGCAGATAAAATTAATTAAATACTCATTTAATTTGAATTAAGATGGATTCACTCTACTTGAGCTGATCAAAACCCTAAACCAAAAGGTATACTGCAGAGAGTAGTAGCCTTTTGTTATTGAAGCTTTCCTGAAGATACATTAATTGTGTCATCTAATACATACATACAGGCCTTTTTCATATCATCTGCTTCAGCTCTCAACAACTTCTCTGCTTTCCAAAGAGTAATGCAGGCAACTGAACAACAGGAAATCCTGTCCTGTTCCTCGGTGGACAGGACAACCGCTCAAAGAGCTCTTCAGATGCACAAGAGACCACATATGACACCACATAGTTCACAAGCTCTGTGCATGCCGGAGTGACGAAAAGACCAAAGAAAAGCGATGCGGCAAAGGAAAGAAGAGGTCGAAGCAGAGAACTACAAGGCCAAGAATCACCCCCAACTCCTACTCAGTGCCAGGGCGAGAGTGGAACTGATGGAGACCTGAACACTGATCTGCTTGTGTTGGATCAATCCCTCATCCAAAATGCAATGCTTTCTGCTTCACATAGCCCAGCCCTATGGACATCCAGAAAGAGAGAACAGGTCCGTCCTCCTCCGCCATGAAATCCCTCCTGCTGGCCTGTGTCCTGGTCACCTGAAGAGGGGCTGGGGGCCCTTCCACTTTTCTTTTTCTTGCAGGAAACCACCAAGAGTCACCAGCAATTCAAAGCTTAAGCTACAGGTAGAGCAGGGCTCTTCCAGTAAGGTGGGCCCCAGCAAACCGCTTGGAAGTTATTTACTTATTTACAGTCAGGTTCTAGTTGGACAGATGACATTTTAATCTCAAAACCGGAAAGAAATACCACCGGGTAAAGAAAAGGAGAAGGAATTACCATCCAGGCTAGGTGGATTTGAACGGATTGAGAGGAGATGTCTCACAGGAGCTTAGATGCAATCAGCACATGTCAAAGGATTTTGTGGGATAGGTTTTCTGTTACTCAAGCAGGCTTCCTTTCAGTGCCTCTGCAAACTGCTTTCTACTTCCCAGCCATCACTGCTACAAATGATAAGCCCAGTTCACAGCAAGCCACTAAAAGCAGTGCTTGTCAGCCAAACCACTTCCTCTTTTTCTGCAGGAATTGCTTTGCCTACATAATCAAAAGTCAACTAGCCTCCTACTAATGGAGAAACTGGAGCTTAAAGCTAATTCTTCTTATCTAAATTGCTGCATATAGACAGCTTTAGTCTGTATTTTCAGCAATCTACATACACAACTTCCTCTAAAGTATATCAGATCTGTTTATCAGACAGAAGATTTATTTGTGTGCCTAAATCAAGATGTAGACAACTCAAATACATATCCCACTAAAGAAAAAAAATATGGACCGCTGAAAGCAGTTTAAGATGGTGAGGATTCTTACAGATGTCCCAGCTGGTGCAAGACAGACGCACGCTGATCTCTCCAGCTGAGGACCAGCCCCAGCATTCCTTTCTTTACACACAGAAACAAACTGATAAATTTTATAACCGTTAGACAGTGACCTCTAAAATTGCATTTGTGAATCCTGTGGAGCAAGAAACATTTTCCACGCTGGTGGATTTCTGCAGGCAGCTCCAGGACTGAACTAGTATTCAAACCTCTGGTCACATCAGAAGGCCAAAATAATAAAACCTGTAGTTATAAAGAGGTCCCTCCCCTGCCAAGGTGCAGAGTTCTGTACAACATCCTAAAAGCAAATTAAAACATAATAAAAACAATTAAACGTAACAACCCCTTGGAATGCAAACAGATAGAGCAGTACAGTAAGGGGCCCCGACATCAAGAATACAGAAACTGGCTCAGATGGTGACTGTGGACCCTTGGAAATGGCATTCTACAGAGGGACCGCAGGATGGGCCAACGACTATGGTCGGAGACTGGGATTCAGGTTAGATCACTTGCTGCAACACTTTCCAAACAGGGAAATGAAAGCCCAGGATTGAGATTTTCAAAGTCAACACAATTTCAATGGCAGTCGATTTGGAAGACAGACTGACCAAAAACCTCCTTAACACTGGGTATAATTAGAAGACATATCAGCCAATTCTAACTATTAAAAGAAACTCCACAGCTTTTGAGAAGATCTTTCTTAATTCTCACAGCCTTGATCCATTGATGAGATCTAACTGGGAAACCAACATCCCGAGATAAAGTAAAATGAAGAATAGCAGCTGCATTAGTAACAACAAGGATTTTTCAGAGATCTGAGATGCTATCTTCAGCATCTCACCTTCCTTTTTACAGCTACCATGGTTGTACCTGCTCAAGCACACTGTGCATGTGTAAGGATCAAATGGTAATGAAGGACGGACAAGCCTTTTAACCAAATTGGCTTGGCAGTAAGTCTGAAATTTTCGCACAGCTCATTAGTGGTGACTTTTTATGGAAATGCGTGCTGAAACAAAACCAAACGCATCTAACAACTACATGTTCTGCAAATAGATTCCTTGATTGAAAAGAAACGGCTCTCTATTATATGTGCAAATGAAAAAAAAGGGAGGAAAATGAAGGTTTTAGGAAAGAAGAACCACAACGAGAGTCCTTCATAAAGTACCCTCACACTGCTGTGCTGAGACTTCCAGGTACTGATTTTCAACACCTTTTACCTGTCCAGCCATGTACAGCAACCCACAGGTCAGGCAAGTACATCTCAAGCACAAATAGCCCTCCATTCCCAAATGCCACAAAAGCAGAAGCAGTACCAAAGCCTCGCAAATTCTTCAGTGTTTTCTGCACTACTTCCATACACTCTTCTCTAAAATGGGCAGATCAACAGAGCAGCTGTACCGTGAGGGGAGTAGCAGTGGGACCTCCTTGACAGCAAAGCGTCCCCGGATCGTACCGAGCAAGTGTCACTTGAAGTTTGCTTAAATGCTTAATACTGGATCCTATTTGCAAAGCATTAGCATTCCTGTTCTCCTGCGTCTGCACTGATTGATCTCATTTGCATATGCAAATCAAATGCCAGTATGAGACACTTAATATTCCCTCAACTTCATTTAGTGCTGCAGCAACATGGGTCAATATCTCACTCCATCCTCTAGTATGTGGGGAGGGGAGGGTTCTAGCTGAGTCAGCAAATGCTAATAAGCTTTGCTGCTTTCAAGTCTTAAAATCAATTAGTAGTATATTAAGGCAGACATGCTGGGAGCTCATTTAAGTAATAAAAATCTTTTGTATAGCTAAAAAGAATAGGAAGGTTGACTCTTCCTTCCCCAGTTCCCCACGGAGTTGTTTTAATGTGAAGTCATAATGGAAAGCAATGCATCTGCCACAACGTTTACTGAAACCGGGAGCCGCTCTGCCGTTTTTGCTGGCTTCAGAAGGAAAGCAGTAAGGATATCCCAACAAACCCCCCAGTCTTTAGTACAAGTTTTTTCCCTACCCTTGTCTGAACAATATTAACATACACAGACAGCAAGAGGAATTCAGAGCAGCGTATCCACAGCCACCAACCTCTGTCCTTGCAGTCGCGACATTAATCCTACACTGCAACGGCACCTCACTTGCGTTGACATTTACAGAGCAGTGACTCCAGGCTGTCACAGCAGGAGACATCCTACCAGGTAGCACAGGCTCTCCAGTACTAACACCACAAGCTTCCGAGAACAAGCACTGCCACGAGAAGCTGCAGGATCAGCTTAGGCAAACAAATGGTCCAACAAAAGCCCAGCCTGCAGCCTCCCCGGCCTCGTCCACCTACAGCAGATCCACTGAACCCCCAACCCCACATGCTCCAGGTTAGCTTCCCCACCCGGATGGGTGCTCAGTGCCAGCAACGCTCTGGAATTAAGTGACTGCACCAGGAAGATCCGCTGAAATCAGAGCAACCCCAATTTACACCAGCTGAGGGTCTGGCCCAGTACCCCTCTGTGCAGCACTGTCAAGTACGGGCTCACACCCAGCTGACAGCAGATGAAGCGCAGACACCTGATTGAAGCAGAGCTTTTAAGGTGTTTTCCCTCACTCAGATGCAGCTTCTGCAAGTCACCCGGGCCCAGAGCTTGCTGCTTTGTTAAGCCAACGCTACAAATGGCACCAGCCACACAAGGACTTGACCTTGAGCACTCATGAGAGGCTCTCATTATTCAAAGCCAAACCTTAGCTGGCAACAGAGCTAATTTCAGCTTTAAGCACCAGGAGGTATTTGCACCTGAACACTCCCCCCAGCTAAAGAAAAGAAGTGCCTGTTTATAAACAAGTGCAAGTATCCCTAGCCACACTTCCCAGGGAAACAGTGGCCAGCACAGCTATTTACATTTATTTCTTCCATCTTCTAATCGAGATTTTTGTTTTATGAGTGCTGGACTACCTGCTGTAGCACCAAGCTCATAAACACTGCAATGGGCAAACACCTGACTGACTTGCTTGATTTTATTTCAGCAAATTTATTGGACAACATCTGCAAGTATCAGGCTGAGCAGCACTTACGCTGGCTCCTGCCAAGGCTGTGAAAAATAATTGAGTCACCACTGTCATGCCAATTTGCCATTCATTTCCCTTTCAAGGCTGAAATGCCACTGATGACTGGAATATGCTTCTGACCATGAAAACAGTTTCCTCCATGGAACAAAAAGGAGTAAACAGATACAGATAAGTGGAAATAAATAGCAAAATAGGGTTTACAAGCCAACTTTACATTTCTCAGGTGGCTTTTTGCCCTTTAAAAGTTGTTTATAGAACAACTGCTCTTGTCTAAACTATTATCAAATTCTGAAGTAGTTGGGTTTTGGGCTTTTTGGGGTTTGTTTTGCTTTGTGGTTTTTTTTTTTTAACATCACAGCTAAGACATCAAAGGTATCTATTCACTGTCAAGCCAAAACCAGTTCTTCCAGTGCTAGCACAGGCCAGTGGCAAAGGGGAGCAAGAAGCACTGGCAGGAACTCAGGCTAATTTGGGATATAAAGCCCGGTCCAACTGACTTCAACCAACCAGATACTTTACTATTTCTCTCATCAAGTTCGCATCCACCACTCCAGACACGTGACTGAACAGAACAGTTGACTGTGCAAAATCACTTGTTTCCAATATGCATATGGTACATTAAATGAGACAGTAGTTGCACATTGCGAACAGCTGATGACAAACAGGGACACAGCTATGGAGCTGAGATATTGTGGAAAAATTCCAAAGAGCAGCCATTAAAAAAAAAAAAAAAAAAAATCTTAAACTGTATGATAGGCAAACCAATTGCCAACCAAATTTTTTACATTCAGTAGGAAACACTTAATTGGAGACAGAATCAATCCAATGCTATGCTTTAAATCTAATTATAAAACTACTACTCTTCCAGATGCTACACTGTGTAAAACAATCCTGTCACTCAATATTATTGACAATGGTGCATCGCCTTACTGCTTATTTGGTATCTTGGTTTATCATGTAGTCCAAATACTAATACTTTGCAAACAAGAAGCGAATTAAAACGCACTGTGCTGACTGAATAGCTGCATGGTTTGGCATTGCTTTGACAGCACTCTACACACGCACTCATAAGTGCAGCGTTATGAACCCTAAAATGAGAGCAGTGAACACAGCGGTGCACAGCGTTCTCCTGCTCCTCACCTCCCCACCACGCTCCATAGCAAAATTATGCCAGATGTTCCGGCACAGAGGAGCAGGAGGCAAAGCTGCTGCAGGGCTATGTTATCCTTTAGCTATTTATCATTAGGCAGTGTCAGTGCATCACCGCCTCCCTCTCCAGCAAGACCGGAGCTTTTTCTGCTTCCCTCCAGGTTTATTGCTACTTTACAGGCAGCAGTGACAACAAAAGGGATAGCACCTCGTTTTTGTTCCTATCCTTTCTTTCAGGCATGATGTTCGTTACGATCAATCATGCTTTTTTACTCCCCATGTATTAAAATAGACTGGGACATTTCAGACATAGGAATAACAACATTCAACCACGATCCGTGAAGTTCTTGCTTTGCTTCTAGAACAATCAGTTCTTTTACGGCCATTTGGAAATAGCAACGTGACTCAAAACAAGTCAACTCATCCACAAACCTGCTAAGATATAGATATTAACAATAAGATACAGTGACAATAAGTATTATTGAGGCCAGCACAGCCAATTCAGGATCTCAGCTGTTGATCTCTTTGGCTGGTTTGAATGCTCTAAGCAAGTTACTGCAGCAAAATAAAGGAAAGTAACAATTTTTGGTATGTAGAATTAGATGAAAACTCCTGGGTCATCTGCTACTGTCCTCTGCAATTTCATTGCTTCTCCGTATGGTGGGCCTACATACAAACTACAGGCAATTTCTCTTTACAGCACTCCATATAATTTGCAACAATCCGGATTTAAACTCTTCAGGAAGGTTTTTAGGTTCTCAAGTTCCACAATACAGATAGGAAGTTTTCTAAAATTTAAATGAATTACAATTTTGAATAAGTTAACTATAAAAAGAATAATACGCAACAAGCACATAAATCTTCACATTAATATTTTAATCATCAGTTCAATACAACTAATTCCATCAGCAGATTTTCAGACAGGTAACAGTATTTTGTGCCAACAGCACAGAAGACGCTGGAGTTTGGGCTGCTGCTCCTGGACAGCAGCATGAAGTATAGCCGGGTTTCCCTGTTTGCAAACAAGACACAGCTGAAAGACACTGAAAAGAACAAACCAACTCTGCATCTCTGCTGTTAATTACTGTAAAATAGTAATGAACATCTCAAAGTTACAGTGTTAAAGCCTCTTAGAGTCGAAGGGGCATTTTGAACCCACTGTTTCAGAGTGTCGGCACATTCAGAGAAACACCATTTTATGGCTTCCCATGCTGTTCTTCTCCGCAGCTTTATCTCTACGAACTGTGAAGGCTACAAACTTTTTTTAATTAAAACTTTAATTCTTGAGCACAGCTCTTTAATAATGAAAAGGAATAGGGTGGATTCAGCATGGAGCTCTGGCCATTTATACATTTAGGAATCATTCCACCGGTTACAACCACCGAAGCAGAACATCAAACAGCACAGTCTAATGCTGCTCCAGCCCAGAAAAAGCAGAGCACTCTGTTCACCTGAAATTCAGAAGGAAGTTTAAAACAATAAAATACTGTCTAAATGGGAAGACAACATCAGGATGCTAGACTCATTTTGTATTTAGCATCTTATTAACACTCATAAATTTGGTACACGCCCTTTAATATTCACAGGCACCAAGCCACTCAGATTGTGTGCCTGAAGCTAAAGAAAGCACCTGCAGAAGCAAACCAGCACTGATTGTAATCACATTTCTCATCCCAATATGAGTTTTCTTTATTCTTTTTAAAGGAAACATGCAATGCCGTCAGATTCACTACTAACTCGGTACTATCTGCCGCCTCACCAAACCTACCTCCCATCAGCATCAGGGGATTTCCCAGGGAGGTCTCCCTTCCAAGCACTGACTCCAGCATGACCCTAACTCAGCTTGTGCGATACAGGGGAGGAGGGAGAGATCAGCCTGAGGGAGGCAAAGCTAACTCCTTCCCAGGTCACAACTGATACTAAAATTAGGAGGCATAGTAAACAAAAAGAACAAAAAGCTGCTAAGGCAAGGTACATTAAGCACAGCAGATAAGGATGAAATGACAAAAACTGCAGGAGCAGTTGACTGAATGGGAAGTAAAGAACTATGTCTATTAAAACAGAAAAGCCCTAAAAAGGTATTGCACAGTCCTTGAAAGCTTTATGGCACACACTCAACATGCCTGATACTAAGCAGACCAAAGTAAAAGTAGCTGTTAAGAGTCAATACACTCTGGCATCCAGACCCATGCGTTCACCTGCGAGGCCATTTTAGTTTTGAACACATTAAACCACCTCTTGAAGAGATTCAATCATCAGACCAATAAAGCAACATCAGACTTTGACAAAAAAAGGAGGAGCAGGGCAAGGCTCAGAGCCTTCATCCTTCCCACCACCACCAGAATAAGGGTTAGTCTGTACTTTGCTGCAACTCAGGATTCACATTCGTCTTGGTCTGAAAAAGGAGAAAAGCATCAAGCCAGTAAATTTACCAAGAACCCTGTATGCTTCAAATTATGATTTCGGTACTGAGAGAATTGGGACCCACCTGGATGTTTAAACAAACCCAATGTGGTGTTCGCTCAGAAGGCAAATTGGCATAAAAAGTACATTTGGTTATAGCTTGAAAAATTTTGGCCTGTTCAGTACTGGCCTGGCAGTTCTGAAATTTGCTTACACAGACAGAGAATATGCTTTGAGCAGTCACTGGACAAGCGAGAGTCACCATGTAACCACCGACCAGCCCACATGGACGGCGTAGCCACACACCATCTCTGGTAGGCTGCTCCCAGCTGTTTTACCACCCTTTCACTTAAGTATCTCTTGAAGCCTTAGAGACTCTCCAGTCCCCGTAACAGCTTTGACCCCCCAGTGTCAACTGCAAGCAGGTAGGACTGGACTGAAATCTAAACTGTCACTGAAGAACTTTCTTGCAGCCCAGTGAATCCGATCCAAACCATCAGAGCCCAAGTTTTACTCATAGCACAAACAAATTAGAGCTACATTTTCAGAAACTCTGCCCAGAGTTTTATATTAAAGACTCATTTTGAAAAGACAAAGGATTTGTGCATCCAAATTCCTCCACTCTGGTCTTTGAAAAATGAGATCACTATTTCCCAGTTTATCAGAGGACTTCCAAAAAAATGGACATTCCCCAAGGCCTTGGGGAATCCCCATTTTTTTAGGGCTGGTTTTTTTTTTTCCCCCAAGGACAGTGTTGGTCTTTACCATAATCAGAAGCCGATTTGAACCATTATCTGTTTTTACAAAAATCTTGAATACTCTGTTTCCAAAGACAGAGAAAAATCAAACTGATCAATTTGTCTTCCATTAATGGGGCAACCGCTACTGTAAAGTCAAATGACAGATGGGAAAACGGAGAAATGTAGCAGTTTCACAACTTGTGCACAGCGGCAATACATCCACAGAGCAGCAGAGAGTCAGGAAACCTCATCCAGGTTTAGCAAAAGGAATGGTCAAAGAGGGACAGGAACCAGTTTTTAATTGTATTTTCTAAATATGTATGGACAACTCCACAAACAGCCCTCTAAAGAATGAGATATTTGTGCTTAAGAGGAGGGTATTTATTATGAAGGAAAACAGCACCATTTACTTGGGGCTGTTTCCCTCTGTATTTAAACGCTTCTAATTTCTTAAAATAAGCAGTGTTCTTCTAGGCATAATTGTTTCTTTTCAATCAGGCACTTAGTGTTTGCAGCTATCAAATTTGTTGCAGCTGTAATCAAACATGATGTCTTGGGAAGGAAAAATCTTTACCTACTGTTGAATCTTGCTGCATTACACAGCACTGCTTCTGCAGCAGCGGAGTCCAGACTCCAAAATGCCCTGGTTCTCTCCAAGGGTTTCTAACTGAACTTTGCTTTTGGGAAAGGAAAAAAAAAAAAAAAAACCACCACAAACCAAAACAATTAGTGTTAAAACTCTAAAAGTTACATCGATGAGGATTCCTGAAAAAAATGTATTCAACATTATTGCATCGCTCTTCTTTTATATAGCACTTTCATTGTTAAAACACAAACACCATGAATGAAAATATAATCCCATTTGAGAGAGAGAGAAACTGAGGCACCGTGCAAAACTGTGACTTGAGAAAATCAATATAGCAGGACAGGGACAAAGTTAAAGTGAGAATCCAATTCCTTCCTGTTCCCACTAGAAATCCACTGGACAACGCTGTCCTAACCACGGCAGGACAAGTCTCAAGTGAGATCCCTGTGCCTTCTACAGATTTCTGCACCGTTTGAAAAAAACATCTGCTTCGCAGACTAAGGAAATATCAGGTATGGGATATGGAGAAACCACTTTCAGTCTGCTGTGTTCCATGAACTCAATCAGTCATTGGTCGTCTCTTTGCTTCAGGTTCTCATCTTAGTGTTACCTGTCCTCTTTCCTCCTTGTCTGCTTGTTCTTTTCTCCACATCCAGAGCACAACATTCAGACGCTGGGCTCCAAGGTCAGTGCAAGTGGCACGCTGCTCCGTTCTCCTCCTCAGCCCAGTCCTGCACAGCCAGCACTCGCCCCGCTTGAAACCCCTGCTCAACCGCCCTGTCCCAGCCAGCTACAACACCCCCCCCGATCTCGGCAGTAGTTGTAACACACAATGTCAAAGCAGAAAGGAGTATTATGCAAGATACTCGGGCCCTGACTGCTTGCTTGGTGTTTGACAAACACTCGAAGAGTCTCAGAAAGAAGGAGCCTTGAAAAGCATAAAGCTTCATTAAGTTCACGAGCCTCATTGTTTTATAGTGTTGCTCTCTAGTCATGTATGATAAAGAGCAGGTTCAGGTATCTTTCCTTAAATCCCTTTCTATTTTTCATACCCTCAGGACTAACAAGGCAGCCAAGAGGTAATGGTTTACAAATAAAAACATAATTTTATTTTATATCTACATTAGTAAACTAAAAAAAAACACCTGCTATTCATCCTGAACTGCTATTAGCAGCATTAAGGAAATGATGTGGAATTTATATCAATTTTCCTCTTACTGTAAAAGACTTGCCCAATTTATTTCAAATGTCAACTTACTATGTATTCATCAGGTGTGCGACAGCAGTGATTGTAATTAATTTCACATTGTAGTCTAGGCATGTGCCTTAATATTGGCTTCACACATCTTTCTGGGGAAGCAATAAATGGAAGCATTGGTCATTTTTGGTCATTAAATCTTCAGGAATATTTTTCACAAGATGAGACTGTCAAGATTCACGTCCTAGTAAAATTCTAACTTAGATTATTTATAGATGTGTCTACTTCTAAATTCTCCTGCAGTTGAAATGAAATGCAAGACTCCACAACAGCTGGTTAGGATTTTTCAGAAGAATCACTTAGTCATAAAAAAAGGAAAAAAATCCCACAGTCTGAGGGCGAACAAGGCTAATTGTGAAATCATGTTGAATTCAAGGGACAGTTTAACAGGAAAAAAACCCAAATTTAAGGACGCTAAAAACATGAAAGCACTTAATTTAAATATTTTCTAAATCATATGTTCTGAAATGGAGCTTCATAAGAGCTGCTTATATTTAAGTAAAAGAATCTCTTAAGTAAAAAAAAATTACCTTCAGATCAAAGTATTATATTTAAATTGAAATGAAATTTTCTCTGTTCCTTCAATTCAGCAAGAAAAAGCTAACAATTTTCATTCCCAGTCATCCTGCAATGGTCGCCCCCATTTCTTTTTCCAGATCATCTACTTAACAACAGTTATTTGTGCAGAACTAGTCACGTCTCCTCGCAAACTGTGATATTGCTGTGGGTCTTCCCATACTCACAACGCCATACAGTAGCTCCTGAATGCTGTATGCGCATTCATGAATGCAAATTCATAGCAGCGTGTACGACAAGGAGCCATTCTGACCTTGTTTTGCGACTTGGAAGCTGGGAACCCCAGACTACATGACCAACACAAGATCCTGCAGAACCATCTGCGCCACAACTGGGAACAGAAGCCAGATCTCCGAAACTGTGACCTGGTGCCTTAAACCCAGAGATGCTGCACCCCCAGCAGCATTATCCTCAGTCGCAACTGTGTCCACTCCTTGAGGGATGCCTGGGCTGGAGAAGGAGAACATCAGCCTTTCTGTTTGTCGTCAACACTGTCTTTCACAGCAGAAGAATATAAAATCCCTACTGTTTACTGAGCTTTGAAACAGTATTTGGCATCTAGAGAAAAATCACAACAAACAGTAAGAGACCGGAGAACATGAAGAATCAGACAATGAAAGCAGACAGAAACAAGTTGGCAACACACAGCAAACTAAATGAAGAAAGATGGGGAAGTCAGACAATGAGGAAAAGAGGATTAAGGAAGATCTAGCAGCAAGGCACAATAACATATAATGAAGTCAGAAAACTGTGAGCTCAAGAAGGAAGCATCACAAGACAGCAGCCCCGGAGCTGGCTATTCCTCAAATTCCACTGCCACCTCTGGCACCTGCTTTACCTGGGGCTTGAAAAAAGCTCTGCAGACTTTCAGAAACTCACTCTGCCTATCTGTTCTTAAACTATTTCTAAACAGTCTCATAGTGGAAACACTTTTTAATAGATTCTGCCACCAGTGCACGCAAGCCCTCCCTTTTTTAGCCAGTGAAGTGTATAGCTAAACTGTGCGTCCTGAAACAAGAAATGAAGAAACATATATATATATATATATATCTGTATGAGCGGGAGATGTCTGTGTTGTTTTCAAGAAATTGCTTGTAAGAGATCTTATCATGCAGGCATCATACTGACTAGATAAGCTAGGAAGATGTTAACTTAGATAAAGCCAACCTCAATTTAGGTATTTCCCAGAGGGTCAGGGTAGAGCAGACATCAGTGCAAGCACAATGTTTTTGTGTCACTTTGAGGCCTCCGACGACGTCCTTTCTTCCTGTCCTCCTTTAAAAAAGTTCCTGAGATCTTTTGTTCCAGTTTTAAAATTCTGTTCCTTTTGGTGCATTTCCCAATGATTGCTTAAAGGGAGGAGGAGAATAACGAAATGCTTTGATAGCAGATCATAAAGGAGCCATTTACTGCAAGGACCCTGATGCATTGTTCTGTCTTTAAATATGAATTATCGAATCACAAGCTGTTCACTGAGTCGTAGATTACCAATGAACCGAAACAGCGTTACAGCAGCAGCATGTCCCTTTGCTCAAAAGCACACTTACCTCCTCCTTTAGTCTTAGTTAACAACGATCCAAGTAGCAAGGAAGCAGCTTGTTGTGAGGCAGGCTCAGAGCGTCACGTTTAACAAGCCTGCCCCTCTCCCTCTCAAAACGAAGCTTTCATTTACACCAACGCTCTGTGTCACTCAGTGGCTCAAGTTAAGTTTTAAGTACATTTCTTTTTTTCCCCTGGAGATGCGCTCAGTTACCTCCTTTAAAGCCTCCTAATCACCAGTCAAATAAACTTCAGATAATATAAAATATATGTGACTAAAGGGCAGCCCTGGAACGAGCCTTTGTACAAGATTACCTGCTTCATCAAGGTAATAAAAAACCATAAAAAGCGTAGAAGTAACTGTAACTAAATGCCAAAAAATGAACTCTAAACATGAAGAAAGTACAAAAAAAGCTACATGTCCTCTATCACACAATTTGGGAGCGATGTACTGTCATGCCTACTAGACACAATGATTGACATACATTCTAGCAGATAGTCTGCAAACGGGCAATGGGATCTGCCTTTCCTCACCACGCCGCCGTGCTCCCCTGTCCTGACAGCCACCACACACCACCAGCATCCCCGGCAGGCACTTACCCTGCGAATAAAGAGAACGTGGTCTCCGACTGAGGTGAACTTTAACAGCGTTGCCTAGCCATAGTGAACACCTGCTAACACACTGATCACTTCAAGACTAATAAAAACAT
Organism: Fregata magnificens; assembly: GCA_013389945.1. Taxonomy (NCBI): domain Eukaryota; kingdom Metazoa; phylum Chordata; class Aves; order Suliformes; family Fregatidae; genus Fregata; species Fregata magnificens. Next base: position 471,580 of record WAAD01032611.1, on the reverse strand, counting down.
CTTAGTGCCACTACCGCCTCAAGGCAGAGCAAAGGTTTTAATCAGAAATTAGAGGGTATTTAAACAGAATTCTCCTGAACCTGAACAATTGTCAAGTGCAGAAAATGCTGAGAGACTACAACACCATCTAAATGAAGGCACCTGCTCCGTTTAATGTGTTGGGTAATTGTCCAGTGGGACTCATTACCAAAAATTATCATTAAGGCTGAGAACTTCTAAGGACTCCAAAGAAAAACATTTACGGGGATTGGAACAATCTAGGTTCAATAATCAACATAAATGTATCTCAAATTTTAACATGGTTAATTTGTCATTTACCCAGCAGTACCAGCTCATACTAGAATCGTGACCTGCCCTCTACTATAAACAGTTCTTTCATATATCTGATGACTTCCAAGATTTTCTTAACTACCAAGCCTTCACATACAATCCTTTACCTCCACAACCAAACACTGCACATTATTTATGACAAGAGACACAGGAGCTGAATTTAAACACTTGGGGAGGAAGGTGCAGGGAAAAGAAAAATAACAAATAGGTGAAGAGAATGTAAAGGAAAAATGCACTAATGTCCAAGCATCCTATGCACTGCTCTGCAGTCCCCACTGTCTCAGCTGTAAATCCCAGTGGCTACCCGGGGCGCTGCGCTTGCTGTAGCCCTGCAGATGCCACCATCAAATCCCACATTACCCTTCCTTCTCAGTCATTCTAGCTTTGCTGTTAGAGTAAGCTTTTAAAGGTGTTTTGAGCACAGATACTGAGAAGAAAAAAAAATACATCACACTTGGGAGGAATCGGCAACTTGAATTCTGAAAAAAATGGGTCACATTATACAAGAACCAGGCACTCCTGTCTTGGCTTAAGCGTCTGCATATGTATATATCCTGGTATAAACTCTGCACTTTAGTTTTACATCCTACCATAAGCCAAATGCAGATCCAATTCAAGACAATGACTGAACTGGGCAGACTTACCTTCATAGTTTGCCTGGAAGCCTTGAGCGCTGACCGCATAATCACTCACAAGCCACAAGGACAGCACAACCCCTGTACTCACAATAGGAGCGGGCAGCTGGAAACCCGTTAACCTGGAAGAAATCAAGAGGAAGGTTACACTCGCCATTTCTGCCTTTGACCTGCTAGCAAATCGAAGAGTAGCGCAGCTGCCGCTTTGGCCGATACACCACAGCCTGAAGCGGGGAGCTTCAGAGCTAGAGAAAACAGACCGGTAGAGCCTGAATTCAATAGCTGTTCAGCAAATGCTGGGCAAACTCATCCTGGGCTTTTAACACCTTCTGGCTTACCAGAATAAGTACTGATGTATTTCTTCATTGACTATATTTTAAACCAGTCTATCTCCTTCACACCTTGTTCGCTAACAACACCGGCTCTGCAGTGCTCTGCTAACGCCAGCTCTGTGATCTCAGAGCAGTCACTGAGCCCTTCGGAATAACTTTCCCCATCCATGAAATGGGAGCAATATTTAAGGTTCCTGAGTGAGCCCAAAACATTATTCAATAATGCTTATAACATGTTTTGAGAACCTTGGAGTAAAAACATTAGATAAGGGTCTGAACCATTCTACAAACTACATTAAATCGAACACAATCCAAAATAGCAGAAGAGAGCAGGCAAGAAAAAGTTTTTACCAATGAAAGGCCATCACGGTGGCCATCTTCAGAGTATTTGTTCTGTAGTTTTACAGTGGATAAGTTTTGAAGTTTCTGGGAATCCTCCCCAACCCCCACCCAACTGCACCTGCAAGAACAATCCCAAGGATGGCAATTCTCATCCTACATCCTAATATCTAATATGTACCACTGTGAAGATTGTGATGGTTAACACCTCTTTACTCACTGAGGAAATCAAAGCCCACAGACATGAAATCATTTGCACAAGATGATCTAGTAGATGTACTGTACAACTACCTGGAATACAGACACGTGCCCGCAAGTCGGAATAGAAAGAACTACATAAAAAGGTGACAAGACTAGCGAATAGACCAAAGACAGCACTGCAGAAACCCATAGCCCTGGTGTCTTGCCCTCCCCGGCTTTTCTTGCAGACTGAGCGCTAAACGACAACTGTTAATTTTATTACAAAAGTCTGTTTGGTGCTGATTTCAAACGAGCATTATTAGATCCCAAACACTAAATCCCTGATACTGTATTGACACAGCCCAAGGACAGCTAATGTACATTTCTCACAAACAATTGCAGTTTTGTAACTGATAAGCCTTCTCCTTACACTTGGCTAAGGGGATTTACAGAATAGATTTACATAGGAACATTTGTTTTAAAGTAATCTCATATTAGATTCTTGCCTGCCATTATCAAGAACAGAAATTCAGATGCAATCCCCATTGCCTGATAACTGCCCTACAACCAGGCTTTTACAAAACTGCAGAAGCAGCAGTAACTGAAGGAACTCACTGCCACACGATATCATTCAAGATCAAGAATATTCAAGCCGGATCACAAGGACAAGTAGCACGAGATAAACAGGCTATGGTAAGAAAGAAAGTTTAAAGCTTCTTACACACATACTCAGAGGTTTATCCACATCTTTTTATACGGCAGCTAGTCTTTCTTACTGAGAGGGCAAAAGATCACTTATGATACAAAGCACTCTGACCCCTTAAGAAATACCTGTAAGTATATGATTCAGAGTATTTCCTCTCCTCATATATTATATGGAATGAAAAAAGCACTCAGAGAACAAACTCAGATCTTTAATTTTGGGGACCACCATCCTCTCTCTGACCATGGGGTCAGGTACTAGTACACCACAATTTCCAGCCCAAGCAATTTCTCCTTCAGGTTGCCACCAGCCCCCTGGCAACTTCCAGAGACAGGGAGTAAACTTCCTTACTGTTCTTACTCTAGTCCTAATTTAACAAACCTAAATATTATTTCAACCAGATTGAACTCTGACTAATGAAAGCTGACATGCTCTGCCTGAGAACCTTATTAAAGCAAAATTTCCAGTTATTGGCAAAGTTCACACAGTTGCCTCCCAGTGACGGCAGTCACATTTTAATGTCAGCAAAGTACTTACCCGCTGTCAGTATAAAATTCATTGTCTGTACAAGCTGGAAAAACAATTGCTCCTCTTCATTAAAACTAAAAGGTTCCAGGATTTTTAAGGATTCAAAATAGTTTTACCATGCACAGAACTGAGGAAGAGTGCCATAGTTCTTATTAATTTATTTTGCAGTTTAATTAAAATGGCTTATTGAAACCTTCATTCACTCAAAAGATCCAGGAAATGCATGGACCAGTTTTAATAAAAACATACAATGGACAGCAGAACCTGACAATTTTTCTTCATCTAATCACCACACAGCGTTTTATCATTATCTAGGAATTAGTTAACGGTAGCCTCTGCTTTTTACATCTGAAGTAGATCTGTTCTCTCTGAACTAACCTTTTTGCATCATGGATTCTGTTCACAGTCTATGTACGAGGAGGACCCCACTTTCCAGATGTTGCTTTTAATTCAGGGCAACATTTACATGCCTGCTTACCTGTAAGCAAGCACACGTGTCCCACAGGAATCAATGGGAATTAAGTGCTACCTGAAACAACACTGCACTTAAGCATGTATTTGTATTTTCTAGTTATAGGGCCTTAAAAGAAAAGGATGGCCTGTGCATAAGGGCATGAAATTGTAACTGAGGGTTTGTTCTCAGCCTTTCTACAGATTCCACATTGACTGAAGAGACAATTTTCATGGGAACCTCTGGGCTTCCTGAACCTCTAAAAATTAATAAACCCAACCACCTCTCCAGGCCCTTAACTTCAGATGTTCATTTGTGTCTGTGTAGTGCCCCTGGAGCAAGAAAAAGAAAATGGGCTGCCTGACAGCAAAAAGGCGACCAAACACTGTCCTCCCCTTCAGATCAAACAGCCTTTCTGCCCACAAAAGATGAAAAGTGCCCCCATTAGTGCTAAAACTAAACTTATTCAGAAGGAAGCAGGAAATACCGCTTCAATAAGAAAAAAAAAAATCTATATAGCAACTCCTACCCTCTATGCCACTAATTTCCATGTCTCCTCCTGCAGTGAAAACCTGCACTAGCAATGAGATGAAATTCCTCCTGTTCCTCACTGGAAGCACCTGCAGTCAAAATAAAAGTTATTCCTCCTCTTAAGCTTTCAACCAATGCACACAACTGAAAATTCTCCCTTCTTCTGATGTCCTCGTCTTCTCCAAGCAAGAGCACAGGCAATATCCTCTTGAAGAGACAATGATTTAACAAGGCCAGTGCACAAATGACTCCTGTAAAACCTCAGCACTCCTGTGTCAAAGACCCAGAAACAGGCAAGCTTGGCAGGACACCCTGCCTTGTTTTGAGCTGGCTGGTAAACTGTCCTCATGCCTTCCTCCCTAAATCTGCAGCCCAGGTAAATTTAAAGCATGGGGATCAACATAATGGCAGGCAGAATATGAAATCATTCCCCAATGGCCTCATGCACGAAACAGTAATTCTGACATCACTGTTTAGTGTAGCAATAAAAAAAACTACACATGCTAACGAGAAAGAAAAGCAGCAAACTCTGTTCCTTGTTTTTATTAAGGGCCATAACAAGAAGGTGAGGGCAGTAATAACAGCACAAATAATCCTCTTCCATTTCTTCTGTACCTCTGGCCAAATGGATTATTGAGTGATTATCCCCTTAAGTTGCTTGGAGCCAACACTGATTGTGTGAGATTTTCAATGTGTTTTTCATTGGCTTAATTCTGCTCCTGCTGTGAGGAACCAAACTAAACCAGTGCCAGAAACACCACTTCATAAGCTTGCCCTTGCTTCACAGTATGGCAAAAATCAATATACCAAAACAAATTAACACAGAAATTCTCCACTCTCTTTGCATCCTTCTTCATTCTTTGCCTCGGGTTTGCCACAGGCATTGCAAATATTTCTGGTGCATGACTCGCGTTTGCAGCAGAACAGCAAAATCTACTTCACAGAACAGCTTTGCTAGAACTGATGTCAGTAAAACCAGCTGCTGTTGTAACCACCACCTCTTTACAGGTTCTCCGTAGTACCACGAGCACCAACACCCCTCAGCACACCAGCAGCTGCAAAGGCTCAAGGCCCGGACCATACGCTGGGGTCTGGGTGTGCCGCCCTCCACTCCTCACGGAGCCCAACCGCCTTGCCTCTGATACCTCACCGCCTTCCCCGATGCCACAAGTCCCTCCCCAGTGGGAAACTGCCCCATCCGCCTATGAAAGGAGTTGAGCACCAGACAAAGACCCACCAACTGCTCTGCTCAGCAGGTTCAACTCACAGCTGAACGCTTCTTTTGCCCTAGAAAAAGAACAGTCAGCCAGGACAATCCACATCTCAGTCCCTTTGCAAATGGCTGTCACCTCCATCTGTTGCATATTATACTGTTCCACTGGATCAAGTACAACTGTATCTCACACTGTGACGCAGGCTCCCATTTTGGAGTGCAGGTGCCATAATTAAAACAGAGCACATTATTTTTCTGGTAGGATGCCCACCATCAGCTCAGGCTGCAATCAAAATAGTTATTGCAGCTGGCAATCCAACAGCCTTTAAAGCATAAATGCTAGAGAAGTGTCTCAGAACATCTAATGAAAACGCATCAGATTGCACCGTTTAACCCAGCATTAAATTACACTACACCATACTTCAGTGATTTTTTCCTGCGTGTAATTTAAAGGCACCTATTAAAGAAAATTTCCCATCAAATGAATCACTCTCTTCACTATATACAGTTTAAATGACATGGTTCTGTAAGTGCTAGTCTGACACCCCTGCACTATCCCAGGACAATATTCAAGCTAAGTCAGGTGTAAGACCCTGTGTTGAGAAAAAAAAAAAAACAGCTCAGAGTGAGAGCTGCCCTTTGGAGTGATCTTTGGAAAACAGTCTGGAATGAGCAGGCGAGTCCTCTTTAACACTGCGCGCCCAGCTAACAAGGCAGCAGTCAACCTGAAGTCATCTGAAAAGTGCATTCATGAAGTATTTGACTAATCAGTTATCAACTGGAGCCAACAAAAAGAGCCCAACAACTTCCAATTGACTTTGAATCAAGTTTTATATGCTTTATCCAGCCAGACAGCTGGCTCATGCGCACATAGCAATGAGGAAACTCACTAACTTCAATGAGAGGCTAAATGTATGTTCAATCTTTCCTCTGAAAAATGGGTATGAGTGATATTAATTAACATTTGCAACTTTCTCAATCTTGATGAAAAGGATGTGTAAGCATTGTAATCCAGCTGCTGCAGGGAGAACACCTTCAGAAATACATACATATATATGTTTAAAAATTAAAGTCTTAGGGGAAGCTGGAAACACAGCCACACGTAAAGTCAGTGGTCACTCACAGATGTCCTCCTCAAGGCTGCTTTGTGGAATGTATGTCAAGAATAAAAGAACAAATGCAAGAGATCAGGGAATTTATCCACGGCAATCCATCCCATCTCAGATCTCGTTACAGGTAGCAGATTTTTTTCTTTAAAGACACAGTTGCTGGCGGGTGTAGGGTAAAGTAGTTGGGGGGGGGGGGCAATGACACACCATCTTGTCATTCCTATTAATATCTTAGTTTTAGAAATCATCTTTCATCCTGAAGGAGTTTAATGTCTCCTCCAAATCATGGGCCAAATCCCAAGAGAATCACCGTGCATTTCAAATACTACTTTACAAAGCTGGCAAGAAAGCAAAGCACAGATGCCCTAGGCACAAGGACTTCAATATGTGCAGTAAAACTGAAGCTGACAGGTCTTTGTTTCTCACATATCATTGTCTGGAAGATTTGGTGCCAGCCCCATCTCCAGGAGGGCTTTCCATGCCACCACTCTGCTGTCCAGCCAGTAACCTGCTCCAGTGTCGTTACGGCTCCTACAGCCTCCTCCTCCTCCCAGTCACCCGGTACTTCCCTGCCTGGCTTATCCCCTGCAGCTGTACCACAGGCTGCTGCCACCTCGGCCTCTTTCACACATCTCATCACTTCTATTTTCAGCCAGAACCGTGCAAATCTTTTCCCCCATTTTCAGAAAGTGTGGATGACAGACACACCTGAGGGGAGCACTGACTCTCCGCTAGCACTTCCTCAGGCTTGTCTGGTTCAGAGTTTTGTTCCCCAGTGGTTGTTAGTTTTTCTCCCTTCCTCTCTATCACTTTATTAAAGAAACAAGCAATTACAATGAGATGTTAGCTTGATTTTTTTTTTTTTTTTAACCATACTGACAGAATAACTGGTACCATCAATGTTCTCATTAATGATCAATAACAAGCAGAGCAGAATCTGAGAACGCTTCCAGCTCATGCATGCTGCAGATGCTTAAAAGCCAGTTCTGTCTGCAAGGCAGAACTCACTGGTGTTACTTAGACAGTTGTCCTTTACTTTTGATCCCTGTAAGGCTGAAATGATGCTCTCGACAAAAAGAAAATCTCAGCCAGCTTAAAAGGATACTGTAATGACATAAGAAAAACAGTATCAGTTCATATCTGAATTTATTCAACTTGTTGGAATGATTTATGCTCAAAACCAAGCTGGTTTTGAGTCAAGCTACCAACAGATCCTGAACAAATATCTCCAGAGGCATGTTGCAAGCAGCAACTCCTTGTATATTCTCTATTCATATTTCACCAAGCAACTCCAAGCTATTTTGCTGCCAGCCAAGGCCACATGTCCCATTTTATTCCATACTACTGTCCAACCATCCCCTCTGCCCAGCTGGCTGATAATTAAGTTGCTTCTAAAATAATATAATTCACTGGCTCTGACATACATTACTATATATTTTTCTTATCAAGACAGTAACAAGCATTGGGGCGAGGGGGCTTTCTCTGTCCCTTAAACTCACTCACGATGACATAGACTACACCTACATTTTTTGCAGAAAGGTAATCTAGCACGTTGCAAACAGTTCTCAGTCTAACATCACACAATCAAACCCCCATGTGCCAGCATGACTTAGGAATCAACTGCACTTTCTTCCCTTCTCCAAGCCAAGTGTAATTCATCAAGCCGCAAGAGTCCTTTGCTTACCCCTGACGCTGACAAAGGCTTCATTAACTAACACAGTCTCTAGGGACAGTCACGGGGCTCAAATTCCAGCCTGGATGCACTTCTTCATTCTTTTAAAATGGGGTTTGGGTCAATTCCCACTACAAAAGTGTTATTTACAGAGTCTAAAGCCAGCACAGCCATCCCAAATATGAGGCCTTCATGGCTCGAGCTGGGAACAGGTACCAAGCATCAAATTTCAATAAATATAGTTTTCCATACAAGGCAATAGAGTAGGAAGACCATCGACTTGGATTTATTATTTTTATCATATCCCTTCCATGCTCATTTCTTCTGTACTTTCTCAGGTAGCAGAGGGATACAAGCAGATCTCTGACAAACTTCGGCATCTATATTCTCCATCTTGTTATTACAAAGCAAAAAAAAAAAAAACCCACAAATTCATGGAAAAGTTCACCAAATCTTAATAACCTCTGGGCAAATCTGAGCTCATATTCTGAATACACAAAGACAAGTTTGGATATAAACCAAGTAAGGCTCAGCAGCATCAATTCAAAACTTGGCAGTTTTAGGTTATTTCCGGCTTTCTTAAAAAAAAAAAAAAAA